>JAEOAD010002758.1:4690000-5038916 GCA_036365145.1 Orientallactaga sibirica
TGTCCTTTAAAATGCTTCAAAATTTTAATTCCACCAGCAGCTATCTTGTAATACTTTGTTCCTAGGTAACCAGTCAGGGTGTAAGTAATGAGTTCTGTAAGGTCATCCACCCTAGACTGAGCCTCAAGGACAGGGATTGGCTTCCATCTCGCATCTCTGGCCTTCAGCACAGCACCTGACCACAGACATGCATGTAGAGTGAACAGTCCACAGATGAGCTCTATAGCCAGAGCTTACATGCCATTTCAGTTCTGATTATTTACCATTTCTTGTTTTCTTTGACTTGTCGGCATTCTGAAAACCAAGGGTCTCGTCTTCAGTGCCACTGCTTTACCAAGGGCACAGACTTCCTTGAAGCCCACTGATTTCTGTCTCAGCAGTTTAGTCATTTGAGTTTAAACTTCAAAAACTTCTCAGAAACTTAATGGAACGCCTCTGCTTAAACTTAATTTCTACTTTGTAACCCTGGCGCTTGATAAAGCTAGCTCTTATCATTCAGGGTAAGGAAGACATTGGCACCAACTTTTTAGACGTATAGGCAACTGTTACGTAAACCCAGCAGTTTCTTACTAGAAACTGAGTAGAGCTATTTTCAATCTACACCAATTTCCAAAGCTGCCTACTTGAGGATCTGAGATAGTGTTAGTGAGGTAATATACAGCACGGGGAAACTTTTAGAAAGCACTTCATTGTAGTGATATGACCCCTCAGTCTATTCTTGCCATCAGTGTCTGCTTGCCCAGCCCAGGTTTCTTGGCAGGCACTTGCATTACAGAGGTGCTGTTTATCAGTATACGGAAGCTCCCAAGCTGTAGTCTTGCCAGATGTGTACATAGCAGACCTGTGATAAACATGAAGCTCTTGGCTACTTCTTTTGCCCAAGTTGGGGGCTCTGTCCTGGCCCTCTGTGCTGGAGTTAGTACAGGGGAGTCCCAAAGTTTGCACACAGGACTGCTGCCAGGGCTGAGCAGGGCAGAGCTGCTCCCCAAGGGCTCCAGCAAATGGAGATCCCCGTGTGTTGGAGAGATCATAAGCTGGTGGAGGCGTTTGATTCAGTCCATTCAGATGCTGAAGAACTCAGCCAGGAAGAGCGTGCCTTGTTATTTATTCTTATGTTTTAAAGTTTAAAAAAAATTTTTTGAGGTAGGTTCTCACTCTAACTCAGGCTGACCTGGATCTCACTCTGTAGTCCCAGGCTGGCCTTGAACTCACAGCAATCCTCCTACTTCTGCTTTCCAGGTGTGCACCACCATGCTTGGCAATGTGCCTTTTTTTTTTTTTTTTTTCAGTGCTCACAGCCAATACTATAGTGGTCTCGTGCAATCCTTCAGGCTCCTGGTGAGAAAGCTATGTCATCAGGGAGGGGATGTTGCCTGTCTTCCTATAAATTAGTTTGACTAAAGCTGAGCTAAGGTATTTGAAGAAGCTGTTGAGGCCAGACATGGTGGCACATGCCTTTAATCCCAGCACTCAGGAGGCAGAGGTAGGAGGATCGCCATGCATTCGAGACCACACTGAGACTACATAGTGAATTCCAGGTCGGCCTGAGCTAGAATGAGACCCTACCTCAAAAAAAGGGGGGCTGGAGAGATGGCTTTGCGGTTAAGGCACTTGCCTGCATAGCCAAAGGACCTTGGTTTGATTCCCCAGGACCCACATAAGCCAGATACACAAGGTGGCTCATGTGTCTGGAGTTCATTTGCAGTAGTTGTAAGCCCTGGTGTGCCCATTCTCCCTCCCCCCTTCTCTGTCTACCTCTCTTTCAAATAAATAAGTAAATTATATGTATGTATGTATGTATGTATGTATGTATGTATGTATGTATGTATGAAGTTGTTGAAAGGAGAGGGTGGCTACCCACGGATCTGGAATCCAGTTCTTGGGAGAACCCTCCAGTCAGACTCCAGAGAGAGCAATGTGAAATAGACTCGGAACAACCAAGATGTGGACATTCCAGGGGCATAGGAGTAGCTGGCTATAGCTCCGTATATACAGTATAGCCAGATAGCAAGTGTACAACCATGAGTCTGCCGGTGAAATGAAGCATATGAGGCAGTGATCAGTGACAGAAAATGGCATCCAAATCCAGGGCAACATTTGTCCGTCAGCATTGGGTGAATCGGGATGTGAGCAGGCATGCATTGACAAGCCTCCCCAATAAAGGGGGAAGGGGTGTTTCTGGGGTTTTGTGATGCTCCACTCTCTCTTTGTGCTCCTCAGAAGGGTGTCATGCTGTGTGACACCACTTTGAAAACTGCTCCAGAGTGGATGTTGGGAGCACTCCCCAGGCAGAAGTTGAGGATCTATCTATAAACACTCTTAGTGGCCTCCAGGTAGAAGAGGTACCTTAGCCCCAAGCTGCAAGCATGAAGGCAGCCCAGCCTCACCATGGAAATGACAGATGTGTTTTTAAAACAAAACATATCTTTAGAAGATACATTGTAAATAATCTCTGAAACAACATTAACAAATGTAGCAGACAGCTTCAGGTTCGCTGAGATGAACTTCCAGAACAGGCACAGTTATGGAGGAAGGGATATTATTTATTGAAGCTTACAGATCCAGGGGAAGTTCCATAATGGCAGGAGAAACGGCGTGCTCTCCATAGGGCCAAGCAGAGAGAGAGAAAGCCAACCAGCCACCACAGCACACAGAGCAAAACTACAGCCAAAAGGTCACACAGCACACTTCAGGAACTCCTGCTAGGCACATTTGCATATCTTTACAATGGAATCTCAAACCATCATCACACCTTAAGACCAGCCCCCAGTGACCTTGCCTCTAGCAAGGTGATTGCAGATGCAAACTATAAAGTAATAAAACATTGAATATATTGGGGGACATATATTCAAACTACCACAACAAAGTATAAAGAAAAAAATGAGGTGCTAGAGAGATGGCTTAGCAGTTAAGGCCCTTGTCTGCAAAAGATTTAGGACCCAGTTTCAATCCATTGTACCTTGTACACCAGATGCCAGGTGGTTCAAAGGCCTGAGATTGTTTGCAGTGGCTGGAAGATAGTGAGACCATTCTAAAATCTCTCTCTGCCAATCTCTCTCTCTCTCCCTCTGACATAAATATATATATATAATATTTAAAAATGATTATCTGGAGCTGGAGAGATGGCTTAGCAATTAAGGCACTTGCTTGCAAAGCCTAAGGAACCATGCTCAACTCTCCAGATCCCACATAAGCCAGATGCACAAAGGTGAGGCTAGTGAAAGGTTGCACATGCCCACTAGGTGGCGCAAGCATCTGGAGTTCAATTGCAATGGCTGAAGCCCTGACACACCAATTCTCTCTCTTTCTTTGCCTCGCTAAAATTTTTTTAAGGGTATCCTAGAACCTCATCAATTCTATACATTTCCTTCCAGTCCTTTTTCTGTGCAGATGGGGCCTAGTCCTGCTCATGAAATTCACTGGTCATTTCCCAAAGTCTATAAAGACCCTGACACACTTTATTTTTAGTAGCTGTATGATCCCTTGGTGTATGGCTCCATAAAGCAACATTTGACCATTTCCTTTTTTAAAAAAAAATTTGATAGAGAGAGAGAGAGAGAGAGAGAGAGAGAGAGAGAAAGAATGGGCACACCAGCAGCCTCTTAGCCACTGTAAATGAACTCCAGATGTGTGTGCCCCCCTTGTGGGCAAGTGTGGCATTGCGCCCTTGTGTCATCTTTTTGTGTCTGGCTAAACGTGAGATCTGGAGATTGGAACTCGTGTTCTTAGGCTTGGCACGCAGGTGCCTTAACTGCCAAGCCATCTCTCCAGCCCTGTGTTTTGTTTTTTGGTTTTTCAAGGTAGGGTCTCACTCTAGCCCAGGCTAACCTGGAATTCACTCTGTAGTCTCAGCGTGGCCTCGAACTCATGACAGTCTTCCTACCTCTGCCTCCTGAGTGGTGTGTGCCATCACACTCAGCTGTTTTTTTTTTCCAAGGTAGGGTCTCACTCTAGCTCAGGCTGACCTGACCTGGAATTCACTATGTCGTCTCAGGATGGCCTTGAACTCATGGCAATCCTCCTATCTCTGCCTCCCGGGTGCTGGGACCAAGTCCATGCCCATTCCTCGGCAAAACTGGTTCTTTGTCACCTGCTGCCATCTGTCCAGTTTTCACAAGTCACAGTGCACTTGGAGTGTGTGTGTGCAAGTCTGACTTGCTGGCTTTTGCCTGGGATTTATACTTAAGCAAGGAGATTTGAAGCATCCATGAACATGAACCTCAAAACTTTCCCATAGTTTGTCTCTGTCGAGAGAAGGAGCTTCATTACTGAGTTTTTATTGTTAAAATGTACTCCCTAAGCTGGGCAGTGGTGGCGAAACCAACTAATCCCAGCACAGGAGGCAGAGGCAAAAGGATTGCCAAGAGTTCAGGCCACCAGCAGACTTCAGTTAATTCCAGGTCAGCCTGGACCAGAGTGAGATCTTTACAATGGAAAAAAAAAAAAAAAAAAAAATACACACCCACACACGTTCTGACAGAGGTGGAGGCAGAAAGAGCAGGGGTTCAAGGTCAAGCTCTGTTACGTAGTGAGTTGGAAGCCAATCTAGGATACATGAGACCTTGTCTCAATCAATCACTCAAACAAAAAATCCCCAAACAAAAGCTCCTTGCAGTGTGATCCCTCCAAAATGGCTTCACCTTTTTGTTTGCACATCTGACAGCTGGAGATAGGGGGTTACGATGACCTTGAAGCCCTCTGCCTTTTGTCTATGGCTTGTTTGTCTTGGTACATGACAGTGGTCCTTAAGACTATTGTGAGACAGACATCGAGATGCATGCCTGTAATCCTAGCACTTAGGAGGCTGAGGCAGGAGGATTGCCATGAATTCCGTGCCAGTCAGGGCTACATAGTGAGTTCCAGATTATCTGGGCTGGAGAAACCCTGTCTCATAAAAACAAAACCCAACCAAAGTCTCCTGACCCATGCTGCAAGTCTCAGGGCTCATAAGCCAGATGCATGACATGAGTGTGGCTAGTGAAAGTGTTGCACAGGGGCCTGTGACATGGTGAAAAGCAGGGGAGTGGAACTTCTCTGAGTGTGGTTAGAGAGCTGGTGAGGAAGACATGTCCTCATCCCCTGAGGGCTAATTTTTTGCTTTTCTCTAGAACACCACCCTTCTTGTCTGTCAGGTACCAGTGCCAGTCAGGCTTTCTGAACAGATGGGGTTTTAGATCCTGTTTTATGAAAGCGTAAGTGTGGCTTCCAAGTATTTCGGCAAAGTTTTTCATAAAGGGATTTTCTCACTCCTTGGTCATTTTTGGTGCCTGAACTGATGGATCCTCAGGAGCTCATGGGCTGGCCACTAACAGTAAAGCCACTTTTTGGGAACTGGGGTTTAATGTCACAAAGGCAAGCTGCACTCCAGAGCTGAGCGTCAGCGTGCTTGGCTGAGTGGGGAGAATGGGCCACGTGTCACACTCGTGGTAAGGCAGCTGTAAAGGAACTCTCAGGATGAAGCCACTGTGAAACAAAGTGGAGTTTTGGTCTGTCATTTTGGCTGTTAGTAGGTTGGGGACAAGTGTCTGGGGTATTTCTGACAGATTACCAGAGTGGATTTATGGTTGCCCCCCCCTCCACAGTCATCCAGCATATGTCGAGCTTTTGTCCACTGCGGTGTCATCGATGACCGAGGAGGCCTGGTGGACATCACCTGAATGGGAAGGTGCCCTTCTTTGTCAAGTCTCACCTCTGCCTCCTGAGTCTGTGAGGTAGCCATTCTGACAGCATGCTTTCCATTTGTGGAAGGGTTTGGGTCTCTGAGACCCAGATGCTGAGACAGAGGAGGAGCCAGGAAGACCAAGACCACCAGGTCCCAGGATGGCCCAGACTCACCCTGGGAGCTAGCTGACCCATGCGGGCGGTTCTGGGTTCTGGGTGGGTCTCGCCTGATTGAGCTCCAAATCCTGCTTTTCTCCAGCCTCCTGGTCACTGAAAACAAAACAGGGAAAGTGGTTGTGGGTCCAGGTCTGACTGGGCAGACTCTCAATTAGCAACTTTTCCTATTCCCTAGAGAATGAGATTTTTTCTTTTTTTTAAAACAAAACTTTATTTCAGAGTGTTTATTGTTTAAATATGTATACAAACCAAGTGTCTTTAAAAAATTTTTTCTGGCCGGGCGGGGTGGCACACGCCTTTAATCCCAGCACTTGGGAGGCAGAGGTAGGAGGATCACCACAAGTTCGAGGCCACCCTGAGACTACATAGTGAATTCCAGGTCAGCCTGAGCTACAGTGAAACCCTACCTTGAAAAAAAAAAAAAAAAAAAAAAAAATTTCTAAGTCAAGCATCTTTAATCTGACAATCTGAGATGTTGGCGTGCTGATGCACACCTGTCATCCCAGGCTGAGGTGGGAGGAATGGGGTTTGATGAGACCTTGTCTCACTCAATCAGTCAAACCCAAAAAAAAAAACAAAGGCGTCCTTTGCACTGTAATCCCAGCAATGGCTTCACCTTTTTGTTTGCACATCTGACAGCTGGGGATAGGGGGTTACGATGACCTTGAAGCCCTCTGCCTTTTGTCTATGGCTTGTTTGTCTTGGTACATGACAGTGGTCATTAAGACTATTGTGAGACAGACATCGAGATGCATGCCTGTAATCCTAGCACTTAGAAGGCTGAGGCAGGAGGATTGCCATGAATTCCGTGCCAGTCAGGGCTACATAGTGAGTTCCAGGCTAGCCCGGGCTAGAGTGAAACCCTGTCTCATAAAAACAAAACCCAACCAAAGTCTCCTGTGTGCGACTGCAAGTCTCACTGTGGGCTCAGGGGGCCTATGACATGAGTGTGACTTACGAGGCACAGTGTGGGCCCAGGGGGCCTGTGACATGGTGAAAAGCAGGGGAGTGGAACTTCTCTGAGTGTGGTTAGAGAGCTGGTGAGGAAGGCATGTCCTCATTCCCCTGAGGGCTAATCATGTGCTTTTCTCTGAACACCACCCTTCTTGTCTGTCAGGTACCAGTGCCCGGCAGGCTGTGTGAACAGCCAGGCGACGGTTTTTGGATCCCTGTTTTATGAAAGCGTAAGTGTGGCTTCCAAGTAGTTTACGGCAATGGGGAGTTTTCATAGGGAAAGGGATTTTCTCCACTCCTTGGTCAAACCTGGTGGTGCCTGAACTGATGGATCCTCAGGAGCTCATGGGCTGGCCACTAACTAGTCGAGCCACTTTTGGGAACTGGGGTTTAATGTCACAAAGGCAAGCTGCACTCCAGAGCTGGCATCAGCGTGCTTGGCTGAGTGGGGAGAAAGGGCCACGTGTCACACTTGTGGTAAGGCAGCTAGGAGGAACTCTCTAGGAGAAGCCACTGTGAAACAAAGTGGAGTGTGTTTTGGTCTGTCATTTTGGCTGTTAGTAGGTTGGGGACAAATGTCTGGGGTATTTCTGACAGATTACCAGAGTGGATTTATGGTTGCCCCTCCCCCTCCACAGTCATCCAGCATATGTCGAGCTGCTGTCCACTACGGTGTCATCGATGACCGAGGAGGCCTGGTGGACATCACCAGGAATGGGAAGGTGCCCTTCTTTGTCAAGTCTCAGAAGAACGGCGTGGAGTCTGTGAGGTAGCCATTCTGACAGCATGCTTTCCATTTGTGGAAGGGTTTGGGTCTCTGAGACCCAGATGCAGAGACAGAGGAGGAGCCAGGAAGACCGAAGACCACCAGGTCCCACGGCCCAGACTCACCCTGGGGAGCTAGCTGACCCATTCGGGTGGTTCTGGGTTCTGGGTAGGTCTCGCCTGATTGAGCTCCAAATCCTACGTTCTCCAGCCTCCTGGTCACTGAGAACAAAACAGGGAAAGTGGTTGGTGGGTCCAGGAATGTGTGGGCAGACTCTCAACTAGCAACTTTTCCTATTCCCCAGAGAATGAGATTTTTTCTTTTTTTTAAAACAAAACTTTATTTCAGAGTGTTCATTGTTTAAATATGTGTACAAGTCAAGCATCTTTTAAAAATTTTTTCTAAATCAAGCATCTTTAATTCGACAATCTGAGATGTTGGCGTGCTGATGCACACCTGTCATCCCAGGCTGAGGTGGGAGGAATGGGGGTTTGAGGCTAGTTCAGGCTCCACAGTTAGACCCTGTCAAAAAAAGACGAGAGGCTAGGCGTGGTGGCACACGCTTTTAATCCCAGCATTTGGGAGGCAGAGGTAGGAGGATCACTGTGAGTTTGAGGCCACCCTGAGACTACGTAGTGAATTTCAGGTCAACCTGGGCTAGAGTGAAACCCTACCTCAAAAAACTAAAATAAAATAAAAAATAAAAAAATTTTTAAAAATGAAATGCTCTTGAATCTGAAGTGTTGGATTTCAGAGCATCTCAGACACTGGGTTTGAGTTGAGGATGCCCAGCTGGTGAAGTCTATGCAGTTTAGCCCCAAATCTGACACACTTCTGGTCCCAGGCAGTTCCAGTAAGGGGTCCTTTTGGGTCCTATTCTCTATTTACATTTCTCCAAGATAATGTTTGTCACCTGGGAAGGGAGGACAGTTGTGGGTAGCCAGGCCACCCTGTGGAGCCCAGTCCTGCCCCATGTTCTTCTCCAATGGGTCTTTGGACCATTTTTCCACCTCTCCCTGGGGGCCACGCCCTCATGTGCACTAGGGTTTCAGGGCTGACCCCATCTGTTCCACATTGGGCAGCCAGTTAATCACTTAGAAATGGGATTAGTCCCTCTCCCAGGTCCAAGAGAAATAGATCTTATACACTTTCATTTCTTGGAGGGAAGTTATTTCCTTATTTATTTAGACAGGGTCTGGCTATGTAGCCCAGTGGCCCAGGCTGGCTGCAAACTCCTGATCCTCTGCCTCAGTCTGCTGAGTTTACAGGCCTGACTGTCACACCGGCTTCATCTCATGCATTTAAAAACATTGGTTCTTTGCTGGGCATGGCGGCTCACACTTATAATGTCAGTACTTAGGGGTCTGGGATAGGAGGATCACTGTGAGTTCAAGGCCAGCCTGGCCCACAGAGTAAATTCCAGGTCAACCTGGGCTAGAGTGAGACCCTAACTCCAAAAACCAAAACCAAAGACCAAAACAAACAAACAAACAAACAAACAAACAAACAAACAAAAAAACCCACACATATTTATTCTGGCTGAGGTAGGAGCATAGCCACAAGTTTGAGACCAACTGGCTACATAAGACACTGTCTCAAGAAACCAAAGGAGAGCTGGAGAGATGGCTTAGTGGTTAAAGCACATGCCTGTGAAGCCTAAGGACCCAGGTTCAATTCTTTAGGTCCTATGTAAGCCAGATGCACATGGTGGCACATGCGTCTAGAGTTTGTTTGCAGTGGCTCGAGGCCCTGGTGTGCCCATTCTCTCTCTCTGTCTATCTCTCTCCTCTATCTCTAATAAATAAAAATAAATATTTATAAATAAATAAAAATTTTAAAAAAAGAAAAAAGAAATCACAGGAGAAAGAGAAAGAAAAGAAAAAGGAAACCTTTATTCCAAAAAGGAGTGGGCTTTACCAGGTTGCTAGAGGCATCCTTGGTAGAAAAAGTTAAGTAGCTTTACTCTAGAATATTCTAAGAGCTTTTGAGCTCTCATGCTTCAAGCAGGGACGTGTGAGGCAGAAGCTGCTATCAGACAAGCATAGGTGTGTACGCCCTTTCAAAGCATTCTGTGTGCACTGACTCGTGATTTCCTTTCCAGCAAGTACAAGCCTTCCAGCTCATTCATCGTGTCAAAAGTGAAAGGTAAGCCGGCCAGGCTCCATGGGTCACCTTGGATTTCCCTGGAAGTCCCCTCCCTTAGTCATTGCTTTCATGTTTATCATGCCAGCCCACCACTGCCTTCAGCAAAGAAAAGGTTTTTCTCCAGGAGGCTCCTGAAGTGGCCATTTCTGACCAGTTTCTTTTTGGGGTGGGAGTGGGGGAGAGGAGGAGGTAGGATTTAGTTTTTCATTTGAAGCAGGATCTCACTCTAGCTCAGGCTCATGTGGAATTCACTCTGTAGCCCCAGGCAGGCCTCAAAGTCACAGTGATCCTCCTACCTCAGCCTCCTGAGTGCTGGAACTAAAGGTGTGTGCCACTACACCCTGGCTGGTTGAATCAGAAACACAGTGCTGTGGCTGCCAGTGGAATGTCACCATCAGGAGAGGGAGACATGGGAGACACCTGGCATTTTTGGCCCTCTTTTTTAATTTTAATATTTTATTTATTTATTTATTTATTTATTTATTTATTTATTTATTTATTTATTTATTTATGAGAGGGAAAGAGGCAGAGAGAGAGAGAGAGAATGGGCATGCCAGGGCTTCCAGCCACTGCAAACGAATTCCAGATACATGTGCCACCATGTGGATCTGGCTTATGTAGGTCCTGGGAAATTGAGGACCTTTGGCTTTGCAGGCAAGTTCCTTAACCACTAAGCCATCTCTCCAGCCCCCTTTTTAATTTTAAATTTGTGTGTCTGAGTATATGCCATGGCATGTGTGAGGAGGTTGGAGTCCAACCTTGGGGTGTTGGTCGTCTTCTTCCACCTTGTTTGACACAGGGTCTTTCTCTTTTTTTTTTTTTTTTTTTTTTTTTTTGAGATAGGGTCTCGCTCTAGCCCAGGCTGACCTCGGATTCACTTTGTAATCTCAGGTTGGCCTCAAACTCAGACAGTGATCCTCCTACCTCTGTCTCCCAAATGCTGGGATTAAAGGCATGTGTCACCACGCCCAGATTTTTGTTTGTTTGTTTGTGTTTTCGAGGTAGGGTCTCACTCTGGCTCAGGCTGACCTGGAATTCACTGTGTAGTCTCAGGGTGGCCTCGAACTCTCGGCGATCCTCCTACCTCTGTCTCCCGAGTGCTGGGATTAAAGGCGTGCGTCACCACGCCTGGCCAGATTTTTTTTTTTAAGTAGAAACTGTGTATGGATACATTATGTGTTGGTCCCATAATTTCTCTCCTCCCTCCCTCCCTCCATTCCACTGAGGGCCCTCCTCAGTGGGGTTTGTTAGAATTTGGGATTTACTAGAACGACAGAAATACAAACAAGAGAGAAAGCCAGCACAGACTATTCCTTACTGGAGGGACTGTGGCTCTCCCGGGATGAAACTGCTGCTGCAGCGTTTGAATGTGGGACACAGTAGAGATATATAGGGTGAGGGATGAGGGTCTTTGGGAGTGAATAATGGGGGGAGGGTAAGGACTAATCGCCTGCCCAGGTGGCCTGATGGCACTTGAGGCCGGATCTTTGAGTTATGAACTTGCTTTGTAACAGAGGTCCCTTATCATGCTCTGGTCCAGGAAAGTTCTATGGTCCACCGAGATGAGTGGTCCAAGGCTAGTGGTTCATTAACTCGGCAGGATTGCTGGAACTCACTCTGGAGTTGTGGGTTATGAGTTGTGAGAGCAGCACTCAGTCATTGTTGGGGTGGGTGGGCAATGCCTCTGAATATTCCCTCCCATCCTGTGGTTCTTACAATCTTTCTGCCCCCTCTTCCGCAAAATTCCCTTGGTGGGTGTATTTTAAGTCTACTTCAGTATTGAGCTCTCAGCAGCTTCTGGATTTCTGCTTTGGTGCATTTCAAGTATCCTCAGTGTCTATCTGCATCACCCTGGTGCAGGTTGTCAGGCTCACCATGGAAGCAGGACTCTTGCTCATCTCTCCAGTTCCTCTGTGGATTCACCTAGGCCCTGGCTGATGTGTGATGTGTGATGGCTCATCTACTGTCAGGGAGTCAGCTATCTGTTCTTGTCACGTTGGTAGATTTTGGTTGTCTTTGGTTCTCAATGCTTTCTGGAACACACGGGGCCCAAACATGCCATGCTCCTCACTAGTCGGGAGTGCCTCCATTTTTTTTCTTTTGCTGCTAGGAAGGCCTATTAGCTGATCTGAACCTCAGCAGAATCCTGACTCTACCTCCCATTGCTTTAGGTGCATTGGGATCACAGACACCTGCTTCTCCAGTTTTATGTGGCTGTTAGGGATTTGATTTCCAGTCAGGAGACTTGGGGAGCAAGTGAGCCATCTCCCCAGTTCTTCTGATCCCCCCCTTTTTATATTGCTTAGTGTTTGCTTGTGTGGACGGTAGGAGGCCTGGATGGGAGAGCAGGCTCTAGCCACCAGTGCCCAACCTAGCCAGGCTGGTGGTACTCAGAGTCAGCTGGAGCAGGCAGGGATATGGGTCCACACAAGAACTTTGCCTACAGGTGTCTCCTCCCCTTGGGGAAAGGAGCTCTTCTCACTTGCCCATGAGGTAGGAATATCTGGTTAGCTACCCTATTAAACCTGTGTGCTATTACAAGCCAGATGCGGTGGTGCATGCCCATCATCTTAGCATGAGGCTGGTAGAGGCAGGAGTGTCAGGAGTTCAAGGTCATCATGGCTAATAGTGAGTCTGAGACCAATCTGGGCTGCATGAGACTCCATGTCAAAGAACTGGCCAGCAAAAAAACAAACAAACAGAAAACCAACAATAGGTGGTTGTGATTTTGTTTTCTCATTTCCAAAAGCATGGCGATATGTTTCAGAATATTTGAAAATGCTGAGAAACATATTTGAAAGTGTCTGAAAAATATCAGCATGACCTAAATGGTATTGGTGAAAGATAGCCATTATGAACAAAGCCCTTTCTTTTGCTGAGCAGCTGCAGAACCCAGGGGCTGGCCAGTGACAGACAAACTGAGGCTGGCAGATGCTAGCCTATGGGCCAAATCTGCCCATTGCTTGTGTTGTCAATAAAGTTTTTTTTTTTTTCCTTTTTTTTTTTTTTTTTCCGAGGTAGGGTTTCACTCTAGTCCAGGCTGACCTGGAATTAACTCTGTCTTCTCAGGGTGGCCTTGAACTCACGGCGATCCTCCTACCTCTGCCTCCCGAGTGCTGGGATTAAAGGCGTGCGCCACATGTCAATAAAGTTTTATTGGGATGTAACTACATTCATTTATTTTTACATCACTTGTGGCTGCTTTCTACTAAGGCAGCAGAATGGTGCTCACATAGACAACAGCACCCAGAAACTTAAAAATATTGTTGTGTCTTGTCCTTTAAGAAATAGCCTGATAGCCGGGCGTGGTGGCACATGTCTTTAATCCCAGCACTCAGGAGGCAGAGGTAGGAGGATTGCCGTGAGTTCGAGGCCACCCTGAGACTACATAGCTAATTCCAGGTCAGCCTGGACCAGAGTAAGACCCTACCTTGAAAAACCAAAAAAAAAAAAAAAAGAAAGAAAAAAAGAGCCTGATAGACTTGGTGGCCCATGTTTGTGATCCTAGCACTCAGGAAGCTGAGGCAGGAGGATCAAGGCTGAATAAAAATGTCTGTCACAGACCACAGATGGCCACTATGGGATCTGCTGTTTAAACACAAATGACCACCACAGGTAGAGATACTTGCCTGCCCTTGGCAGGCTAGATTCTCAGAGGTCAGAGATGGGGACACAGGGGCTGTGATCAGGTGGGTCCCCAGGCTATCAGGTCTCATGGTCCCAGGGGTCAGAGATGGGAGGCAGAGGCTGTGATGAGGTGGGATCCCATAAAGTTTCAAAGTCCCTCAGCTCTTCTGAAGCTCAGATTCCCCGGGAATTTCACAGGTGACAATCTTGGGGACAGGCTTCTAAACCAAAAGGCACTGTTGAGTGAAGAGTAGGTTAGTTCCATGGAGAATCAAGTGTGTGTATCTTCTGGGGAGGTGACACCCCATCCGCAGACACGCTCCACCTTGAGTCTGCCCCCACCAGGTGGCCTGCGTGGGGTAGGAGTACCCACCGAGTGTCTGTCCAGGGCTCCAGGACCTGACTCCTTCCCTTCATTTCCTACTCTTAGAACAAGACTTGGACTGCCACACCACGGTGGCTCAGCTCTGCCCTTTTGAAAAGCCAGTCACCCACTGCCCAAGGTAAGTTGGGGGGGCTCAGGGCTCCTCTCTTGTGGGCTAGGGACTCTGGCTGGGTCCCTCGGATCCCACTCTACCTGCACTGGGCCTGAGAGGAAGGCTCTATGCTATGTTGTACCCAGAAGTCAGAGATCCTCTAACTCTCTCCCATAAGCCCCCCACTCTTGATCCAGCAAGGTGGGTCAGGAGCATTCATTGTTCTGGGGTCCGCAAAGACTCCAGAGCCTCAGCAGATGGAGAGAGTAGTGCTCCCCAGGGCTTTATCCCTGCTCTGGTGCACATGACTGAGGAAGTGGCAGTGACCCCCCCACATCCACTGGAGTGGGTTCTCCTTGTCAAAGTGACTCATTTCCCTCTGAGCCCTCAGGAGTGTCATCCTCCTGCCTCAGACTAGTCAGGAAGTTCTAGAAGCTGCTTCTCCTTGTCCCCTTTCAATGAGCTTATTGCGTCTTGCACTTTTACTTGCTTACTTATTTTGCCTTTGTGTGTATTTGTGCGTATGATGTACACACGTTAGAGAGTGTGCATGTGGCACGAGGACAAGCCCAAGTGTCTGTTCTCGCCTTCCACCTTGTTTGAGGCCAGGTCACTGGCTCACCATGGGGTTCCCAGGCTAGCTGCCTGAGAGCTTCTGGAATTCTCCTGTCTCCTCCTGCCTGCTTGCCCTAGGGGTGCTCATGCTATAGCATCCAGCTTCACGAGGGTTCTGGGCATCTGAACTCCGGTTGTCACGCTTGCACAGGAAGTGCTTTGTCTAGTGCTCAGCCGTCTCCCCACGCAGCCTGTTTTATTGCTTCCTCACTCTAGAAGGGGCTTTTTCAAAAAGTGAGCTTTATTGAAGTGCAGCGTAAAATCCACCCAGAGGGAGATAGCCTGGTTTGTTGTGACATGTGCTCAGCAGGCTGCTGACACCACAAACATAAAGAACACAGGGGTTTGGGGAGATGGTTCAGTGATTAAGGTGCTTGTCTGCGGAGCTTAACGACCAGAGTTCAATTCCCCAGTACCCACATAAGGCCAGATGCAGAAAGTGGCACATGTGTCTGGAGTTTGTTTGCAGCGCTGGAGGCCCCTGGTGTGCCCATTCTCTGCCTGTTTCTCTTCTCTTTATCTCTCTCTACTTGCACATAAATAATAAAAAAATAAATAAAGCCAGGCGTGGTGGTGCACGCCTTTAATCCCAGCACTCGGGAGGCAGAGGTAGGAGGATCGCCGAGAGTTTGAGGCCACCCTGAGACTACATAGTTAATTCCAGGTCAGCCTGGACCAGAGCGAGACCTACCTCGAAAAACAAAAAATAAAAAATAAGTAAAAAAACAAATAAATAAATAAATAAAAGAATACAGGGCTGGAGAGATGGCTTAGTGGTTAAGGCACTTGCCTGTGAAGCCTAGGGACCCATGTTCGATCTCTTTCCAGATCTCACGTAAGCCAGACCCACAAAGGTGAGGCAAGCGCAAGGTCAGACATGCCCACTAGGTAGCACAAGTGTTGAGTTCAATTGCAGTGGCGGAGGCCCTGGTGCATCAATTCTCTCTCTCTCGCTCTCTCTCTCTCTCTCTCTCTCTCTCTCTCTAAAAAAGAAAAAGAAAAAAAAAAGAACATGGGGGACTGGGGAGATGGCTCAGTGATAAGGCACTGGCTGTGCAAGCATGAAGACCTGAGTTTGTTTGTTTATTTGTTTGTTTGTTTCTTTCTTTCCTTTTTTTTTTTTTTGAGATAGGATCTTACTCTAGCCCAGGCTGACCCAGAATTCACTATGTAGTCTCAGGGTGGCCTCAGACTTGCAGAGATCCTCCTACTTATGCCTCCTGAGTGCTGGGATTAAAGGCGTGTGCCACCACACCTGCCTTTTTTTTTTTTTTTGGTTTTTCGAGGTAGGGTCTCACTCTAGCCCAGGCTGACCTGGAATTCACTCTGTAGTCTCAGGGTGGCCTTGAACTCACAATGATCCTCCTACCTCTGCCTCCCTGTGCTGGGATTAAAGGCGTGCGCCACCACACCTGGCTTTGTTTTTGTTTTTGTTTTTGTTTTTGTTTTTGTTTTTGTTTTTGAAGTAGGGTCTCGCTCTAGCCCAGGCTGACCTAGAACTCGCAGTAATTCTCCTACCTCAGCCTCCCAAGTGTTGGGATTAAAAGTGTGTGTCATCATGCCCAACCTTGAGTTTGCTCACCAGCACCCATGTAAAAAGTGAGGTGTGCCCACACATGCCTGTAACCCCAGCTCTGAGGGTATAGAGACAGGAGAATTGCTGAGGCTTGCTGGTCAGACAGTCTAACCAAATAATGGCAGCCCCAGATTCAGCGAGATACTCTGCCTCAGGGAAATGAGATGGGAGAGCAATAGAGGAGGATACCTGGCATTCCTCCTTCAGCCTCCACACTTGTGGTATGGGGGGTGGCCATCTACATACACGTGTGTATACACCACACACACTCACTCACACTTGCTACACACATGTGTGTATACACCATGCACACACATATACACCAGCACATCACACATACTACACACATGTGTATATACACCACACACACACACACACACTGCCACATCACGATGCTACATACATGTGTGTATACACCACACACACCAGCACATCACACTTACTACATACACATACCAAAAATGATAAAAAAGAAAGATAAGGAATACTGTCACCATCATCCCAGACAGGACCCCGTGGCCAGTTGCTCTTCCCCGTCCCTGGCCAACCATGACCTGACTTCTGTCCCTGCAGCAGGGCCTTAGCCATATGTGGTTCTTAGAAGGTGATACCGCGTAGCTCCAAATGAAGAGTGTCCTAGTGACATGTCTGCAAAGCTCCCAAGGGGACACAGAAAATGGCCCCCTTCCTTGACTCAGCAGAGAGGCCTCCTAAGAGCCAGCAGCCCTGAGCTGTGGACACACTTGTTTGTTGTACACTGTTTCTCAGCCACTAGAAGACATGGCAAAGCAAGGATGCCCTTGGGTCAATTCAAGCTCTTTGACTTAGCCCACTGCAGTTACAAATGTGGTGGGTGTCCCCTGTGCCTGGGTTAGTACTCAGAGGACAAATACAGCTGCCTTGGATGCTGGGGGATATAGTGTCGGGAGCCTTCACTTGGCCTGCAGACTGTGGATTCTGGAAGGGACAATAGGTGGAGACTGCTGAGGGGAGAGCCCAGGAGGGTGAGGGTAGGGACGGGAGGCTGGGGCCTGCCACTCCTGGAGTGCTCTCCCTAGCTTCCATCCCACTTGAATATTCAGAAGGAAATAATGCCCGAAAATATAAATACAAAACCTTCACAGGACAAATGTCCAAATGTAACATTCCAGGAGAAATAGAATTCGAGTTCTTAGACTCAGACCTTTTTTTAAACAGTCTAGGCACACAGGCCCTGTTCCTCTCCTCCCAGGGACTGCCTCACTCCTGCTGCCTGGTTTTGGCTTTCTTCCCGCCAAGCATCCGGCCTGTCTCAGGGCCAGGTGGCTTCCAGCCGCCATCTTGGCTTCTTGGTCCCTGGGCTCGGCCTGTGGTAAAGTGTTCCAGACAGACACAAAGGGCCTTTTCTTAAGCACAGCTCGTGCTTTCTTCCTGGTGTAGCACTCGCCAGCCACCTGGGGCCCACCCATTTCCAGTTTGAGGCACCCTCTTCATCCCCTGGGCCATCAGTTGGGATGTGGCCACTGATGCCATGGTGACCCAACCCTTCCCACCTCACGTTATCAGTGCTCTCTTCTAGAGTATTCTGTGAGTCACTGAGGTGGGGACCCTCCACCCTTTCCTCTCCCACATAGAAAAGAGGCCTATTGATAATAATCTGCTGTACCCATAGCAGAACCTGGGCAACACCCAAGTATGGGAGGTACAGTCCCATGACCCAACACGCAGCTCTCCTGGGATTTTATTCCCTTTTGCTATCTTGTTTCTGCATGTCTTATTGTGTAGCATTTTAAAGTGCTGCATACATGGTTTACAAAAAAAAACAACAACCAAAAATACGTGTATCACTGCTAAGGTGAAAGAATTTTCCTCTCTTCCTCCCTTCCTCCTATCCTCCCTTCCTTTCCTCTCCTCCCTCCCTTCTGCTGTAATGGGGATGAAGCCAGGGCTTCCTGCAAGCTTAGCTCATGCTCTTCCACTGAGCTCATCCCTAGCCCCCATACTGTCTTTCTTAAAAAACAATATGGCAGGGCATGGTGGCACATGCCTTTAATCCCAGCACTTGGGAGGCAGAGGTAGGAGGATTGCTGTGAGTTCGAGGCCACCCTGACATAGTGAAGTTCAGGTCAGCCTGGGCTAGAGTGAGACCCTACCTCAGAAACAAAACAACAACAATAAAAACAAGATGGCAAAATGGTTTCTTTTCTTTTCTTTTTTTTTTTTTTATTTGAGAGAGAGAGAAGGGGTGGGGAGACTATGGGTGCATCAGGGCAGCCAGCTGCTGCAAACAAACTCCAGATGCATGTGCCACCTTTGTGCATCTGGCTTACGTGGGTCCTGGGGAATCAAACCTGGGTCATTTGGTTTTGCAGGAAAGTGCCTTAACCACTAATCCATTTCTCCAGTCCAACTTATTTTTGGTTAATATATGTTTTAAAATTTTATTTATTTATTTATTTATTTATTTATTTATTTATTTATTTGAGAGGGAGCGAGAGAGAGTGAGAAAGAGGCAGATAGAGAAAATGGGCATGCCGGGTCTCCGGCCAGTGCAAATGAACTCCAGATGCATGGGGCACTTTGTACATCTGGCTTATGTGGGTCTTGGGGAATCGAACCTGGGTCCTTTGGCTTTGCAGGCAAATGCCTTAACTGCTAAGCCATCCTTCCAGCCCCCTCAAGGTGGTTTCTTTTCTTTCTTTCTTTTTTCTTTCCTTCTTTGTTTCCTTTTTTTTTTCCGTTTTTCGAGGTAGGGTGTCACTCTGTCTCAGGCTGACCTGGAATTCACTATGTAGTCTCAGGGTGGCCTTGAACTCATGGCAATCCTCCTACCTCTGCCTCCCGAGTTCTGGGATTAAAGGCGTGTGCCACCACGCCCGGCTTTCAAGGTGGTTTCTTTAGAAAAAACTTGAGTCTTCAAGTTCACACGCAGAGAATCAGCTCAGAAAGTTGTCTTTACTGCTGGTGGCTCCCCTCCTACAAACACGTCTTGTTTTCCAGAGTCCACTGTCCTGCGTACTGTAGAGATGAGCCATCCTACTGGGCCCCAGTGATTGGAACGAACATCTATGCAGACGTGAGTATGCCGCTTTCTCAGTGGCCACCTCAGAAACCAGCCCCAGGTTCTTGTAAGCAGAAACCCAAGATTTCACACCAGTGCCACTGGCTCAATTTAGGTCACTCGGCTGTGTCTACAGCTGTGATCTCACTCATGGAGGTGTCAGACCTCCTCCTGTCTGTCCTTATGAATAGAAGGACGAGTGTGTCTCTTCTCACCCGGATAGTCTTTTATAGTTTGCTGGCTTGAACACTCCATGGGTTCCAGTTCCCCAGACATTCCATTGTCTTCCCATCCATTGGATGCATTTGTGGATACTGGTCAAGACTCTTTTTGCCTTGTACACTCTTAGCTATGAGCACACAGAAAAAAAAATACAATTACCCCTTTGCTCATTGGATGAAACAACTGTGATATTGACACTGCTCCTCTGTCTTTCCTCCCTGTCTTGGTCATGGAGGCTGATTTTTCTTACATGGAGCCCCCCCCCCTCCCCCGAGCTCAGCCTGTCCACTCTGGTTGTCCAAGCTCAGGACACGGTGATTCAGAAGATCGAGTGTGGTCCTCTCTCTGCTGCCAACTGCCTGTATGGTCTTGCCAGCTTGTTTCCCTCCCTGTGGAGTGCCTCAGAGCTGGGGTTGTCTCTTCTAGGGACCCTTAACACCCAATAGCTGATTGGTGTAGTATCATTTGACTCCAGTTAGTATAACCCTCCACCTTTTCTTATCTTTGTCTCCCCTCCCCACCACTGTCTTCACCTCCATATGCCTTCAATTGTCCCATCTTCCTGTAAATGCCAGGTCACTTTGTGTTGTAAGGTCAAGGCAGCCTTTGTGACTAAGCTTTTTTTCCCTCTACGTTTTTCTTTCCTTTTTATGAGTCTTTCTTTCTTTTCTTTCTTTCTTTCTTTCTTTTTTTTTTTTTTTTTTTTTTTTTTGCTTCTGGAAAACTGTTTAGCCAAAATTAAAAGTTAGGACATTTATGAAGAGTAAAATAACATGTATTGATTGTTACAGTAAAGATGTCAACTCAATTTTGCTCTTAAAAGACAAAGATTATAGGCTGGGGTTGTAGTTCAGTGGTAGAATGTTTTCCTAGCAGAAGGTCCTGTATTTCATTTCCAAAACTTAAAAAAAGAATGTTCCAGGTTGTGATTTTAAAATGATCTCAAAATAAAAGGATGGCAAGGCTTCTTTAGTCAGTAAAAAAGAAAAGCAGCCGTATTCTCTCTTAACTTTATATCGACAACCTCTGCACCTATAGCCAATATACTATGAGCATAATCCCCCCCACACACTCTTCCTTCCCCCCTCCCAAATACCCCCTTTACTCTTTCCAGCTCATCTTTCTTTTATTTTGAAGCCATCATTTTTTCCTCCTATTAAGCAGGTCTTGTGTAGGTCGTGTCAGGCACTGTGAGCTCACGAATACCACAGCCACTTAGTGTCTGGAAGACAGCATTGTAAGCAGTCCTCCCTTCTTTTGGCTCTCACATTCTTTCTGCCACCCCTTCCGCAATGGTCTCTGAGCTTCGGAGGATGGGCTAGAGATGTGTATCTTGCTCAGTGCTGTATGCTCACTCCACTATTAAAGTGGGATTTAAATGGAAGCGTACTAAACAAGACAAGCAGTTCCCATGTACAATGCAGGAGAGACAGCTGATGATGAGACATGAAGATAAAATCCATTTGCATCAAGCAACGTCACAGCTAACCATATAAATCAAAAGAAAATTGTTAGAAATCAAAGGTCAGGCTCTCTCCTTCCTTCCTGCCCCCCACAGAAAGCTCTGTGGTAGTAATAATATAACGCTGCTTTCTATTCAATACTAACTATGGTTAAGTCCTTTTAAACCACCTTGTTTAAGGTGTCCTTCTCCCCACTTTGCAAAGGGGAAAACCAGGGCTTAGAACAGCCTGACCCAAGTCACACAGCAGCGTGGCAAAGTGAGATGCAAATGAGAAAGTGTCTGTCCTTTTCCTGTTCTGCTGTGCCATGCCTCAAGCCACCCACCCACCGTGGCACTGACGTGGACAGGGATGTAGGGAACAGCCTGGATGCAGTCTCCGCTGCTGGGCTTTCCAGCATCTAAAGCCACTTGCTTATGACAGGGCTTGGCACACAGTAATGACTCAATCAGGGTTTGTGGAATAAATGAAGACACTGCGGTATTCAATGCTAAAGATGGGGGCGGGGAGGGAGGGAAGAAGGAATTTAGAAAGCTGGGGCGGGGGTGGGGGGAGAGTGGCAGGCAGGAGAAGGGGAGGAAGAAAGCCTTCCTCATCCCTGAGGCTCTTTGCTGGCCTCAGTTTCTAGGTCATTCTGTGTTCTGGGAAATGATGCTGCCTCTTGGAAAATGTCTGTTTAGCTAGGATTTATTTTGGGAGCGTCATCTTCAGACCTTGCAGGGCCTCCCTCCGAGGGCCGCAGACGCTGCTGTTCACAGAAGTGCTTTCCTGGCAACTGCTTCCTCTGTGGCAAGCTGGGCAGGAGCTTCGGGCCAGGCTCAGGCAGAGGGCCGGGGTCAGGGGGCCACACAGCCGGGGCAGTCGTCAGAGCGAATGTCAAGCCAGCCTTGACCCTGGATTGCAATTTCCTTTCCCGTTCCCGGATGCTCCAACAAGCTCTCAGGTGTGGGGTGTCAGGATCTCGAGGAGCCCCTGTTCTGACAGGTCCTCTCTGCCACCCCACCCTCTGCCATTCTGACTCAGGGTGTCTGGGTGGAGCTGGAGAACTGTACTTCCAACCCGTTCCCGAGTGACATGACTGCTACTGGCTGGGGGCTGCTTTTGAGGATCCCCGAGTAGGCAAGGACAGTCCCTTGAGTGCTGTCAGTCCTGGTGATGGCAACAGTGGGATTTGCCTTTGGCTGGCCATTGTCCGTGTCTGCTCACGCCCTTACCACGCACGATGTCCCATGTCACGGACCTCACCTAGCGGCACAGTCGCCTCTCGTTCCTCACATTCCTACTCCTCATTCTGGCCATGGGCGGGGCATTTGGCTCCTGACCCTCAGACTCTATCTGTGGACAAGGACTCTTAGCGGCAGTTCCCTTGCGGATGCATGATGTCAACTCCTAGCCCCTTTCAGAGCTGAGGGTGGCCAGGGGAGTCCTGTGCGGTCAGACTCCAACCCCTGCTTCCGGTTACAGGACCCTATAATACCATTGGGCCCTCTGGATAAACCAGGTAATCTCCCAATCTCAAGATCCTTAACTTAATCCCAACTGCAAAGCCTTTTGACTGTTCCCAGGTCTGGGTATTAGGCTGTGGTCAGCTTTGGGGACCATTTCCTGCTGACCACAGAGGCAGAACCCTCCCTTAACCTGGCTTTGGTTGGCACCCATAGTCCCTATGTGGTCTTGGCAAAGTTATGGAATCAGTGGGCCCAACTTGTGGGCCCGAGAGATGGGAATAATGGTCACCCCCAGTCTCCTTTACATTAAATGACATCGTTGGCCACAGCCAGAAATGCAGTCATCCCAGGAGCAGTGGTGATTCCTACCCAGTCAGATCAGCCCAGCTTCAGCTGTGCCACCCAGAACCTTCTGCTGGGAGACCATTAGAATGCGAGGCTGGGGCTCTCAAAGCCACCAAACACAGCAGGGTGTGAGGGTTTGGGGCATCGAGGCATCATTGTGGAAAGACACTGTAGGTGGTCCCAAGGGGCAGTGAAGATGGAGACCACTGTTTAGAGGCACAGCTCAGAAGAGTACTTGGCTGGCATGCACAAGGCTCTGGGTTTCATCTCCAGCACTGTAAAAAGTAAAGATGAGTGGGGCATGGTGGCACACACCTTTAATCCCAGCACGGGGAGGCAGAGGTAGGAGGATCACCATGAGTTCAAAGCCACCCTGAGACTACATAGTGAATTCCAGGTCAGCCTGGGCTAGAGTGAGACCCTACCCCAAAAACAAAAAAAAGGGGGGGCATGGAGCAGGGCCTTTATTTGGTCCCTGCCGAGTCCACAGCGGCTGACACTATGTAGGCACTCTGAAACTTATTTGTGGAGCAGACCACTGGCCAATGCCAGAGGCACTGGGGGTCAAGGTGGTTTGAGCTGTTTCCTACGGCTGTGTTCAATGGCTCCCATGAGGATCCAAGGTGAACTTGGCGAGGTTGACCCGGGAGTTTGGGCCCCAGCACTGACCACTGCCTCTTATCCTTGCAGACTTCCAGCATCTGTAAGGCAGCCGTGCATGCAGGCATCATCAGCAACGAGAGTGGTGGTTACGTGGACGTAATGCCCGTGGATAAAAAGAAGACCTACGTGGGCTCACTCAGGAACGGGGTGCAGTCGGAGAGGTAGGGCCTGTGTTCAGACCTGGAAGTCCATCACGCTTTAAAACACAGCTGGAGCCAGGTGTGGTGGTGCACACCTTTAACCCCAGCACTCGGGAGGCAGAGGTAGGAGAATCGCTGTGAATTCAAGGGCATCCTGGGATGCAAGCGCATTGGAAACCAGGGTCATGCTGGCTCTAGATTTTCTTATGATGCCAGAGCTGTGCTTTAGGTCTCCCCTGTGTCTTTGGTAATCACAGTGTGAAACTGCCTTGGATGGTCATAGTATGAGATGGCTTGCTGGCGGAAGTTCAGGTCTCTTTCTCCTGAGAGGGGTCTGATCCCATGGTGATAAGCTCCCTTTTGGGGGAACACTGGTGCACACCACCTGGCTCTTTTCTTGTCATTGCTCCCCAACAAAACATCATACATACCATTCACATAGCCTCACTCTGCTTAGGGACAGCAGTGACCACATGCGAGAGGAAGTGTCTTGAATTTCAGTGCCCTTAGGGGTTCTGGAACCACTCATCCACCCACAGACACCAGGGGCAGCTACATGCAGATCCTGATTTACTGCTGAGTTACTGCAGTGTGCAAGACCTGTCCCAGGGCCCAAAGAACTTGTACCCTGAAGCAGAGCAAACATTCAGGCTGGGAGGATATATGACCTCTAGTAGCTTTGGAGGGCCCCCCTACTTTGTACTAGGGGCAGACAGTCTTCCTTAGCTTGAGACCCTCAGCTGTCACTCAGTCAATGTGAATATTAAGTAAGAATGGCTCATACTAAGTGGGTGACAAAATCCAGTAGGCGTGGTTGCAAAGACATTGATTCTAAGGTCTGTTCTAAGCTTGGGATGGTGTGCTGTCCACGCAGGGCCACGTGGGTGAGCATGAGAAACTCCCACACGGGTTCACTCTCAGGATGGGCATGAAGCCCCCCCCCCCATGAATACTGTCATGCACCTTTAGCTCCTAGGCTCCTGCTCACCCATGGAACGTCCTCCTTGCAGGGAGCCCTCTAGCTCCCCAGGCACCTGATCCAGCTGGACTCTGTCCTATGGTGTGTCACTGGTCACCTGCTGTGGACAGACAGTGTGGAAGAATGACCTGTTAGCAGGCTTGAGTGACTGTCGTGGAAGGTTGTCCCAGGGAGCTGGGGCCCTCCTTGGTGAGTGAGTCTTCAGCAGAGGAGTCTGTGGAGATACCCTGGGTGTGCCTTGTCCCCTGTCCTCTCATTGTGCAGGAAGGACCTCAGCCCTACACTCTGCATGGAACAATGAGGCCAGGAAACCTCCCCACCACCCAAGTCCAACTGGGCTATGAGAACCCCCTTTTTTTTTTTTTAATGAGAGGGAGAGAGAAAATTGGTGCACCAGGATCTCCAGCCACTGCAGTTGAACTCCAGACGCATGCACCACCTTGTATGCATGTGTGACCTCACATGCTGGTGTCACCTTGTGGGTCCAGCTCACATGGGATCTGGAGAGTTGAACATGGGTCTTTAGGCTTCACAGTCAAGTACCTTAACCACTAAACCATCTCTCTAGCCCATGGGAATCAGTTTTGAAGCCAGAGGGTGACTATCCCTGGTGGCTGCTGAGCCCGTGGAGGGGTGACAGATGGGCCCAAGGGAGGTGAGGGTTTAGGACATTCTATGACCAGTTTTGGGCAATTGGCATTTTATTTTGTTGATTGATAGATTTTTAAAAATCTTTATTTAATTATTTATTTTTTTTTGTGTGTGTGTGTGTGCACGTGCATGTGCACATGCATGTGGTACCAGGGTTTCTTACCATTGCAAACAGACATCTGTCTGGCTTTACCTGAGTGCCAGGGACTTGAACCTGGGCCAGTAGGCTTTCCAAGTAAATGCCATTTTCCCAGCTCCTGATTGATTTTCTTTCTTTTTTTAATTTTTAAATAAGGGCTCATGTATCATAGGCTAGCCCTTGAGCTCTCTATGTAGCTGATGCTGGCCTTGAATTTCTGAGACCTCCACCTCCCGAATGCTGGGATTACACCCAACTTGTCCAATGGCATTGTAAATTCAGAGAGCCGATTCATCACAGTCATTCAGGGCAGAGCCCTCCTTGAGCAGCTGGGGCTTCACCCACGCCCAGCACTAGGGGTCAGGTCACTGCGGCTTCGGTTTCACAATAGTTCTCTTGGAGAAGTTGTGAAAGGCTGTGTGGCTGTGCAGAGGGAGACCCTCAAAAGCCATTTGCTGTCACCCCTACAGCCCCAGAGAGCAGAGGGAAGTTAATGGGCTTGAGTCAGACAGGCTCATGTGTACACTCAGGAAGAGCCAGCATCCAGAGGCTGGTCAGCGTGGAGCTCTGCGCAGAGTGGGTCAGTGTTAGGACAAATGTCACAGGAAGATCAGGAAACGCCAGTGTGACAGAGTGTTCTTGATTAGTTGCCTTTAGCAGTGAAGACATCAGCAAAGCTGCATTGGGGAGTTGGTCAGTCGATGGTATAGGCGGTGCTCTGTGTGGGGCAAGGACATAGTAATAACGGAGGAGATGAAGTTCCATCCTTAAAAGGCCAAGCAGGAAGCCTTGTGTGGTGGTGCACACCTTTAATCCCAGCACTTGGGAGGCTGAGGTGAGGAGGATCACTGTGAGTTTGAGGACAGCCTGAGACTACATAGTGAATTCCAGGTCAGCCTGTGCTAGAGCAAGACCCTGCCTCAAAAAAAAAACAAAACAAAACAAAACAAAACAAAACAAAACAAAAAGGCTAAGTAGGCACACACCATGACCATGAGCCACCTTTGGGCTCCTAACATTTCTAGAAGCCTGATGAACAACAGAAGTGAAATGTTAGGGTATTTTAAATTCTGCTCAGTAAAGCCATTATATATCATTTCAATATAAAATCATAGAAAACTTCACAAGAACTTTCCAGTTTTCCTGCACACAATCTTAGTGAATAGGTCCATGTTTGCATCTATTCTGGTGTGCTTTCTTTCAAGTGCCTGGTTGGTCACCCGTAGCTGGTGGTTACTTCATTTTGACAGCCCAGCTCTGGAGATCTCAAGGTTGGGTGACAAAATTTCCAGCTGTTTGCAGAGATTCTGAAAAGCAGAAGGTACTGAGCTGTTATTTCCGGGGCTCTCCCCACATCAGGCTGGACCAGTGCCAGGACGCTCAGGTCCTGCTGCCCTCTGGTAGGACTGCTGTCAGGAAACAAACGGGCTTCCTTGCCAGCTTGTTTCCACGTCCTAACAGACTGCTGTTAACCCCAGCATTTTTTTTCTTGGTTTTTTTTTTTTTTTTTTTAATTTTTATTTTTATTGACAACTTCTTTAATTGTAGACACTATCCCATGTTATTTCTCTCCCTCCCCCCTTTTTCTTGGTTTTTCGAGGTAGGGTCTCACTCTAGCTCAGGCTGACCTGGAATTCACTATGTAGTCTCAGGGTGGCCTTGAACTTATGGTGATCTGCTTACCTCTGCCTAACCCCAGCTTTTTAAAAAATTTATTTATTCTTTATTGACAACTTCCCTTTGAAACTCCACTCTCCATCATATCTCCTCCCCCTCTCAATCAGTCTCTCTTTTCAGTTTGATGTCATCATCTTTTCCTCCTATTATAATAGTTTTATGTAGGTAGTGTCAGGCACTGTGAGGTCATGGATATTCAGGCCATTTTGTGTCTCATTTTGAGGAGTCCTACTTTCCTTTGGCTCTGACATTTTTGATGATCTTCTGCAATGGACTCTGAGCCTTGGAAGGTGGATTTGAGATGTTTCAGTGCTGAGCACTCCTCTGTCCCTTCTTTTTTTTTTTTTTTTTTTTTTTTTGATTTTGTGAGGTAGGGTCTCACTTTGGTCCAGGCTGACCTGAATTAACTATTAGTCTCAGGGTGGCCTCGAACTCAATGGATCCTCCTACCTCTGCCTCCCAGTGCTGGGATTAAAGGCATGCGCCACCACGCCCGTCTCTCTGTCCCTTCTTCTCAGCACCATGGTGCCTTCTGAGTCATCCCAAGGTCGCTACCATCTCTAAAATGAAGCTTCTCTAACCAAAAGTGAGAGTAGCATTAATATATGGGTATGGATATTAAGAGAAGTGCTTACTGGGCAGTTTGGTCAGCATAGTATATACATTTAGCCAGACACCAGCAGACATTACACCCCTAGGGCTCAGAACTACCCCTGTCGTAGGTTTTCAGTATCAGGGATGTGTTCCCTCCCATGGAGCAGGCCTCCAGTCCAACTAGAGAGCAGTTGGTTTCCTCCAAAACAGACATGCCACTATTGCACCTGTTGGCTCATTTGGCCTGGCTGGCCAGATTTGAAGCTTGCAGTGTTCACTGTTGAGTATCTTCAGTGGTGATTTCTCTCTCCCATTGAACTGCATGCAGCTTAGCTTTTTCCAGCTTTCTGTCAGCTGGTCCACATGGAGGAGGCTTTCAGCCCAGCTCCAGCAGGATTTCTCAGTGACCTTGCAACCCAAGTATGTGGAGTCTTAAGCAATAGGGTCTTACCATCTATTCCTGGTGGGAAACCAAGGGCCTCGGCAATGGCCTATAATGTTTTGGGGGTATCTGTGACCTCCCTGACCAACAACTCACTGGAAGGTGTCCCATCCCTGGCACTGAAAATTTTCTAGTAACAATCTATGGCTTCTGAGTGTTCCGTTGTTCAGAGAAGTAGGTTTCCATATGGCTTATTTATATTCTCTTAGATTTTGATTAGCCCTCCCTCCACCTTTCCTTTACTCAATCTCTTCCCCTGACCTCACTTAGGCCTTTTCACCTCCATTACAAACCCCAGCTTTTTTGGTTTTGTTTTTGTTTTTTTTTCAAGGTAGGGTCTCACTCTGGCCCAGGCTGACCTGGAATTAACTATGTAGTCTCAGGGTGGCCTCAAACTCATGGCGATCCTCCTACCTCTGCCTCCCAAGTGCTGGGATTAAAGGCGTGCGCCACCATGCCCGGCTAACCCCAGCTTTTTTGAGAGGAAAAATAAGTGCAGAGGGGTCAGTCAAGTCGCCCAAGGTCACCCACAAGGGCAGAGCTAGGCTTGAATCCAGGCTTTGAATCTAACTTCTTGGGCCCAAGCAAGCCCCTGAGCTGGGGCACAGCCCTTCTTAGGAAGGGGCCAGGGTTAGCCTTCAATACCAAGTCACATTCATTTCTACTTTAAGTAAGCTTCTGAAAAAAATTTATTTATTTATTTATTACCTGTGCAAGTGTCTGCAAGCAAGCTTTAAGATGTTTTTTAGTTATTTAAAAAAAAATTTGCCAGGCTTGGTGGTCCATGCCTTTAATCCCAGCACTCAGGAGGCAGAGATAGGAGGATTTCAGTGAGTTCGAGGCCATCCTGAGACTACATAGTGAATTTCAGGTCAGCCTGAGCTAGAGTGAAACCCTACCTCAGAAAACCAAAAAAAAAAAAAAAAAAAAAAATAATTTAAAAATTTAAAAAAAGAAAGTAGGTTCCAATGAGATGGGCGTGGTGGCACACACCTTTAATCCCAGCACTCGGGAGGCAGAGGTAGGAGGATCGCCATGAGTTTGAGGCCACCCTGAGACTACATAGTGCATTCCAGGTCAGCCTGGGCTAGAGTGAGACCTTACCTCAAAAAAAAAAAAAAAATTGCTGGAGCTGAGTGTGGTAACATACACCTTTAATCCCAGCACTTGGGAGGCAAAGATAGGCAGATCACTGTGAATTCAAAGCCAGCCTGAGACTACATAGTGAATTCCAGGTCAGCTTGAGCTACAGCGAGAACCTACCTCAAAAAACCAAAAAAGAAAGAAGAAAGAAAGAAAGAAAGAAAGAAAGAAAGAAAGAAAGAAGAAAGAGAGATTATTCGTGTGTGTGTGTGAATATGCATAAAGTAGGTGAATCAGGGCTTCTTGCCACTACAAGGGAACACCAGACAATTGCACCATGTTTTATGTCTGGCTCATTGTGTGTGCTAAGGCATCGAACCCAGGTCAGCAGGTTTATCAAGTGCCTTTAAGCACTGAGCCATCCCTTCAGCCCTCATTTCTAACTTTAAGGATATTAATATAGCTGTGAGTAGTGGCACACACCTGCAGTCACAGCACTCAAGAGGCTGAGGCAGAAGAATGGGGAAGTCTGGGCTAGCCTGGGCTACATAGTGAGACATGGTCTTAAAAACACAAATATAAGGAACTGGAGATGTAGCTCGGTTGGTAGAGTGCCTGCCTAGCGTGCCTGAAGCCCTGGGTTCCACCCCAGCACTGCATAAACCAGGCATGGTGGTGCGTGCCTGTAATCTCAGAATTTGGGAGGTAAAGACAGGAGGGTCAGAAATTCAAGGTCACCCCTAGCTACATAGCTTTTAAAATATATTTTTTTAATTTTAATTTTATTTATTTGAGAGAGATAGAAAGAGGCAGAGAGAGAGAGAGAATGGGTATGCCAGGGCCTCTAGCCACTGCAGACAAACTCCAGATACATGCACCACCTTGGCATCTGGCTTACATGGGTACTGGGGAATTGAACCTGGGTCCTTAAGTTTCACAGACAAGTGCCTTAACTGCTAAGCCCACACTTTTTTTTTAAGGCCAGCCTGGGATATATAAGACCCTTTGTTTCATCTCTCTCTCTCTTTGGTCTCAAGAATAAACAAAAATAAAACTTTACAAAGACCAAATATATATACAATAAACAAAATGTGTGCTGTCGAATAGAAGAGGCCCCTGCATATGCCCTGACACCTCTACTTGGGTTTTCCTTGCCTTGTGCCTGTGTAACACACATAAGAATTAAAATGGACATTGTATTTTATACATTGTCCTGATGCTGCTTTTTCCTTAAAACTTGTGCATTTCATGGCATAAATTGAGGAGGGCAATAGGTGTGTGTGTGTGTGTGTGTGTGTGTGTGTGTGTGTGTGTGTGTGCACGTGTAGAACCCGCACTGCAGACTAGGAAGTGAGGCACATACAAGTGGGTAAGGGTGCTCCTGGGTCTCCTGCTGAGCACTTACCTCTGGGTCATCCCCACCCTGCATGCCCTCAGGAACTCGCTGACTGCTCCTAAGGAGGGGCTGAGGAACTGGCTTAGCAGGTAAGAGCCCTTGTTACACAAGCATGAGGGACCGACTCACACCAAGTTCAATTCCCCACACCTATGCAAACAGCCAGGCAAGACCGTCTATGCCTGTAACCCCAGTCCCATAGGAGAGGAGATCAGAGCTTCACTGGGGCTCACCAGCCAGCCAGTTGGACTGAAAAGGCAGCTTCAGGTTCAGGGAGAGTCTCCATCTCAAGGAAATGCAATGGATGAGCCATAGAGAACACCTGTTCTCTGGCCTCTGCACCTGTGTGCACATGTGCATCTGCACAGACACACACACACATGCTTACACAACACACACACACACACACACACACATGGATGAAAGGAACTCAGCAGCCCAGGGTCTACCCACAAGGGTAGGGTCTGTAGCCCCTTTAATATTTTCCCCCTGAATCAAGATGTCACCATGGAGCTTAGGCTGACCTTGAACTCACCATCCTCCTGCCTCTGCCTCTCAAGCACTGGGATGGCAGACTCTTGAAAAGTGTGTTTGTACATATAGAGACATAGCAATGATCTTTTCTTTCTCCTTCCTTCCTTTTGTTCCTTCTTTCCTAGGGATGGAACCCAGTGCTTTGGACATGTTAGGAAAGTTCTTCCACTGAGCTACATCTCATCCCTTTTATTTTGAGACAGGGTCTTGCCAAATTACCCAGGCTGGCTATTGTAGTTATCTTCTCCTTTCTGGAAAAAAGCACTTGACCAAAAGCCGCTGATAGGAGGAACATTTTTTATTTTAGACAGCATGGCATGAACAGAGTTTCACCATAGCAGGTGGAAAACAGCAGCAGGAGAGTGAGCCAAACTCTGGCAATGGGGAACTGGCTCTAACACTTAAAGATGCCCCCAACACCACACCTCTTGCAGCAAGGCTCCACCTCCCAAATGGCCATCAGCTGGGAACCAAACATGAGTTTTTGGAGGACATCTGATTGAAATCAACAAACTGGCCTTCAACTTACTTTGTAGCCCACCCAGGATCAAGCATGAATTAAAGATGTTTCTGGGGCTGGAGTGATGGCTTAGCAGTTAAGGCATTTGCCTGCAAATCCAAAGGGCCCAGGTTTGATTCCTGGGACCCACGTAATCCAGATGCACAAGGTGGTGTATGCATCTGGAGTTCTTTTACAATGATGAAGGCCCTGGCATGCCCATATTCTTTCTCTCTCAAATAAATAAAATAATAAAACAAAATACATTTAACAATAAAGAAACACTTTTTAAAAAGTTTTTACTTTATTTTTTATTTTTAGAGAGAGACAGACAGAGGGAGAGGGAGAGGGAGACACAGAGAGAATGGGCGTGCCAGCAGTCTCTCAGCTGCTGTGAATGAAATCCAGATGCGTGCACCCGCTTGTGGTTGAGTGCGGCATTGCACCCTTGCATCACTTTGCATCTGGCTAAACGTGGGACCTGGAGATTGGAACCGCTGGACGTTAGAACCAGTGTTCTTAGGTGTAGGAGGCAGGCGCCTTAACCGCTAAGCCATCTCTCCAGCCCAAGAAACACTTTTTTTAAAAAAAGGAAGATATTCCTGCCTTAGACCCTAAGCAGCTGGGATGACAGGCCTGCTCCACCAGGTCTGGCTTTAGTATTTCTTAATGATGAAAGAAATGTACATAAGGTCGGAGTCACAGGGCCACTTGTCTTCTATTCCAGCCCTGGGCCTCACGACCCCCTGAGGCCAGCTACCAATATGTGGACAGTGCCACAGTGCCTCTCAGGACAGGTCACAGTGCTCCGGAACCAGCTGTCTTCCCACTTACTCCAGGTTGGGCTTCAAGGTTCCAATGGCAAGAGTTCTTCCTCCCCTGGGAGCCGCAGCAGGAGCTGCAGGCCAGGGCAGATGTTCAACTGGACCGTCCCGCAGGCCCACAGAAGCTTGCTTCCCAGATCTTCTGCCAAGCCCTGGACCAGCTGTACTCTGGCCTTCCCTCTTCCTCCACCTCCTCCTGTTTCTCTCTTCCTTTTTCTTCTCCTCTTTCTTTCTCTCTTCCTCCTCCATTCTCTTTCCCCTGTTCCTCTCTTCTCCTTCCTCTTCTTCTTTATAGGATGAAAGAAACCTTAGGAGGTAGTCAAACTATTTAGCAGGTGAACATGTGGTGTGCATGAGTATGTGTGTTATTGTGTATTGGCACATGTGTATGTGTGTGTGTGTGTGTGGAGGCCAGAGGCCAACTTCAGGTGTCATGCTCAGGTATAGCGCCATCTCTTTGAGACAAGGCCTGGAGTTTACCAATTAGGCTAGAGTGGCTGGTCAGAGCCTCAGAGATACTCCTGTCTCCCTCCGCCTCCCCAGCATTGGGATTACAAGTGCGTGGGGCCAAGCTCGGCTTTTCTTACATGAGTTCAGGGTCTTCATGATGCCAAAGTTAGCATGTCACCCTTGAACCATACCCTCCCAGCCTCAGCGAAAATAATGTTGGCAAATTAACAGCACTCAGCATCCTCACAACTTCCTGTCAGTGTTTTGGTTTACAAGCACTCTTCTTTTTGAAGATGGGATCATTGTCTGATATGCCACCCCGTCATCTCCATGACCACCGGCCTGGTGCTGGGGAGAGACCTCGTTTCTGGTCTGTGATTGCCTCACACCAGCGCTTCCTTCTCATGCTACTCTGAGCAGCTCCAGGAAGAACATCTTTGCGCAAGCTTGGGCACTTCCTGGCAGGTTCCTTAGGTAACTTCCTCTTGGCAGAGTAGCCATAGTCCCTAAAGCACCCCACACAGGCCTCCTCTAGACCCCCTTCCTCCAATGGCCTTCCATTGTGCTAGGAACAAAATGTACCACACTGAGCAACCAAACCTGCTCTGGCATCTGCCACCTCACCACGCGTCCACCTCACTGGCCTTTTCTGTTTCCGGGGCACATTGTGGTCATTTCTACCCCAGGGCCTTTGTACCTGTTGTTATCCAGTCCTGGGTGCTCTCTCAGCCTCCCCCCTCCCATGTGCCTGTGGCTGAAGTTGTCCTCGTCATTGGGATCTAGACACAAATGCCGCCTCCCTAAGGACTCTCCTCTGCCTCCTGGCATTGCCCTCCTCTCCATCCAATCTAGGCCACTTCCTTCCCAGAACTTAGCACTCCGAGAGACTTCCTTGCACATGTTTAGTGAGTACAGGCTCTGTGAAAGCCAGAGCCTATTAGTTTTATTACTGCCTCCCCACACACTGTGGCCAGAGTGCGCACATAGTAGGTCTTCAGTAAACACTGGTTGAATGACAGACAAGCCACCGAGTCCAGCAATTTGTTTGTAACTGTTTGAAGGACTCTTCTTTTTTCACATGCTCACGCGTGTAATAGTAGGTGTGATACGTATGTGGCATGTGCATGTATGTGTGCAAGTGAGACTCTCTGTGCATGCGCAGAGGCCAGAGGAGAACGGTGGGTGTTCCTCTGTAGCTCACCCGCTCATTTCTTGACACAGAGTCTCTGCTGAGTTTGCTGCTTTGGCATTGTCACAAGCCTCAGCAATTCTCTGGTCTCTGCTCCCCACTGCCCTGGGGTCCTAGATGTATGTGGCCCTGCCTAGTGGGGCTTGGGGGAATGGAGCTCAGTGGTCTCAGGCCCCCTCAGGCTCTCATGCTTTCTCAGAAGCACATTTCACAGCTGAGCCGTCTCTCCAGCTCTGCTTGAAGGATTTTTAAAACCCTTTATGAAACTTTTTAGTACTCTTTCTGAAAACCATCTAATACTTTTATGGAAACTGCCCGGGAATGCTATAGCTACTCTCCTGAGACATGTCACAAGCCACCCTATAAAGAGCACCCGCGGCCCGTGTTTGGGGTAAGGCAGGGAAACTTCTTTTATAATTTATCCCAGCCTGCTCGTGTTCATCAAACATACACAGTGGTCAACTCACCTGGCATGTTTAGCTTAACAGGCGCTAGAGACATGAGCAAATGGAGGCCAAAGAAGGTTCCCTAAGCAACCCAAGCCTGGGGACTGTGTTGGGGCAGCAGAGGGGACCAGCATTCGCACGATCAGTCTTTCTGGGGGGAGCAATGCTGCTGCGTGTGTCTGCTGGAAGTAACTGCCTGGCTTGGAGGCTCTCCCACTGCAAGGTGGACAGGGCTCTCTGGAGTGCTTGGCAGGTCCAAGAAAAACATCAGGCCCCCTGGGTGGGCCCATACCAGCCTGGAGAGCAGCCTCAGGGGCTCCCTTACCAGGACTGTAAGTGTGAGAACCCAGCACCTGTCCACACCTTGTCTGTCTCCTGTGTCATTTCCCCCCGTGTGGGAATGTGTGGCCTGGGGTGATTCTCTTAAACTACCCAATGGGCAGACTCCAGGGGATCCCATAACCAGAGCTCCGAGGAAGGCAGGCCTTGCAGTCAGAGCTTTCCAGAAACCAGACAGCTGTGGGGAAAGCCCAGCCTAGTGTGGCTGCGCCCCCCGTGTCCCTGTGCTTGTCAGGAGCCACTGTGAGCACCCTGCTGCGTCTTGGTCTCGTGTCATGTCACTGAGCTTGATCATCTGATATGCTTTGCCAGGGTTCAACCCTAGGGTAGCCAATAAGGAGGAGCTGCCAGGGGGAAGCAGGGGAAAGGCGGAGAAAACAACAAGGAATTCCAAGTAGCTTTTCCCCACAGGCCACAGCTCCTTCCCAGCCACCCCAAGTCCAGCCAGCTGTCCAGTACAGGGGCCTGGTCCGTCTGGGTTCTCCCATTCTCGGCGGGGACCCTGAAGGAAAATGCTGATACATCCTGGCTGAGCTGTTCATCTCATCTAAAACTCCTTTATAGCTGTGTGTACATGAAACTCCTTCCCCACCTTATCCACTGAGAACCAAATTCCCACAAGTTAAGGGGCCCTCTCTGCACACTATTCCCAGGAGGTATCAGTTGGCCCAAGGCTTGAGGGAGACGTTTTGACAGCTGGTGAGATCACAAATGCATCCATGCTTTTATTTTTACTTTAAAAAATTTTTTAAAAATATTTTTTATTTGACAGAGAAAAGGGAGAGAGAGAAATAAAGAGAAAGAGAGTGGGCATGCCAGGGTCTCTAGCCACTGCAAACAAACTCCAGACGTGTGTGCCCCTTGTGTATCTGGCACATAGGTCCTGGGGAATTGAACCTGGGTCCTTTGGCTTTGCAGGCAAATGCCTTAACCACTAAGCCATCCCTCCAGCCCTGTTTTTACTTTGAGACAGAGTCTTACTCTAAGCCCAGGCTGATCTAGACCTCATGCTATAGCCCAGGGTGGCCTAGAACTTATGGAGATCCTCTTACCTCAGCCTCCTGAGTGCTGGGATTAAAGGCGTGTGCCACCACACCCAGCTGTGTTATTTTGTTTGTTATATATTTATTTGCAATACTGAGGATTGAATCCAAGGTACTTTACCACTGAGCTATGACAGATCTTGCTGTGTATTCCGGGTCTGGAACTTGTGATCCTCTTGCCTCAGTCTCCCAAGTGCTGGGTTACAGGTATGCCATCACTCATGACTCACCTCTGCACTTTGATCCAGCAGTTCCATTCCTAGGGGCTTGCCCTTGGCACTCTCATGTCCATGCACAAAACCCTGGCACAGTAATGACCCTGTCTGCCAAAGTGCAAGGTTAGAACTAAATTCCCAGCCATAGGGACTCCAGTAAGCACGACATAGTGATTGAACCCTATGGAATACTATACAGCCAAGTAAACAGGATGAGGGCTCTCTAGCTGAAGGGACGAGGGTTCCTGGGCCTAGATTCACTATGGCTGCTTGACTGGCTGAGCTGGACTCTTGTGGACTCTGTCCTCAGCAGTGGTGGAGTGTTGCTCACCAGCCCTCCCCACACAGCCACTCCCCTGCCCACTACTCTCCTAACCTGCTTTCTTTCCCTTGTAGCCTGAACACACCTCGTGATGGAAACGCCTTCCGGATCTTTGCCGTCAGACAGTGAGAACCCAGCACCCAGAAGAAGGGGGTGTGTGTCATCCACGGGGCATCAGGGTCTGGCTTTTTATTGTCATTTTTGTCCTTTGGGGGTGGGCTGGGAATATGGAGGGTCAGAAAAACGTCCTTTCAAATGGCACACACATTACATCCCTTGTTGGCCTTTGGCGTGGATATAATATCTCATCCCTTCACCATAGAGGAACACCATCCTTGGAGTCTTGTCTGAACAACTGGCACCCAGGCCTGTCAGGACTTGGGCTCTCCACCTGGAAGCCCTTGTCCTTTAGAGAGCTGGCCCACCTCTGGAAGAGGCCACTTAACACAATGTTCCTTGCCGTGTGTTCTTTGGTGGGTGGAGGGAGAGGAGTCTGAGTCCCTGAGGACGTAGGTTTGCAAGCGTCGGGACATGGGGCTCGTTTCCTCTAGGAAAAAAAAGACAAGTCATAATTTCAAAGCAAAAAGTCAGTCCATCCCTACCCCTGGAAGTTGGGGTGCATGTTTGCTGGTCAGACAAATGGGCTGTAAGGAGAGGTTCCGAGGATGGGGGCTCCCTTGCAGGTCAGCCCTTGGTCTCCCTTGGCAGCCACATGTTATGTGTCCAGCAGAGCTGGCCTGTTAGAGTTTAGCAGTATCTCCAGAGACTGATCATGTCTGTCTGTCACTGCCTTCCTTGTCTGGGTGGCCCTTGTGTTTCCACGTGACCTTTGGTCTCATCGAGGACCAATGCATCAAGACCCCTTGTCACTCAGCCAGCGTGGCTCCTGCTCATCTCAGTAGCTAGCAGAGGGGTCCTCCAGGCCGGGGGCTTCACTGTGCAGACGGCTCTGCGCACCTATGTCATTTTTCCCCTACGGGGTCTCTGATGCAGCCTTGGAGAGGGCAGGAGGGTGGCCCTGCAGCAGCTGCTGGAGTATCAGATCGGCACTCTCCTTCCTCCTGCCTGGGGTGACCTAGATTTTAGCAGCAGGAAGAATGAGTTCCCAGCACATTCCTCACTGAGGTTAGCAGCTTGGTTTGTGGTTATGAAACCGCCTGCGGCAGTGAGGGAGAGGGACAGAGACACACTGCTGTGTGGCTTCGCTCCTGCCAGCATCACCAGCTCCAAGAGTCAGTGAGCTCTGGCTTCCATCATTTAGGAAGGCTCCTCTGGAGCCCAACCCAAACCCACCGTGAAATAAATAGCATTTCTCTGCAGAAGGTAAAATTCCACCTCTAGCCCTGGGCTGGCCAGTGCCAGTGCCTTGTGAACACTAGCTTCAAGTGGGATTTTACTCCTAGCCAAATATTTCTTAGGCAAAAGGAGAGAAAGAGACAAAAGAGAGAGAGAGAGAGTGAAATAGCAGCACAAACCTATATGATTGTGAACAAGGACCTTTACACTCACAGTGGCACCTTTGTCAGATCATATACTGTTTTTTTGTGTTGTTTGGAGATGGGGGGTCATTATGTAGCTCTGGCTGGCCTCAAATTCAAGGCAGTCACCCTGCCTCAGCCTCCTGAGTGCTGGATCACGGGTGTGCACCACCAGTGCCAGCTCTGATGGCTAATTGCTTTCCAAAAACCCTTTTATGGGGCTGAGGAGATGGCTCAGTGGTCAAAGGCACTTGCAAGCCTTCTGGCCTGAGTTTTATTCCCCTGTACATACATAAAGCCAGGCTCAAAGTGACACCTGTGTCTGTGATCCCAGCATGCCTATGGCCACAGAAGGTGGAGCCAGGAGAATCCAGGAACTTGAAGGCCAGCTAAATTAGCTCACATGTAGTGGCAAAAATAAGGGGAGACCTTGACTCCAGCAAGGTGGAAAGAGGACAAATACCCCAAGGTTGTCCTTAGATACGCCCATATCCGTCATACACATTCACATGCACACACACACATCATATACATTCACACATACAGACACGTACACACACACACACATACATTAAAAAAAAGCAAACACCACCAACCCTTCTAGAAAGTTTGTGAAAAGCCGTGGAGCCCTGAACTTGGCCAAACCGAACTCTAGCAAGGCTGTTTCTGCCTTGTGCACTGCGGGCTGTCTCTTGTAGGTGGACTTTTCCACCCAGGAGTCAGAAAAGAGGGTCTGGTCAGTCCACTTTCCACTTGTCTGTTTATCACCCAACAGCTGGGAAGTTTCTGGATGTGAGGTGTACTGTGCAGCTGTGGCCATGGTGAGGTCAAGACTGAAGAAAAACCAGACCCCTCTTGGATTTCTAGAATGAGCGACCAGTTCTACCCTCATGTAGTAGAGTGGGTTGGCTTCGGGAGCTTTTATTCAAGGGCGAGTGGAAACTTCCAGTGGGAGTCAGTGCCACTGTTGGGATAGTCAGGGCCCAGGGGCTTCAAGCTCCCAAGCCGGCCCTTTCTCATTCTCACCAACAGTTTGAAACTGGAATCATTTTCCTTCAGAAAAATGCAAAATTACAAATGTCCTTGGAGTCAGGGATCACCCCGAATCTTCTGTGCTCACTGACTCCCCAGAGTCACCAGCACCCACCCTAGGCTTAAAAAGGTGGTGCCCATGCAGGGGGCGGGGCATCACAGCCACCTGCTTCCAGCTGTGTCCAGGAGGGTGCTGACTCACCAATGATCTGTAGGCTTGCTCAGCCCGCAGTTTACTGTGTGCTTTTTTTTCTATGAAAAATGATGTATTTTACTACTTCCTGTGTACAAAAGTTTATTGTAAATGTTTTATGTGCTTTGCGTGAACAGGGGCCACGCTGGTTGTCGCTATTGTTTCAATAAATCTGGTTTAATTTCTAACATTCTTGTAATGCTTCTTTTCTGCACTGTGCACTCCTCCCCACCTCTGCCAGCTCAAGGAGTGTCACTGAAAGTGTGCGGGTCACTCTGACTTGTAACTCACCAAGAGGCAGGTTATGTCCTGGCAGGCGGGGATGCAGCCTGAGACACTGCATCTCCCAGCAGCCCCCGGATTGCCCTGTGCATGGTGACAGGCTCCAGGTCTTCTGTCACCATGTTGTCAGTGAGGGCTGCCATGACACATTTCTACAGGATAGGGAGTGGCTTACGCAATAGCCAAGCCTGGAAGTACAAGGTTAAGGTGTGGGCAGGGCCAGCTCCCTTAGTTAATAACTTCTTGCTGTGCATGCCCATGGGGCTTCCTTTGTGTGTGCACATCTGGAGGTTCCTTGCTTCTTACAGGGGCACTGATCATATTGGATCAGACCCCCACCCTTAGGACCTGATTAATCTTAATCACCTCCTTAGCAACTCCACATACAAATACTGTCCCCACAGCCGGGCATGGTGACACGCCTTTAATCCCAGCACTTGGGAGGCAGAGGTAGGAGGATCACCATGAGTTCAAGGCAGCCTGAGACTGCATAGTGAATTGTGAAACCCTCAAAAAACAAAACAAAACAAAAAAAACAAAACAAAACAAAACAAAACAAATACCGTCCCCTTGTAGAGTTAGGGCTCCAACACAGGAATCTGGAAGTGCGGGCATGAACCCGGAAACAGCCCTGCCACCCCCTACCTGGTGGGAGGTGCTTCTATCCCAGGACCCTGGCACCCAACACTGCTCCTCCCTAAGACCTTTGTTGCTGAAAGCTGCCGTGGGGTGGGCCCTGGTCAGCACTCCACCCACAGTCCCCTAGCCTGTCAGAAACCAGCCAGAGGTGAACAGAAGGCAGCCAGGATATGCAGCCACATCCCTGCCAGCTACTAATCCTCCATCCTGGTCAGAGAACCCACTTGTCGGGTCACAACATAGCCTGGTCACTTCTTTCACCACCCAGCCGCTATGTCCTCTGGCCCTTCCCAGTGTGGATTTTCATGAACCATCAGCCACCAACATGGTGTCCACTAGGGGCTAACAGTGCTGCCTCCTACCTCTCCATGGTGACTCCTGGTTTTTGGCCTCAGCCTGATGCCATAGAGAATGTGCTTCGCGTTCTGTCTGGGGTCCAGGTTGTCACATGAATCGGCTGGTATAGCAGACAAAACGTCTGGCCAGAAGCAGCTTATGAGAGGAAAGGGTTTGTTCCAGCTTATGGGTCTGAGGGGACATTTCATCATGGCGGAGCAGAGGCTGGGCATCACAGCTGGCTTCACACTGCCGGGATGAACATCTTAACCAGACACAGATTATGTGAGGAAGGGGTTTATTTCAAACTCACAGATCCTGGGGAAGTGCCTTCTGTTGTGGAAGAAGCTGCCTCCCATTTGTAAATCCAAGCCGAGATAGAAACCATCACCAGCAGCAGCCAGCAAACACCAAAAACCAGCAAACAGGGACTGACCAGCAAGCTGGACCCCTGAGCTTGGATCTCTCTGAATGCCTCTGGGCTGGAATTCAGATCTGCCCCCAAACACTTTGGGGTTGGACCCCAGAATCCATGCCCAGTGATACCTCCTCAAGTCAGGCAGCTGGAGACCCAAATTACAAGCTTTAATAAAACACCTGAGGGCTGGAGAGATGGCTTGTGGTTAAGATGCTTGCCTGCAAAGCCAAAGGACCCAGATTCGATTCCCCAGGACCCATGTAAGCCAGATGTACAAGGTGGCACATGCATCTGGAGTTCATTTGCAGTGCAGTGGCTAGAGGCCCTGGCATGCCCATTTTCTCTCCTCTCACTCTCTCTCTCTCTCTCTCAAATAAATAAATAATAATAATAAAAATATTTTGAAAAACCATCTGAATCTAATGCAGACATACATTCAAACAACATCTTACAACAGCAGCTGGGAGGTAGCTTCCAGAATGATCTGATTATAGCAAGGGGGGCTTGGGCTATAACACCCCAAGTAACACACCTCCTCCAGCAAGGCCCCACCTTAACCACTTAGCCATCTTTCCAGCCCTAGACTTTGTTTTTTAATTTCTTATTTCGGCCTAATTTCAGACTTGCAGAAAATCCACAAGAATCCTGTTCCCCCCACTCCATCAGCCATTCGGATACGTGAGGGTCACAGTCACTTGCTTTGCCCTTTGCCCACACATACATGCTCTGCCCTTCTTTTTCTCCAGCTCCACTCTTTCTTTGCACATCGTTTCAGAAGACTGTGTAGACATATGACCTCCCTTTATCTCCAGACGCTCTGGGCATGCTCCCGAGGACAAGGGCATAAGAACGTGATGCTTTCTCCTACCATCTGGCCAGTCCTGTGGTGCAGTGGTGCAGTGCATTTCTAGTCTATAGACCTGGCTTGGACGTCACTGGTCACTCAGCACCTGTTGGAGGCAGGAGAGCCTCAGCCCAGGGCTTGGTTTGGCCCATCTCCTCTTGTTGTCCTCAACTTTTACGATGTTGACATTTTGTACAGGTTACTGGTAAATGTATCTCTGACTGAGGTTGCCCAGTGTTTCCTCACAATGAGGTGTGCGTTCTGGGCAGGGACAGTGTAGAAGGAACATTGTGTCCTCATGCAGCCAGCCAGGAGGCTCCGTTGATATCATTTCTTGTTGCTTGTTAAAAAAACTGCACATGTCACCATCTTGAGGCTCTTTTTCTTCGTTTTTGGTTTTGAGATAGTATTTCACTAGCTACTTCAAACTTATTGTGTAGCCAAGGCTGGCCTGAAACTCTCCATCCTCCCGCCTCAGCCTCCTCAGTGCTGGGATCACAGGCATGTGCCACCAAGCCTAGGTGAAGCTCTTATTTTAAAAAATAAATCAAGCCAGGCTTGGTGGCACATGCCTGTGACCTCAGCACTCAAGGCCAGCCTAGGCTACACATGACCCTGTTTCAAAAAACAAACATGGAGCCGGGCGTGGTGGCGCACGCCTTTAATCCCAGCACTCAGGAGGCAAAGGTAGGAGGATTGCCGTGAGTTCAAGGCCACCCTGAGACTACATAGTTAATTCCAGGTCAGCCTGGGCCAGAGTGAGACCCTACCTCGAAAAACAAAAAACAAACAAAAACAAACAAACAAACATGGACTAGAGAGATTGCTCAGTGGTTAAGGCACTTGCCTGCAAAGCCTGATGACCTAGGTTTGATTCCCCAGGACCCATATAAAGCCAGATGCCCAAAGTGATACATGCATCTGGGGTTCATTTTGCAGCAGCTAGAGGCCCTGACATGCCCATTCTCTCTGTGTGTGTGTCTTCTCTATATCTCTCTCTCTCTGCTTGCAAATAAATAAATAAAATAAAATAAACTGTTGTCTTGAGAAGAGAAAGGCTGCTCCCCAGAAAACCTTCACTAAGTTCTAAGCTTCTGTTGATTCTTGCCTGACACCTGTGGACCGGTGACTTTTCTAATGCCAGCTTCCTTCCACATTCAGTAGGTGGCGTGGTGCTCCCACTGATAACACCGAGGATGTGGGGGATGGCTGCAGAGGGTAGAGCTGTCAACTGCCGCTCTCTGGGAGACGTCTGCTTCTCTGAGAATGCCAGAGGGGCCAGTCCCTCCTCAGCCATTAGGGAAGCAGATGCCACAATGTTGTTGGTATGGAGGTGGGTCATGCCAGGCGGCCACAGAGCCCACATCCTAATAGGAGGACAAGCATTGTGAAGACAGTGAGGCTGGGCTGCAATGCAGCTCAGAGGTAAAGTGCTTGCCTAGCATGCATCAGGCCCTGGGTTTGACACTCAGCATGAGGAAAGAGGGAGGAAAAGAAGGGCAGGCAGGAAGGAGGGAAAGGGAAAAAAGACAGTAGTTTGTCCCCTGTGTGAACCGCAAAGACTTCTCTGACAGCTCCCATCTTGCGATGGCTTGCCTCGGATCTGAGCTCGAGAATCAAGTTCTGAGCTCCAACAACTCCTGCTTAATTTCTTTTCTCTCTCTCTTTCTTTCTTTCTTTCTTTCTTTCTTTCTTTCTTCCTTTCTTTCTTTCTTTCTTTTTCTTTCTTTTTAAAGATTTTATTTTTATTTATTTATTGCAGACAGAGAGAGGGAGAGAGAGTGAGAAGTGGGGTGTGCCAGGGCCTCTAGCCACTGCAGAAGAACTCCAGATATATGTGCCACCATGTGCATCTGGCTTACGTGGGACAAGGAGAATTGAACCGGGGTCCTTAGGCTTCACAGGCATGCGCCTTAACTGCTAAGCCATCTCTCTAGCTCCTTCTTTCTTTCTTTCTTTCTTTCTTTCTTTCTTTCTTTCTTTCTTTCTACTTAATTCATTCTTTCTTTCTATTTCTTTTTATTTTTTGAGGTAGGGTCTCACTCTAGTTCAGGCTGACCTGGAATTCACTAGGTAGTCTCAGGCTGGCCTCGAACTCACAGTGATCCTCTTACTTCAGCCTTTCCAGTGCTGAGATAAAGGCCTGCGCCACTATGCCTGACCTCCTTGTTCATTTCTGAAGTCCAATGGTGTATTATTCTCTCAGGAACCACACCAGACAACCACAGCTGGCTGCTGCTGGCACCTGTGGCAAGAGTCCCCTTCCCAGCTTTGGAGGGAAGGAAGGCTGTGCTGGCTTGTGGCATTCCTGGTGCCAGACAGAGGGGCTCAGGTAGGGAAGGGCTGCTTTGAAGCCATCCTCAGCATAAATGCCATCTGCTGTTTGGCAGATGGCAAGAGACAGGCTGAGTCCCTTAAGACAGGAGCCTGAGAGGCAGGAAGTGGCCTATGATGCCCCCAGTACTGGGAAGAGTCTTTCTAGATTACCTCCAGCCCCTGTGCCCTTCCACAACACAGGCTGAGACCCAGGAAGGACTGGTGGATTGCTCTAGCTGCAAGAGCCCAGAGCTACAGTCCTGGGGCGGGAGCCACACCTTCTGACTTGACAGGGACACCACAGCAACAGAGTGTGATGATAGCAGCATGACAGCCGTAATAACGACATGGGTGGTGACAGTAGTGATAACACTGCCATCTGTGGGAGCAATCCCCATAGTATCCGGACTGGTGAGAATGACAGAGACTGTAATAGCAAGGACAGCAGCCATAGCACTGTGCTCTGAGCCCACGGTCAGCATTCCACAGTTCATCTCCATAGTGAGATGATTTGATCTTCCACTTAAAGGTGAGGAAACTGAGGCATGGACTTTGCTGTGGCTTGCCCAAACTCTCTGGGCTGTTACAGGCAGGATTTGCCTCTGATTCTACATGGCTTCTGACACTGGGGGTCCCTCCATCTAGACCAGCGGGCCTCAGCCTGCTGCCTAGGAGGGCCACAGAGGACCTCTACGCGCCTGGTTACCCCAATTCACAGACCTGAGACCAGGCAGTCTGAGGTGGACAGGACTGAGTTGCGTTTGCACGGTGTCCAAGAGGGTGGCCCCACCACCCTGTGCTACCTGCAAACTCACCTTTGAATGTACAGAGCTCCCGAGGAGCTGGTAAAAACGCACACTCGGCTAGGACGATGACTCAGTGGGTCTTTACATTTTCTGCGAGAGCTCAAGGACCTGAGTTCAGAGTCCCAGAACCCACGTAACAATGCCAGATGTGGTGGTGCACATCTGTCATCCCAGCGCTGGAGAAGTGGAGATGGAGGAATCCCGGGGGCTCCCTGGCCAGTCAATCGAGATGACTTGGAGAGCTCCAGGCCAATGAGAGACCTGTCTCAAAAAAATGGAAGATTGGGCTGGAGAGATGGTTTAGCAGTTAAGGTACATGCCTGCAAAGCCCAAGGACCCAGGTTCAATTCTCCAGGTCCCACATAAGCCAGAGGTACATGGTGGCACATGCATCTGGTATTCATTTACAGTTGCTGGAGGTCCTGGCGTGCCCATTCGCACTCTCTGTCTCTCTCTCTCTCTCTCTCTCCCTCTCTCTGTCTCTAATAAATAAATAAATAAAAATAAAAAAATTATTCTTAAAAAAATACGGAGGCTTGTATACCTAAGGAACGACACTCAAGGTTATCCTCTGACCTCCACACACATATGCGTACATGTGCATGCACATCCTCACACATGAACACACACATGCATAGAAAAACATCAAAAATGGAAAAAAAATTTTTTTAATGGAAATAAAAGTGAAGGCTGCTGGGTCAAGGGCTGACACCTCCCAAGCAAGCATTTGCACTTCTTGAACATTCCAAGATTCTGCTGATGATCTGGAGCCCCCAGTGCTCTGGCCATCCTGGCTCCAAGGGGCCCTGTGCACGTGCCTTGTCTGCACATAAACACTTATTCCACAGGCACGTGCACAGAGCCCTGAGGACCCGCTAGGACATGCTGGGACCCGCCCCGCCCTGACCAGGGCGTGGATCACTCAATCTGTCCTTGGCCTCTAAACTGACCCATTATCCAAACTTCCACTTTAAACAGTTATGTAAGTGTTCCCTAAGGCCTGGAAACTTCCAGATGGCTCTGAGGCCCACCCCAGCAGCTGTCCTGGGATGTCAGTGCTGGCTACTTCCCGGGGACACCGAACAGCTTCCAAGGAAGGCCAAGCGTGCTGAGGGTGGGCCTGACCCAACAATGGCCTCTGTGTGCACGGCTCCGCAGGGCAGGGGGTGGGGCCGGGTCTCTGTGACCCCAACATCTGGACCACAGAACCCACCAGCTGTGCCTCAGCCTCAGAGGAAGACGGGTGAGACTCCCACTTGCTTGATGGAACAATGGGGCTGTTGTCCCTCCCTCTGCCCTAGCATAGGCCTGAGGCCCCAGCCATCCACACAGCTGCATCTATGGAATCACAGGCTCCCAGACCTCAGCTGCAAAATCGCCTGGAAAGCTCTCATCTGAGGAGCCTGCCCATGCTTGACGTGTAGCTCCAGTGGAGTGCTTATACAGTACATGCAAGGCCCTAGGCTCAATCCCCACAAAACATACAAAAGGCGATCCATGCAGAGACACAGTCTCCGGCCCAGAGTGGATCAGGGGCCTCTATTTGTGACAAGGCCCCAGGCAATTTTGACATAGGAGTTCCCTAGCTCCAACTCTGAGAGGCACGGACACACACAGATGGTAACCCCCACTTTATTAAATGGGTATGCAAGCCGGGAGTGGTGGCGCACGCCTTTAATCCCAGCACTTGAGAGGCAGAGGTAGGAGGATCGCCGTGAGTTCGAGGCCACCCTGAGACTACATAGTGAATTCCAGGTCAGCCTGGGCTAGAGTGAGACCTTAGCTCGAAAAAAAAAAAAAAAAAAAAAAAGGGCATGCAATCAATATGAGGGAGAATATTTGCACACGTGTATGTGCATGTGCTTATGCACACATAGACAGATGATGGACAGGTGATTGTCCTGGGAACTTTTCTAGTCGCTGTAGAACAGCTTCAGGGAGGATAAGTTTATTTTGGCTCATGGTACCAAGAGGGCTTGGTGGGGGCATGTGATGGCTTCTTGTTCACATAGCTTGGGCTAAGAAGCAGAGAAACAGGCTGGAACAGGCTGGAACTAGAAGTAGGTATCATCTTCAAAGGTCCGCCCCTAGTGATCTACCTCCGCTAGACAAGCCCCACCTGCTAAGGGCACCACAGCCTGAGTTGGGGTCCAGGGAGCAGGGCCCCCTTCAAGAGTGGCAGTGAGAACTCCCCATTGCTAGAAGGAAGCAGAATCAGGGACAGTGTGTAAATGTCAAGGGATGGGCCGAGGTCATCCCCATGAGTAGTAACTCCCCCAATCTAAGCACCCTTTCTCCCCGTCCTCATTGTAGTGCAGAGTAAGTTCCACCCATGCACTTGGGAAAGACCCCAGGAGAGGGCTGTGATTAGGGGGGCGTAGCAGGGCTTTGAGTTGGGGGGATTGCTCAGTGGTTAAGAGCATTTGCTACTTAAGTCTGAGGCCCTCTCAGGCCAGAGAGCACTAAGTTCAGTTCTCCAGAATTCATGTAAGACGTTAGGCTCAGCTACATGCATCACTAACCCCAGTCCAATGGTGGAGGGGAAGATCAGAGAATCCCTGGGGCTCACTGACGGACAGCAGCCCTACATTGAGGGAGAGACCTCATCTCAAGAAAAGAAATAGATATAGATGGGGGTCTGAAGAGATGGCTTAGTGGTTAAGTGCTTGCCTGTGAAGCCTAAGGACCCCAGTTCAAGGCTTGATTCCCCAGGACCCATGTAAGCCAGAGGCACAAGATGGCGCATGCATCTGGAGTTCATTTGCAGTGGCTGGAGGCCCTGGCATGCCTATTCTCTCTGTGTGTGTCTGCCTCTTTCTGTCTGTCAATCTCAAACAAAAAAATAAAAAATAGGGCTGGAGAGATGGCTTAGCAGTTAAGGCGCCTGCCTCCTAAGCCTAAGAACACCGGTTCCAATCTCCAGGTCCCATGTTTAGCTAGATGCAAAGTGACGCAAGGGCGCAATGCCGCACTTGCCCACAAGGGGGCACACATCTGGATTTTGTTCACAGCAGCTGAGAGACTGCTGGCACACCCATTCTCTATCTGTCTCCCTCTCCCTCTCTCTCTGTCTGTCTCTCTCTGTGTCTCTCTCTAAAAATAAAAAAATTTAAAAAATTTTTTAAAACCTTAAAAAATAAAAAATAAACAACAGCAACAAAATAAATGAATATATGGATAAACAAGAGAAGGACCTCTGATGTTCTCCTCTGGCCTACACACACACGCACACACACACTTGGGGTATGTGCAAATGCACACATGCGTGCATACACCACACATCATATACTCCCCTACACACACACACACACACACACACACACACACACACGAAGGCTTTTTAAACTTTCTTCACTTGTAACCCCTTTCCAACCAAAAAAAAATTCTTTTTATTTATTTGAGAGAGACAGAGGCAGAGAGACAAAGAGAGCAAGAGAGAGAATGGGTGTGCCAGGGCCTGCAGCTGCTGCAAACAAACTCCAGACACATGTGGCATCTTGTGCATCTGGCTTATGTGGGTGCTGGGGGATCGAATCTAGGTCCTTTGGCTTTGCAGGCAAGTACCTTAACTGCCAAGCCATTTCTCCAGCTCCAAAGAAATAGGTATGTAAAATAGGTGTATATTTGCTGATAATAAATAATGAACTTGGGACTAGAGTGATGGCTTAACTGTTAAGGCGCTTGCCTTTGAAGCCTAAGGACCCAGGTTCAATTCCCCAGAACTCACATAAGCTAGATGCACAAGGTGGCGCATGTGTCTGGATTTCTTTGCAATGGCTGGAGGCCCTGGCACACCCATTCTCTCTCTCTCACTCGCTCTCGCTCTCTCTCTCCCTCTTTCTAAAAATATAAAAAATAATAATGAACTTATTTTAATGCAATTCTTTGTGATACACATAACTTTATCACTTATTAAAGGGGAAGGTAATTTGCATTCTGGTGAGATTATCTGACACAAAGCAATCCAAATCCACACTTGTTGAGGGATGGCAGTAACAGGAGAATATTAAAAGACTTGTTTTCAGGGCTGGAGAGATGGCTCAGCAGTTAAAGGCACTTGCTTGCAAAGCCTGAAGACACTGGTTCAGTTCCCCAGTACCCATATAAAGCCAGATGCACAAAGTGGCACATGCATCTGGAGTTTGTTTGCACTCTCTGTGTCAACTTCTGTCTCTCTCTGTTTCTCTCAAATAAATACTTAAGTATTAATTAAATCCATAATTAAGCCATTATGCTTATTTTTTGATATGTGTGTGAATGTGTTGTATATGTGATGTATGCATATGAGTGTGTCCCATGCCCACATGTGTAGAAGCGAGAGGAAGATGTCAGATGTCCTCTAGAGCTCTTCCACCTTGTTTCCCTTAGACAGTCTCTCACTGAACCAGGAGCTCCCTGTTTTTCCGTTAGGTGAGCTGACCAGGGAGCTGCAGCCATCCTCCTGCTTCTGTCCCTTTTAGTGCTGGGTTTTTTTTTTTTTTTTTTTTTTTTAGTGCTTTTTTTTTTTTTTTTTTTGCATAAATGCTGGGGATTGAACCCAGTCTTTACACTTGTGTGACAAAAACTCTTACCCACTGAGCCATCTCCTTCTCAGCCACCATTATGTTTTAGAGCAGCAAACTTTGCATGTACCATACAAAAAAAAAAAAAAGAAATTTGGGGTACAAAGATGGCTTAGCAGTTAAGGTGCTTGTCTGTGAAGCCTAAGGACCCATGTTTGACTCTCTAGATCCCACATGAGACAGACACACAAAGGTGAGGCAAGCGCAAGGTCACACATGCCCACTAGGTGGCACAAGCAACTGGAGTTCAGTTGCAGTGGCTGAGGCCCTGGCATGCCAATTCTCTCTCTCTCTCTAAAATAAAAAAAAAAAAATACAGGGCTGGAGAGATGGCTTAGCAGTTAAGGCACCTGCCTGCTAAGCCTAATAACCCAGTTCCAATCTCCAGGTCCCACGTTTAGCCAGATGCAAAGTGACACAAGGGTGCAATGCCACACTTGCCCACAAGGGGGCGCATGCATCTGGATTTCGTTCACAGCAGCTGAGAGACTGCTGGCGTGCCCATCTCTATCTGTCTCCCTCTCCTCTCTGTCTGTCTCTCTCTGTGTCTCTCTCCAAAAATAAATAAAATGATAAAATAAAAAAAATACATAAATAAAGCCGGGCATGGTGGCACATGCCTTTAATCCCAGCACTTGGGAAGCAGAGGTAGGAGAATTGCCGAGTTCAAGGCCACCCTGAGACTACATAGTTAATTCCAGGTCAGCCTGAACCAGAGTGAAACCCTACCTCGAAAAACCAAAAACTAAAACATAAATAAAAGAAAAAAATGAAATTTATAGTGCCAGGCATGCTGGCACACACCTTTAATCCCAGCACTTGGGAGGCAGAGGTAGGAGGATTGCCATGAGTTTGAGGCCAGCCTGAAAATCCATAGTGAATTCCAGGTCAGCCTGGGCTACAGCAAGACCCTACCTTGAAAAAAAATGAAATTTATAATATATAACGGTCTTGAATCTGATCCAAGGTGTTCCAGGCAGTGCTTGTTGTCACTGCGTGCTGTGATGGCATGCACGGAGTAGTGTGTATGGTGTGTTTCAGAACCCAGGTTGCAGTGAAGTCATGCAATTTGACATGGGTGAATGCTACAGTGAAGTCACCCAATATTAAAGCTGCCACAGACACCTTGGATTCATTACATGCTTGATTTTGAATTATTTCTTGGTCATTGTGTGTTTTATTACTGTCAAGGTTTTCCCAACATTCAGTTATGTGCTCCATATGGGGTCACAACCGACCTCTTCAGAAGCTTTGCTCACCGGCTTCTTTGCCCAAGTTGAAATGGAAGAACTTGATCTTGTCATCCAAAACAGGGTCCTGGAAAAAACCTCACCCTGCAGACATGCCCATGCCTTAGGGTCAGAGGGGCCCTCAAAGTGGGGTCCTGGGGCTGACAGCACCCCCTCTGCCCAAAAGAGTGATGGAAAGACAGATTCTCAGAGGGGGGAGTAGGATTCCTGGATTACGGAGTTCAGGCCTGGACACTGCTGCACGTGAAGAGGTGGGTCAGTTATGCAAAGAGTCCTGACACATAGCATGCTGGTCCAGCCCATGGGCACATCCAGGAGGAAGAGGAGGACAATAGCCTGGGGTACCACTCTCCTTCTAAGTCACACTGCCCTCCTCAGACTTCCTGGACACTGGAGCTGAGTTCTTAGGAACCAAGCTCCTCCTATCAGTCTCTTAACACCTTAGTAAGAATAAGTCCAGGGCTGGAGAGATGGCTTAGTGGTTAAGGCGCCTGCCTGCTAAGCCTAAGAACCCAGTTCCAATCTCCAGGTCCCACGTTTAGCCAGATGCAAAGTGATGCAAGGGTGCAATGCCGCACCTGACCACAAGGGGGCGGACACATCTGGATTTCGTTCACAGCAGCTGAGAGACTGCTGGCGCGCCCATCTCTGTCTGTCTCCGTCTCCCTCTCTCTCTCTCTCTGTCTCTCTCTCTCTGTGTCTCTCTCCAAAAATAAAAATAAATGTTTAAAAAAGAGTAAGTCCAAAGAGAGCTCTTGCCTAGCACGTGTGCGGTCACTGATGGGAGGTATCAAAAGGAAGACAGACCCACAGCCTGGACTCAACTCCCTGCTCAACATGTAGGAGCTGGACACTCTTCTTGGGTGACCCAACCTCTCTGATCTCCAAGTTTCCTGCCTCTCTACAATGGGGATAGTTTTAACCAAATAGGTGCGTTGTGTGGATGAAATAAAAATATTTCATGTGACATCCTGTTCCATGGTCAACATTCCACAAGTGTTAGCAAATCAATAGGTTATGTAAATTGTGTAAAAAGCTTATGTTTTCCCAACCTGGCTCAAGGTTAAACATTCAACAATCCCCCTTGAAAGTATCCACCCAAGAGGAGTGAAAACTCGTGCTCAACAAAAACTGACACAAGAATGTTCACTGTGTCTCCATGGACAACAGCCAAAAGGTAGACTTAGTTCAGATGCCTGTCAACTCTAACGACTATAAACAAACTGTGAAATATTACATGGGCAGAAACAGGAAAGGAAAAGCATCTGATACAAGCTACGACATGGCTGGATCCTGAGGACATTGTGAAGTGAAAGAAGCCACAGATGGCTGTAATGATGTTATTTCCATGAAATGTCCAGGGCAGGCTGACTGAGCCCTTCAGAACACAGCAGCACGGTCCAGCAAGTTGGGAATTTTCCTTCGGCCCTTGGCATAGGGAGGAGGAGTTACTTATCACTAGGAAACTTCTAGCAGCTCTAGGCTCAGAGAGCCTGGCTTGGCTCAGGGAAACCTGTCCAGCAGTGTCTCTCAAAGGGCTGGGTCACTCCACCCTGATACAGATGTTTGTGTAGAGGTCAGGGGGCAGAGTCCCCAAGGGAGGCAGCCCCTGATCATGACCACAGGGCAAGTCTCCTCCAAAAGCAGTCAGATGGCAGCGGCTCCCTCGCTCCTTCCTTCTCAGGGGTCCTGCTTCACCCCACTGGCCCACACCAGCCACTAAACCCTCATCTCTGACCCCAGCCACTCCCTTTGTCACCTCAGGAAGGATGAAGCCCAGGGCTGTGCCAGCCTCCAGCTTGGCACAGGTCAGGAAGAGGCCACAGCTGGCCATGCTCTGTACGAAGGACCCGACTGTGTTACCAGGGCCATCCTGGCCAGCTCAAGGCTGTCACTTCCCATGGCGCTGGACCATGTGTGTACTCTCCAGGGCACAAGAACAAGTCCCTGAGTCTCACTGGAGAGTGCAGGGCAGAGCTCCCTCCCTGCCTCCTCCTACTCCCTAGAGGCCACCTGCATCCCTCCGCTGCCCATGGCCCCCAACCACTATCTGTTATCACAAGAAGCCTCCTCTGAGTCTATTATCTCCCTCTTACAAGGACCCTTGTGATGATGACCTTGACCCTCCAGATAATCCATGATACTCCCCCATCCTTGCCTTGTGCACATCTGGTCATGCAATCCCCTCTCCATGGGTCTGGGGATGGACTACTGTTCTGCATGCCTTGTCCTACAGTCTGCGTGTGGGGATCCAGAGCAGACGGCCTCTGCCTGACAGAGGTGTTAGAATTGGATTCACATGACCTCAGCTCGGGATGGGAATATAGAAATTCCTCTCCTACAGCTCTCACCCTATGATGATGGAGTGCCTCAGCTGTAGACTACATTTCCCAGCCTCCTTTGCAACTCGGAATTAGCATATGACTGGGACTGTGAGTAGAAGTAGAAGAAAAAGAGAAATAAAGGGCATGGACTCTCTTCGCCTTTTCTTCCCTCTCTCTGACTGGGGTGTAGGCATGGTGGCAGCAACTAGAGCAACTGCTTTGGATCCAAAGATAAAAGCCACGTGGGAAAGCATCAGATTCTGTAACAAGGTTCCTGGCTACATACACTGCCTGAAAGTCCTCCCTCTGTCACTGCCCGGGCAGTCCTCCCTCTCATGGCTTTGAAGGTCCTCTTTCTTTCTTTCTTTCTTTCTTTCTTTCTTTCTTTCTTTCTTTCTTTCTTTCTCTCTTTCTTAAAGATTTTTATTTTTTATTTATTAGAGACAGAGAGAGGGAAAGAGAGAGAGGAAGAGTGAGAATGGGCATACCAAGGCCTCTAGCCACTGCAAATGAACTCCAGATGCGTGTACCCCCTTGTGCATCTGGCTTACGTGGGACCTGGAGTATCAAACTAGGGTCCTTAGGCTTTACAGGCATATGCCTTAACCACTAAGCCATCTCTCCAGCCCTGAAGGTCCACTTTCTTTTGCTGTCTTCCCCACCTGCCTTGCTTCCTTTCCCCAGATTCTCTTGTGCTTCCTGGGTGTGCCTGCCTCTCCCTTGAACTATCTGTACACAATGCTTCTGGGAGATCCACGTAAAACAGAAACAGGCTGGAGAGATGGCTCAGCAGATAAGTATCCTTCCTACCAAGCATGAGGGCCTGAGGGATCCCAAGGCTGCTCCAGTTGGAATCTTCAGAAGCCACATGATAGCTGTACATGGCCACGCATGCCTATAACTCCAGTGCTGTGGGGAGTGGAAACGTGGGTGTGGTGGCGCACACTGTTAATCCCAGCACTCAGAAAGCTGAGGGAGGGGTAGGAGGATCATTGTGAGTTTGAAGCTAGCCTGGGCTAGAGTGAGTTCCAGGTCAGCCTACAGGTAGGTGAGTCATGGTGGGGCCACCAATGTTCTCCTGTGGCTGCCACAGGCTAGTGCACTGAGATCTGAAGGTGAGTGCACTGGGAGCCACATCAGCACATATGTGTCATACACCCTCCCACATACCCTGCACACACACACAAATCCCACAAAGGGGCTGGAGGGATGGCTTAGCGGTTAAGGCACTTGCCTGCAAGTTCCCCAGGACCCACGTTAGCCAGATACACAAGGGGGCGCATGTGCCTGGAGTTCGTTTGCAGTGGCTGGAGGCCCTGGCATGCCCGTTCTCTCTCTCTCTCCCTCTTTCTTTGTTAAATAAATAAATAAATAAATATAAATAAAATATTTTTTTAATCCCACAAAGAAAGGGTTAAATTGATATTTGCCCATCCCTTCATGCTGCCCTGACTTATCAGGAACGTTGTTGGACCTGTTGGGGTGTCCCTGACCTAAGGCCAGGCCAAACCTGCACACAGTCTTAGCCTCAAGGCAGAACACAAGCATCAGCTAAGAAGCTAAAGGCTCGGGCACCTCCCCAACACTTAGGTCACCCTGCTGCTCTGCCCTGGCCCCATCCTCTTCCCACTCCTAGGGCTGCCAAGGTCACAGCCAGGGTGAGCAGTTGTGTCCTCAGGTGCACTGCTGGGAACACCTGGCCAGGCGCCTGCTCCCTGCCCACTGCCAGGCCCTTCAGAGGCCTGGTCAGCATCTTGGAGCTGGCTCAGTCTGCCTGCCTGGCCTGGGTTAGGGCCTGTCCAGCGTTGCTTGGTTTGGCGCTCAGGCGCCAACCTTGGCTGGCTGGTCTGGCCGAGGCTCGCTCTGGTGCCTTCTCCTGGCTCGGCCGATGCTGACCTCAGATTGCTTTCTTGGCCTCCAGCCCTGACCTCCTTCTTCCACTGCCACAGGTGCCCAGATGGACTTACCAGGACTGCCCAGCACCCATGGCTGAACTCAGACCTGGCCTGGGCCAGAGCCAGCCTGCCAGTTCTGGGTCAATGTGGGCTTTACCAGCCAACTGGGTGGCCGTTGGCTGCTCCATGCAATGCCAAGCCCACAAAAATGGTGGATGCTGGGGCACAACTCCCAGGACCCACATGGGTAGGCCCTCAAAGGATGCAAGCAGAGCGACACTGCCTTTACAGACCCATGGGAGGCCCCCAAATCTCCACAGCCCTAGGAGAGACCCCCAAACCTCTCTGGCCACAGGATGTGTATGGCTAGGTGCTGTGGACTAACCTGCTCTATTTAAGGCTGACTACACAGGCGCCTTCCAGAAACCCCACTCCCTACATCTGAATGTCATGCTGTCTCATCCTGACCCATGGAGGATTCTTTGTTCACCAACTAACTCCAAGGACCTGGCAGGCTTTTGGAGGGCGGGTACATGGTGGTCATGAATGAAAGACTCAGCTATGAGGTTTTTAGAGCCTTATTGCTCCCTCAGGAAGAATCCCATTTTTCAGATGAAAAGGTTTTTTGTTGTTGTTGTTGTTGTTTTTGGTGTTTCGAGGTAGGGTCTTCCTATAGTCCAGGCTGACCTGGAACTCACTATGTAGTCTCAGGGTGGCCTTGAACTCATGGCGATCCTCCTACCTCTGCCTCCCGAGTGCTGGGATTAAAGGCATGCACCACCACGCCTGGCTCTGAAAAGATTATTTTTTAAAAATATTTTATTTATTGGCCATGCGTGGTGGCTCATGTCTTTAATCCCAGCATTCAGGAGGCAGAGGTAGGAGGATTGCCGAGAGTTCAAGGCTACTCTGAGAATACAGAGTGAATTCCAGGCCAGCTTGGACTAGAGTGACACTCCTACCTTGAAAAACCAAAAAAAAAAAAATTATATATATATATTTTTTATTTATTTATTTATGTGCAAGGAGAGACACCGAAGGGGTGGGGGGAAATGGGCACACTAGGGCCTCTGGCCACTGCAGACAAACTCCAGATAAATGTGCCACTTTATGCATTTGGCTTTACGTGGGCACTGGGTAATTGAAATCCAGTCGTTATGCTTTGCAGGCAAGTGCCTTAACAGCTGAGCCATCTTTTTTTTTTTTTTTTTTTTTTTTTTTTTCCGAGGTAGGGTCTCACTCTGGCCCAGGCTGACCTGGAATTAACTATGTAGTCTCAGGGTGGCCTTGAACTCACGGCGATCCTCCTACCTCTGCCTCCCAAGTGCTGGGATTAAAGGCGTGCGCCACCACACCCGGCTGAGCCATCTTTTTAGCCCTGAAAAGATTATTTTTGAAGCAAAAGACAACTTTGCCTTGAGTCAGCCTTTGATCAAATGAAGTCCTCCCATCATTTTAAAGTATATTATTTATTTATTTATTTATTAGAAAATAGAGAGAAAAATGGATGGGCATACCAGGGCCTCTTGCTTCTGCAAACTCTAGACTCATGCACCATTCTGAGCATCTGGCTTTACTTGGGAACTGGGCAGTGGAACCTAGGCCTGGGGGCTTTGCAGACAAGCTCCTTTAACCACTGAGCAATTTCCTCAGGCCTCCCCCTTTGTTTGTTTGCATGTGTATTGCATGTGTATACACGTCAGGTCCTTGTGCTATGTGTAAGAAGTGAACCGACGGAACCATCTCCCCAGGCTCCCTCCCCGCCGCCCCACCGCCCTGCTTTCTTTGAGACAGGGCTCCCAGGAGACCAGGTAACACTATGTAGCTGAGACTTCCTTGGATTCTGATCCTCCTGCCTCCACTTCCCAAATATTGGGACTACAGGCATGTACCACCCACACCCAGCCCATGTTCTCATCTTGAACAAGCTTGGAACAAGTGACAGTCACGTCCAAAGCTCATCTGCCAGCGTCACTGGGCCTTTGTGTAAGAGCTGATCTGTTGGGCATGGTGGGGTAAGTCCCCCACCCTGCAAGTGGTTTCCATCTTACAGGAATAATAACTGCTACCATTTGTGCTCACCACATGCCATGTCCCATCTCAGCCGACGCTCACTGCACCCCCTAGGAGGTGGGCTGGAAACCATGCCCGTTTTATAGAGAAAGAAACAGAGAAGTCGTCCATCATTCACCCAAGGACACGCATACTCCATCCCACCTTTCGGAGAGCCAGAGGTGCCCGGGGTGACTCATTTGGGAAACTCTGTGACTCCTCTCAGAATCAGTGTTTTACTCTTGCGTCTTCTTGTGTATTTTGTTTTCCCAAATCAAAACCAGTTGCTGTTGTTTTGGATCGGGTTGGGTGCTGGGAGGACCTCCCCAAAGTGGGAAGGATGGGGTATTTCCAGAGTCCATGGAGATATTTATGCCATGGTTGTCAGACACACTAGCAGGAAATAAATCATATAGAATAACACTTGAAAGGCTGAAATGAATCTGTGTGGGCAGCTGGATTTAACCCCAAAATTGGTTCCAGCCCTTTTGAAAATATTTTCCCCTCTTTTTTTCTTTCATGTTTGTTTGTTTCAACACTTTTAAAAAAAAACCTCTTGTGCAAAATTTCCAGACCTGGTTTTCTGAGAGTCTGTGGACGGGTGACACAAATCTGTGTTCCTCGGTGCCTGTAAGGGCCACTCATCAGGCAACGTCACCAAGGGGTGGGGAGTGTCATCCATATGCCTTGTAGGACATGATCAGGACTTCAGACTGGGGATGCACAGGCCATTCTGTCAGCCTGAGACCCTCACACCCTCCCGACCAGAGTACACGACCCAGACCTCCAGGATCAGACCTTAAGGCTCTGGGCCTGGGTGTGGGGAGTAGGGGGTGGGGGGGGCAATCTTGTATGACTTTTCTGAAGTAAAATGCTCTTCTGGGTGATCACTGTCAGAAGATGACTATCACTGGTTTCTCCTTCTTGTCCCACACCATTAAGAACACAGCAGGAGGGCTGGAGAGATGGCTTAGCGGTTAAGGCACATGCCTGTGAAGCTTAAGGACCCCGGTTTGATTCTCTAGGTCCCACATAAGCCAGATGCACATGGTGGCACATGCGTCTGGAGTTCATTTATAGTGGCTAAAGGCCCTGGCGTGCCCATTTTCATTCTCTCTCTCTCCCTTTCTCTGTCTCTAATAAATAAATCAATAAAAATAAAATCTTTTTAAAAAGTGAGAAATTCTGCCAACCACGTGTCCTATTTACGCCAGGCAAGACTCTCAAGAGAAACAGGTTTACCTGGGGTTTTCAATTACCCACCCAAGGACTCAGACAGACACAAGCCTGCCCACCCAGGCAACAGACACAGGGACTACCAGAGCCAGAGAACAGTTGTGAAAGCACCTGGTGTTCAGGTATACTGAGGTAGAGGAGAGCCCTCAGCAGACCTGCCCAGGTCCCAACGTGGTGAAAAGGAATAGGCTGGGGCCCTGACAGGCACCACGGGGGGAAACACCAGGTGGGGACTCCTGTGGAAGGTGGCCAAGGTGGCCAGACCTCACATGGCCATGAGGACCTGAGTCAGTCAGAACAATTGACATACATGGAGATGGGGCTGTCATTGAACTTACTGGCGGGATACCCTGTAAAGCTGGGGGTACAGACATGAGCTCAGAAGCTCAAAGGTCGAGACCTGATTAAGAAGTGATTCAGAGGAGTCCAACTGAAGCTTGGTCAGGGAGAGTCTACGTTCGCCATGGCTCTCCGTTTAACTGGTGCTCAGGGAGCCCACAACAGGGTTCTGACCCAGTTTGGGAAGAAGGGAATGTTTGCAGGAGAGCCAAGGGTAAAGGGGCATCCCAGAGGCAAGAAAGCTGGGGAGGAATTCCAGACAAAATCAGCAGCATAGGGTGGGTTCCCCTGATAAGCAGGTTAAGCCCAGATATGGAGAGGTAGCCCTTGGAGGGTTCTGGAACCCCCTGCCCATCAATACTATCCACTATTGTCTCCAGGTCCAACTTCATGTCAGACAGGACCCAAGTGAGACCTGCCATTCAGATGCCTCCCTGGCTTTCAGGAGCACCTCCCCCACCCCCGTGTGTCTTGTCAGCCGTGGCCCTGAAGCACCATTCTGATTGCTCCTTGTGGCCTCTGTGTGGGCTGAGGCAACATTCCCACTGTGCAGGGAGCAAGCATCTCAGGGCAGAGAGCAGGGCGAGCTTTTCCAGATGTCTCCTGCAGATCCAGGCTTCCAGAGGGATGTTTGCTTGTCTTTGTGATGTTTATAGACTACAGGGCAGGGCCTTCTCCTGAGAGGCTTTGGGACCCCCCTCCCCATGACACTGTGTGAGAGGAAATGGTACCAGCTTTGACAGGTCCATACCAGAACCTGTGACTCTTCATACCTTTCCCTGCCTGTGAATACCAGGCTGGGGAGACCCTCCCCTAGGGACCAGCTGTTGAGAGATATGGAGGTAGAGGTAAATTGCAATTATCCCCACTCCTGCTGCAGGGCTCTGTGGGCAACTGTGTCCTATCCTGCCCAGTAGTGTTCCCCATGGTCTCCTGGGTGCCCGGACAGTGCCTGCTGCGGGCTCTTGGCCTCAGTGCTGGCTGCTCCTGCCCTTGCCAGCACCAGGGTGAGGCTCATCTCGTGGCATCCTGTATCCACCCATCCATCCCACCCGAGCCAGAGCTGCAGACCAAACTGGAATCTGTTTTTTCAGAAAGACTCATTTTTTTTTAACCTTTTGAGACAAAATCTCATGGAGGCCAGGTCTGGCCTTCACCTCAGTATGTAGCCAAGGATGGCCTTGATCTCTCCATCCTCCTGCCTATCTCCTGAGTGCTGGGGTGACAGGCCTATTGCCACCACACCTAGCATTTCATTGCTGTTGTTACATCATTTAGACTTTCTGAGACAAGATCTTGCTAAGTAACCCAGGCTGGCCTTCAACTGGTGACTCTCTTGCCTTCCTCCTCCTCCTCCTCTTCTTCTTTTGGGTTTTTTTGAGGTAGGGTCTCACTCTAGCTCAGGCTGATCTGGGAATTCACTATGTAGTCTCAGGGTGGCCTTGAACTCATGTCAATCTTCCTATCTCTGCTTCCTGAGTGCTGGGATTAGAGGAGTGCACTACCGCACCCGGCCTTCTCTTGCCTTCTGAGAGCTGTGATTATAGGTGTCTGCCACTGATCATAGCTCAGAAATCTTTCTGTACTGTATTTCTGGAAAGTTCTTCTGCTGGGAGGAGCGGTGCTAGTTGGTTTGTGCCACTTTAACAAGATGCCTTAGCCTGGATAGTTATGAAGAACAGAAATGAGTTTTTCACAGATGGAGTGTCTGGTAAAGGCTGTGGCTGCTTTCTGGTTCACGAATGGTGCCTTCTCACTGACCTCACTGCAGAAGGGGCCAAGGACCCTCAGCAGCCCCATTATAGCACTGGTTCCACTCCTGAGGGCTTGGCCTTCCTGACCTCCTCACTTCCAAAGGCTCCAACTCCTAATGCTGTCACCTGAGTGACAACCTATCCTGCCCTGGAAGTAGGGACACAGATATCTGGACCAGGTGAGCTTTGAAGTCAGGCCAATCCAGTCCATGCATTACCAGTGAGCTGTACCTCCCTGAGCTCCCATCCTCTGAAACAAAGTGAGGAGGCTGACAGATTACAGATGGGTGGGGGGAGGCTTAGAGTCCAGCAACCCCACATATATCTCTCAACCAGCAAACCAGATGTGATGATGCATGCCTATAATCTCAGCACTTGGGAAACTGAGACAGGAGGATGGCTGCAAGTTCCAAGCCAGTCTGAGCTACACAGTGAGACGTTGTCTCAGCCCCTATCAAAAAGCTAGTCAGTAATGATTTTTGGAGGTGTAGTTGCTGGGACAGCCAACCTTTTTCTGGAGACTGAGTCCTTGAAGTGAGTGTCCCTCTGTGGGTGATGTCTAGGCACTCGCTGTGGACCTCTTGTGGCTGCCCTGACTCTCAGGCATCCCCATTACATTTCTGCCCTCAGCAGATGTGAGGACTCTGCCCTGCCTTATACCAAGATTGCCAGATTCTAACCCCAAAAGGGACTAATGGGGGATTCCTTAGACTCTGGGGGCCCTGCAGTGTGACCCCAGCCAGTGCAGTGAGGGAACGTCTTCTTCCGACAGGAGCACCTACCTCTTGCAATCCAAGTGCCTGGGACTCTGGGACTCGACAGGCACACCCCCAAGCACCCACTAAAGCCATGGCCAGGGACATGTGGGCTTGGCTTTCAGAAGGTTGATGTGTTTTCCTGGAAGATGTCACATTCCCTCCTCATGACTCACGTGGAGAAGACACTCACATGAGCAGAAACTGGTCCTGCCAGGGAGGCTACAGGCTCCATAGTTGGACACACAAACAACTCATCTCTCCTTCCAGAAACTTTAGAGGCCTTTGCACTCCTGGCTCTAATAAGCTTGACCAGCTAACAGATACATTCAGAAGGTGGAATCAGACGATCCGTGTGTGTCCAAAACTACAGTGCAACAAGGGTTCTGAGCAATGGGCTAGTTATGGACTCATGATTTCCCATAAGTTCTTTTTTTTTTTAAATTTATTTACTTATGAACAGATGAGAGGAAGAGAGGCAGAGGAAGAGAGAGAAAGAGAGAGTGAACTAGTGTATTCCGGGGCCTCCTGCTGCAGCAAACAAACGCCAGATACATGCACCCACTATGTGCATCTGGCTTTACATGGGTACTGGGGAAATGAACCCAGGCAGGCAAGCTTTGGCAAGCAAGTTCCCCTAACCACCAAGCCATCTCCCCACCCTATCTCCATAAGTCCTTTCCTCATAGCGAGAGGGAATGGTAATGCCTAAGTGGAGAAAACTGGCAGACACACATGCCACCACTGCTCAAGATGCCATCAGGGGACATCAACCCACTTCTGTACTGGCCTATCCTGATGTCTGAGGTGACCCAAAAGAGGGGCATGCTACAGAGTACCTGGCCCAAACACCTGAATGTCAGCATCATGGAAGCCCAAGAGGGGGCACCATTTTGGAATGAAAGAGGTGAGGCCCATGGGACAGGTAGATGCAGGGTTTGGTCCTGGCTCAGAAGTGAGGCTTTAAAGGCCATCTGGGGGTGTTGTTCACATTTGAGTATGAACTAGAACCAGGTCTTGGTAATGGAACTGTACCAGTGCTGACTCCCCAAATTCAGTGATTGTGCTGTGGTTATGAGAGCATCCTTGCTCTCAGGAGGAATTGCTCACAGAAGCATTTGTGGAGCCAGGCGTGGTGGTGCACGCCTTTAATCCCAGCACTTGGGAGGCTGAGGTAGGAGGATCGCTGTGAGTTAGAGACCAGCCTGGAATCACAGAGTGAGTTCCAGGTCAACCTGGACTACAGTGAGACCCCACGTCAAAAACAAAAACAAAAACAAAAAAAAGAAAAGAAGAAGAAGTATTCATGGGTGGGTGGGTATGACTGACTCTCAAATGGTCTCAGCAGATACAGGTGTGGCCCAAGTACAGGTATAGTCAAAAGAGAACGAATGATGGGGCAAACATGGCAATCTAAACCATGGGTGAGTCTGTAAGAATCTCTGCAATTTTTCTATAAGTTGGAAATCCGCCACTCCCCTCCCCAGAAAAGGAGACTCTTCAGTGGAGCTGCCTGCAGGTTGTACAGGGGACTCCAGAGATGCAGGTCCTATGCGTCACATCACCATGCTGGATGTGCTTTCTGGTGATGTAGCTACTTGAGAATCTCCTACACGCCTACAAGTAACCCTAATAAACCCACTGGTTTGCCAAGCTACACATAAGTGAAATAGTTTCTCTGGTCTGTTGTTGATGCCCTATGTAGAGTGAACAGAGGTCTGTTCACACCTCCCCAGGAGGAGTAGCACAATATCAAAATTTAAAGTGAACCATTAGAGCCAGGCGTGGTGGCACATGCCTTTAATCCTAGCACTTGGGAGGCAGACATAGGAGTATCGCCATGAGTTTGAGGCCACCCTGAGACTACATACTGAATTCCAGGTCAGCCTGGACTAGAGTGAGACCCTACCTTGAAAAATCAAAATAAATGAATAAATAAATAAAAATTAAAAATAAGGCTGTAGAGATGGATTAGCAGTTAAGGTGCTTGTCCCATGTAAGCCAGACACACAAAGTGACACAAATGCATAAGGTTGCACATGCACACCAGGGGAACCCTCATCTTGAGTTCAATGAAAAGAAGAAGAAGTATTCATGGGTGGGTGGGTATGACTGACTCTCAAATGGTCTCAGCAGATACAGGTGTGGCCCAAGTACAGGTATAGTCAAAAGAGAATGAATGATGGGGCAAACATGGCAATCTAAACCATGGGTGAGTCTGTAAGAATCTCTGCAATTTTTCTATAAGTTGGAAATCCGCCACTCCCCTCCCCAGAAAAGGAGACTCTTCAGTGGAGCTGCCTGCAGGTTGTACAGGGGACTCCAGAGATGCAGGTCCTATGCGTCACATCACCATGCTGGATGTGCTTTCTGGTGATGTAGCTACTTGAGAATCTCCTACACGCCTACAAGTAACCCTAATAAACCCACTGGTTTGCCAAGCTACACATAAGTGAAATAGTTTCTCTGGTCTGTTGTTGATGCCCTATGTAGAGTGAACAGAGGTCTGTTCACACCTCCCCAGGAGGAGTAGCACAATATCAAAATTTAAAGTGAACCATTAGAGCCAGGCGTGGTGGCACATGCCTTTAATCCTAGCACTTGGGAGGCAGACATAGGAGTATCGCCATGAGTTTGAGGCCACCCTGAGACTACATACTGAATTCCAGGTCAGCCTGGACTAGAGTGAGACCCTACCTTGAAAAATCAAAATAAATGAATAAATAAATAAAAATTAAAAATAAGGCTGTAGAGATGGATTAGCAGTTAAGGTGCTTGTCCCATGTAAGCCAGACACACAAAGTGACACAAGTACGCAAGGTTGCACATGCACACCAGGGGGAACCCTCATCTTGAGTTCAATTTCAGTGGCTGCAGGCCCTGGTGCACCAATTCTCTCTCTCTCTTTCCCTCTCTCTCTCTTGCATTAAAAAAGAAAGCCAGGGGCTGGAGAAATGGCTTAGTGGTTAAGGTGTTTGCCTGCAAAGCTAAAGGATCCCGGTTCAATTCTCCAGGACCCACGTAAGCCAGATGCACAAGGGGCACATGCATCGGGAGTTCGTTTGAAGTGGCTAAAGGCCCTGGCGTGCCCATTCTCTCTCTCTCCCTCTCTCTCTCTCTCTCTCTCTCTCTCTCTCTCTGTCTCTTCTATCTCTCTCTGCTTGCAAATAAATTTAAAAAAAAAAAAAAAAAAAAGAAAGCCAGTCTGAAGCTGGGCATGGTGGTGCACGCCTTTAATCCCAGCACTTGGGAAGCAGAGGTAGGAGGATCACTGTGAGTTTGAGGCCACCCTGAAATTACATAGTGAATTCCAGGTCAGCCTGAGCTAGAGTGAAACCCTACCTCAAAAAAACAAAACAAAACAAAACAAAAGGTCAGTCTGTTGGGCTTGCCTCTAAAAAAACAAAACAAAACCTGGAAAAATGTAGTCTCAGGGTTGAACTCTCAGGATCCTCCTACCTCTGCCTCTAAAAAAAACTTTTTTAAATTAAAAAATAGAAGCCCAGGGCTGGAGAAATGGCTTAGTGGTTAAGGTGCATGCCTGCAAAGCCTGAGGACCCTGGTTCGATTCTCCAGGTCCCCTGTAAGCCAGATCCACATGGTGGCACATGTGTCTGGAGTTTGTTTGCAGTGGCTAGAGGCCCTGGCACGCTCAGTCTCTCTCACTCTCTCTCTTTCTCTGTCTCTAATAAATAAATAAATAAATAAATAAATAAATAAATAAATAAATAAATAAATAAAAATAAAATCTTAAAAAAAAAATAGAAGCCCAGCCAGGCATGGTAGCACATGCCTTTAATCCCAGCATGCAGGAAGCAGAGGTAGGAGGATCACTGTGAGTTTGAGGCCACCCAGAGGGTACAGAGTGAATTCCAGGTCAGCCTGGGCTAGAGTGAGGCCCTACCTCGAAAAAACAAAAAATATAAAATTGGAGGCCTAACAACCCATATTCGACTCTCCAGGTCCCACCTGAGCCAGACGCACAAGGTGACACAAGTGTGCAAGGTCGCACATGCATACAAGGTGGCACACTCATCTGGAGTTTGATTACAGTAGCTGGATGCCCTGGTGCTCCAATTCTCTTTCTCTCTCTGTCTCTGTTGCTCTTGATTTCACTCTCTCACATAAAAAGAAAGGCCAGTCTGTTGGGCATGCTTGGAAAATAAAATAAAAATTAAGAAATGGGAATTGCCCACCCCCTTGTGTTTTGAACACTTGGCCCCCAGCTAGTGGTGCTATTGTGGGAGGTGGGGACCTAGCTAGAGGAAGTAGGTCACAGATGGTGGGCCAGTGAGGGGGGTCCTTGGGAGTATGTTATCTCTACCCACCTCCTGTCTCCTTCTGCTTCCTAGTGGGCTGTGATGTGAAGTGCCTCTGACATATGCTCCCGCTGCCAGTAACCAAGCAAAAAAGTGTTTTACTGAACCAAACAAGACTTTTTTTTTTTTTTTTTTTTACAGTATCGGTATTTATTTGAGACACAGGGAATGGGCACACCAGGACCTCTTGTAGCTACAAACAAACTCCCCAGATGCATGCACCACTTTGTGCATCTGGCTTTATGTGGGTGCTGGGGAACTGAACCTGGGCCTGCAGGGTTTGCAAACAAGTGCTTTTAACCACTGAGACATCTCCCTAGCCAAACAAGTCTTTAGTCAAGGAGGAAGGAAGGAAGGAAGGAAGGAAGGAAGGAAGGAAGGAAGGAAGGAAGGAAGGAAGGAAGGAAGGAAGGAAGGAAGGAGGGAAGAAAGGAAGGGAGGGAGGGAGGAAGGAAGGAGGGAGGGAAGGAAAAAGGGAGGGAAGGAAAAAAGGGAGGGAAGGAAGGAGACAAGGAGGGAGGAAGGAAAGAAGAAAGGAAGGAATGGAAGGAAAGAAGGAAGAAAGAAGGAAGGGAGGGAGGGGTAAAGAATCAGGGTTTCGGCACTGGAGAGATGGCTTAGAGGTTAAAGCATTTGCCTGCAAAGCCAAAGGACCCAGGTTCGATTCTCCAGGACCCATGTAAGCCAGATGCACAAGGGGTACATGCATCTGGAGTTCATTTGCAGTGGCTAGTGGCCCTGGCATGTCCATTCTCTCTGTGTCTGTCTCTCTTCTATTTCTCCCCCCCCCCTCTCTCTCTTTCTGCTTGCAAACAAATAAAGTTTTAAAAATTAAAAAAAAAAAAAAAAAAAATCCGGGTCTTGCTGCATCCTGCCCTGGCCCAGGTCCAGAAGCTTCTTCCAACCCAGTGGTATCCTGAACTTCTGCTTTTATCAGTGACCCAAGTGTTAGAACATTGATGTGGTAACTTTAAGAGTCCCTTGTTCCCCAGGGACCAGGGCCAGGTAGGGAAAAGAACCCAGCGCCCCTGCTGCCAGGGAAAGCCCCGGCCACCTGGGTCATGGTGCTACCTAATGTCTCCATGGCTCCTACCATATATAAGCTTAGTCACAGTCAAATGGAGTAGAATTTTCCCTCTTCCCTGAACAATTTTTTTTTTGTTTTGTTTTGCGAGGTAGGGTCTCACTCTGGTCCAGGCTGACCTGGAATTAACTATGTAGTCTCAGGGTGGCCTTGAACTCTCAGCAATCCTCCTACCTCTGCCTCCCGAGTGCTGGGATTAAAGGCGTGCGCCACCACGCCCGGCCCTGAACAATTTTTTAAATATATTTTATTTAATTATTTGAGAGAGAGAGAAAGAGGCAGAGAGAGAGAGAGAGAGAATGGGCATGCCAGGGCCTCCAGCCACTGCAAATGAACTCCAGATGCATGTGCCCCTTGTGCATCTGGCTTACGTGGGTCCTGGAGAGTTGAACCTGGATCCTTTGGTTTTGCAGGAAAATGCCTTAACTGCTAAGCCATCTCTCCAGCTCCCCTGAACAATTTTTAAAAGGGACCACCTTGAATTTCCAAAGTCTTTCTCTTTTTCTCCTGAGAAAGTTCTGATTCTAAAAGGCCATGTCTTCTCAGTTGCCTCTCTTCAAGTCAGCCTGCTAGGGTCTCACTGAATGCTCTCTTCCTTGGTATCTGTCACCAAAGAGCCACTCTTCTGTTTGGGTCAGGCCACGTGCAGCCTGAGGCTGTTGGCTGAGGGTGCAGGGCCTCCCTCCAGGGACTGAGCCTTCTTCCCCACGCACCTCCACTTAAATAGACATTGTCCAGCCTGGAACAGCCACACAGGCTTCCTGCCTGCTGCTTACTCAGCTGTGGCCTGGGACGACTCCCGCTCCTTCCCACGCGTCTGTCTAAATGAGGGCCTGGCCCTCGCTGGCCCATCAAATTGTCTGTGGCCCCTCCCACACCATCTGTAAGCAATTCACCACCCGCCACTCACCCGGTATTAACAAGAGGCAAGCGAGAGGCCAAGCTGAAGGCCAGAGCCCAGGAGGGACCGGAACTGCTGGGCTTGGGTACAGACTTCCACTTTGTCTCCATCATACTTTAATCCACCTCACCCACCTTGGTCAGAAATGCATGTGTCTAACAAGACACTGTGGACAGGACCCAAACCCACCTGCACACCACAAAGCTCCAAGCCAGGCGTGGGTTTGGAACTGAGCTGGACTGTCCATGAGGACCCACAGGCATAACAGGGCCAGGGCCAAGCCCAGGTTGGGGTAATATTTACCAAGGGGAAGCTGGCATCTCAAAGCTCAGCTTGTGTCCTGTGCCTACACAGGTGGCCATTTGCTTTTCTCCTCTTTATTCCATTGTCAGGACAGACTGACATAGGTATTTTTCTTTTCTTTTTTCTTTTCTAACCTCAGGAGTAGAACCCAGACTTATACATATTAAGCATATATGTGTCCTACCACTGAGCTAAAATATTTTTCTTTAAAATAATTGATGTGTTGGGCTGGAGAGATGGCTTGGTGGTTAAGGCAATTGCCTATGAAGCCTAAGGACCTAGGTTCGATTCCCCAGTACCAACATAAAGCCAGACGCACAAGGTGGCACATGCGTCTGGAGTTTATTTGTAGTAGCTGGAGACCCTGATGTGCTCATTCTTGCTATCTGCCTCTTTCTCTCTCTCCCTCTCTCACAAATAAATAAAATATCTAAAAAAAAAATAAAATAGGGCTGGACATATCGCTTAGCAGTGAAGGTACTTGCCTACGAAGGCTAAGGATCCATGTTCAACTCTCCAGATCCCACGTTAGCCAGATGCACAAATATCCTGACTACGTGGTGCAAGCATCTGGAGTTTGATTGCAGTGGCTGAGGCCCTGGCATACCAATTTTCTCTCTCTGTGTGTGTTTCTCTCTCTAATATAAAAAAATAAAAAATACAATGAAATAAAAATAATTGATGTGGGTTATTTATGCCTCAGGGATAATGAAGGTGACCACAGAGGTTCTCACAAGACACCATTACCTATGACATTCCTTCTGAGGACTTGCCTCAGCTATGGGAAGACCATGCATGGTAATATTGCTCTGGTGGCTCTAGGGATCAAACACTAAAATGTGAGACCCAACTCCGTGCCTAAAGCCAGGAATGCTGAGATCAGAGGATACTGAAGCTGAGGGATGCTGACATTGGGAAGGCTGCGGTAAGGGGGGGGGATGCTGAAATGGGGAATGCTAAGGTGGGAGATGCTGAGGTGAGAGTTGCTAAAGTGGGGGATGCTGAGGTGAGGGAGGCTGACGGAAGGTATGCTGAGTTGGGAGATGCTGAGGTGAGGGATGCTGAGGTGGGGGATGCTGAGGGGGGGATGCTGAGGTGAGGGATGCTGAGGTGAGGGATGCTGAGGTGAGGGATGCTGAGGTGAGGGAAGCTGAGGTGGGGGATGCTTAGGTGGGGGATGCTGAGGTGAGGGATGCTGAGGTGAGGGATGATGAGGTGAGAGATGCTGAAGTGGGGGATGCTGAGGTGAGGGATGCTGAGGTGAGGGATGCTGAGGTGAGGGATGCTGAGGTGTGGGATGCTGAGGTGAGGGATGATGAGGTGAGGGATGCTGAGATGGGAGATGCTGAGGTGAGGGATGCTGAGGTGGGGATGCTGAGGTGAGGGATGCTGAGGTGAGGGATGCTGAGGTGAGGGATGATGAGCTGAGGGATGCTGAGGTAAGAGATGCTGAGGTGAGAGATGCTGAGGTGAGGGATGTTGAGGTGAGGGATGCTGAGGTGGGGGATGCTGAGGTGAGGGATGCTGAGATGGGATATGCTGAGGTGGGACATGCTGAGGTGAGGGATGCTGAGGTGAGGGATGCTGAGGTGAGGGATTTTGAGGTGGGAGATGCTGAGATGGGAGATGCTGAGGTGGGGGATTTTGAGGTGGGAGATGCTGAGATGGGAGATGCTGAGGTGAGGGATGCTGGGGTGGGGGATGGTGAGGTGGGGGATGCTGAGGTGGGACATGCTGAGGTGAGGGATGCTGATGTGGGGGATTCTGAGGTGAGAGATGCTGAGGTTAGGGATGCTGAGGTAGGGGATGCTGAGGTGGGGGATTCTGAGGTGAGGAATGCTGAGGTGAGGGGTGCTGAGGTGGCAGATTCTGAGGTGGGGGATGCTGAGGTGGGACATGCTGAGGTGAGGGATGCTGAGGTGAGGGATGCTGAGGTGAGGGATGATGAGGTGGGTGATGCTGAGGTGGGGGATGCTGAGGTGGGGGATGCTGAGGTGAGGGATGCTGAGGTGAGGGATGCTGAGGTGGGAGATGCTGAGGTGGGGGATGCTGAGGTGGGGGATGCTGAGGTGAGGGATTCTGAGGTGGGGATGCTGAGGTGAGGGATGGTGAGGTGAGGGATGGTGAGGTGGGGGATGCTGAGGTGAGGGATGCTGAAGTGGGGATGCTGAGATGAGGGATGCTAAGGTGAGGGAGTCTGAAGTGGGGGATGCTGAGATGAGGGATGCTGATATAGGGGATGCTGAGGTGAGGGATGCTGAGGTGGGTGATACTGAGGTGGGAGGTGCTGAGGTGAGGGATGCTGAGGTGGGGGACGCTGAGGTGAGGGATGCTGAGGTGAGGGATGCTGAGGTGAGAGATGCTGAGGTGAGGGATGCTGAGGTGAGGGAGGCTGAAGTGGGATATGCTGAGTTGAGGGATGCTGAGGTGAGGGATGCTGAGGTGGGATATGCTGAGCTGAGGGATGCTGAGGTGGGAGATGCTGAGGTGGGAGATGCTGAGGTGGGTGATACTGAGGTGGGAGATGCTGAGGTGAGGGATACTGAGGTGGGAGATGCTGAGGTGAGGGATACTGAGGTGGGAGATGCTGAGGTGGGTGATACTGAGGTGGGAGATGCTGAAGTGGGAGATGCTGAGATGAGGGATGCTGAGGTGAGGGATGCTGAGGTGAGGGATACTGAGGTGGGAGATGCTGAGGTGAGGGATGCTGAGGTGAGGGATGCTGAGGTGGGAGATGCTGAGGTGGGAGATGCTGAGGTGGGAGATGCTGAGGTGAGGTATGCTGAGGTGGGAGGTGCTGAGGTGAGGGATGCTGAGGTGGGATATGCTGAGGTGAAGAACACTGAGGTGAGGGATGCTGAGGTGAGGGATGCTGAGTTGAGGGATGCTGAGGTGAGGGATGCTGAGGTGGCAGATGCTGAGGTGAGGGATGCTGAAGTGGGTGATACTGAGGTGGGAGGTGCTGATGTGAGGGATGCTGAGGTGAGAGATGCTGAGGTGTGTGATACTGAGGTAAGGGATACTGAGGTGAGGGATGCTGAGGTGGGTGATACTGAAGTGGGGGATACTGAGGTGAGGGATGTTGAGGTGGGAGATGCTGAGGTGGGACATGCTGAGGTGGGAGATGCTGAGGTGGGTGATACTGAGGTGGGAGATGCTGAGGTGGGAGATCCTGAGGTGAGGGATATTGAGGTGGGAGATGCTGAGGTGGGAGATCCTGAGGTGAGGGATACTGAGGTGGGAGATGCTGAGGTGGGAGATGCTGAGGTGGGATATGCTGAGGTGAGAGATGCTGAGGTGGCGGATGCTGAGGTGAGGGATGCTGAGGTGGCAGATGCTGAGGTGGGAGATGTTGAGGTGAGTGATGCTGAGGTGAGGGATGCTGAGGTGAGGGATGCTGAGGTGGCAGATGCTGAGGTGAGGGATGATGAGGTGAGGGATGCTGAGGTGAGGGATGCTGGGGTGAGGGACGCTGAGGTGAGGGATCCTGAGGTGAGAGATGCTGAGGTGAGGGACGCTGAGGTGAGGGATGCTGAGGTGGGGGATGCTGAGGTGAGGGACGCTGAGGTGAGGGATCCTGAGGTGAGAGATGCTGAGGTGAGGGACGCTGAGGTGAGGGATGCTGAGGTGGGGGATGCTGAGGTGAGAGATGCTAAGGTGAGGGATGCTGAGGTGGCGGATGCTGAGGTGGGGGATGCTAAGGTGGCGGATGTTGAGGTGAGTGATGCTGAGGTGAAGGATGCTGAGGTGAGGGATGCTGAGGTGAATGATGCTGAGGTGAAGGATGCTGAGGTGAGGGATGCTGAGATGAAGGATGATGAGGTGAGGGATGTTGAGGTGACAGACGCTGAGGTGGGATATGCTGTATTTAGAGATGCTGAGGTGAGGGATGCTGAGGTGGGGGATGCTGAGGTAAGGAATACTGAGGTGGCAGATGATGAGGTAGGGGATGCTGAGATAAAGGTTTCTGAGGTGAGGGATGCTGAGATGAAGGATGCTGAGGTGAGGGATGCTGAGATGAAGGATGATGAAGTGAGGGATGCTGAGGTGAGGGATGCTGAGGTGGTGGATGCTGAGGTGAGGAATTCTGAGATGAAGGATGCTGAGGTGGGGGATGCTGAGATAAAGGTTTCTGAGGTGAGGGATGCTGAGATGAAGGATGCTGAGGTGAGGGATGCTGGGGTTGGGGATGCTGAGGTGGGTGATGCTGTGGTGGGTGATGCTGAGTTGGGAGATGATGCGTTGGGGGATGCTGAGGTGAGGGATGCTGAGGTAGGACATGCTGAGGTGGGAGATACTGAAGTGAGGGATGCTGAGGTAAGAGATGCTGAGGTAGGAGATGCTGAGGTTGGAGATGGTAGTCCTAGGTTAGTCGAGGCCAGGTAATACTATGGCCAACCTTAACTTACACATCCATCCTCAGATGAGTCTTGATAAGTGTCTGAATTGACACCTTGTTGAGTTGGACCCCATCCTTTCCTATTGGCCCACACAATGCCACTCACCCAGGAATGTTTGTGTGTCACTGCCAGGAATACACACCTCAGGAATGTGCTTTGAGACTTCCTACCTAACACACTGTTCCTGGTTCAGAGTGCACCTGGTGTAGTGAGCACACACAGTGGCTTTGCCTATGTTAATTCGCATGTACCACAGGTACTGATCACCCACTGTGTATCTGCTGCGATGCTGGGTCCCACAACAGTACCATGTCCACGTGTGTGTCCATGCCTATGTGTCCACATGTGTCTCTCTGCTATTTGTGCATGGGTGTCTGTGCATTCTTCTGTGTGTCTCCATGGGCATGGTGAGTGTGCCTGTAGATCTGATATCTCCTGAGGCAAGGGGCAAGTGGTGGCCCCAGGTGTCAAGTGGCAGGGTTACAGCTAATCCCAACTTTGCCCAACCCATGTCTCCTCCCCTAGTGGGCGGCTACAACACATGGTGAGTTGTGGCCTGTCCAAGACCAGCCTTTCTGGCAGCAGTTTCTACCCTGAGAGCCTGTGTGGATTGTGGAGGGAGATGGGGCACCTGCCTGAAGTGTCCACCTGGGATGTCAGAGAGCCGTGGACCAAGGACAAGGACTTGCTATAGCCTGGGGGCACCTTTGCAAGACGGTAAGTGAGAGAAGCTATGTGATCTGTTGGGTAGGGCTGGCCTCAGTATTGCCTGGCAGGGGGAATGGGGTTTCCTCAAATGCAAGGCCTCACCACCAAAGAGGATTCCCAGGCGGCAGCGCCCACTCAGTGTTTAGCGATCTGGTACTTACTGGAAAGCTCATTTGAACCTACGCAGACGTGCTTCTCTTTTATTGTCTAACGAGCCAGGCACACAAAAGCAAACAGACATCAGCGAAATGGCTGGATTCCAGATGCCTGAAACGCTGTCATCTTAGATGCAGCTTCTCCAATCATTCCTGCACCTGTTGGGGGATGGAAGCTGAATGTTCTTTGTATCATCTGGAAGATGGGGTGGGGTGGTCAGACTGAGAACTGTCCCCATGAAGACCCACCTGGTGCTGAAAATGCCTGATGATGCCCTCCCTCATTAAATCAGAGCCACCATCCAGGTCAGCTGCATCTGGTTTGGAGATGTGACTCTTGGGGAGACAGGTGTCTCAGCCTGGAGGAGGGAGCTACTTAGGTTGGGCTACTTAGATCTCCTGTGTCTGGAAAGATCCCTCCTGCCCCTCCCCTCCCCAGGCCAATGTGGTTGTTGCTGCGCCTGACACTCTCTTCCTCTCACCTCTTCTTCGTCTCCTGCCCTCCATGTCTCTGTCCAAACATCACCTCAGGGCCACCAAGCTGCCCAGCGCAGAGTGTGCACACCCATTGCCCATTTCCCCAGGTTCTCTGCTAGTCCCTACTTGCTTCTCAAAAGACAGAGTAATGACACTGTGAGGTTTCAGGCAGAGGGGGACAACACAGCATCTGTGTGAAAGGAGAGGACCCTTCTCTGAGTTCCTTGATTGCTATTAATCTGTTCTTGATAATTATTTTATTACATGAATAATCACTGTAATCAATTTTATCAATTCTTAGGTTAATAAAAATCACACTTTAAACAAATCAGTATCATCTTAGCTGAGTGTGGTGGCACATGCCTGAAACTCCAGAACTTGGGAGGCAGGAGATTCAGGAGTTCAAGACCAACATTGGCTAGATAGTGAGTTGGAGGCCAGCCTGAACTACATGAATGCCTGTCACAAACAACAAAAAAATTGGACTAGAGGGCTAGTAATATGGTTTAGTTGTTAAGGTGCTTGCCTGATAAGCTAAAGGACCCAGGTTCGATTCCCCAGAACCCACATAAACCAGATGCACATGGTGGCACATGCTTCTGGAGTTCATTTGCAGTGGCTTAGAGGCCCTAGTGCACCCATTCTCTCCCTCCCTTCCTCTCTGTCTCTCTCTCTTTCTCCCTCTTTATCTCCTTCAAAAATAAATATAAAACATTAAAAATATTTAAAAATTGTGCTGGAAAGATGGCTCAGAGGTTAAGGCCCTTGCCTACAAAGCTAACGACCTGGGTTCAATTCCCTAGTGGCCAGGTGGAAGCAGATGCACAAGGTGGTGCATGCATCTGGAGCTGCAGTGGCTATAGGTTCTGGCACACCCATTCTCTCTCTCTCTCTCTCTCTCTGCTTACAAATAAATCAATAAAAATATTTTTTAAAAACAATAAAAATTTTATCTTATTAATGGCTATTTACAATGTTTTCACCAATGAAAGGCATTGTGTTGGGTGTGGTGGGAACAAAGGCACATACCCATACAGTGATTGGCAAGGTCTCTGTCCTATGACCTGTTTGGCCCAACCCAAGCTGGTGCTGCTTTCACACTAGCTGTCTCCAGGCTAGACTTTCCTCATCATAGCCTGCCTTGGCCTTGACTCCAGGATATTGGCCCCAGACAGAATTCATTCTTCTTGCCTCAGCAGAAGACAAAGTATCTGTCCCTTGAGGTCACTGCATTGTGCTTCTGGGACACATATCCCTCTCTTATTCTGGTGGCTGGGACAGTAAAAATGTCCCTTGCTCCACTCTAGGCAGCAGGCTGGCAGGGGGTGTCTGCTCCTCTGGGACATTCAGGCTGGCCTAGCAAGCAACCAGGGACCATCAGAGGGCCATATGGGGGCTACTCCATGCTGCCTTCTCTGCTCACCGTCTGTTCATACAGTTCACTGGCTGTATGTAGAACGTCCCCATTACAAAGGGACAGAGTTTAACTTTACTGGGGGCCTAGGAGAGAGAGAGAGAGAGAGAGAGAGAGAGCCAGGACTACTTTGCAAACAGCAGTCATGCTGGCTTTAGGTGGCTGATAGCTGATAACTGTATAGAAGGCATTCTTTAGCATCTTCCAGTCCAGTCTGGTCTAGACTGTGCTGGGCCTGGAATATAGACAGTGGGTAAGCCGTGGCTGAGTTGAGGAGTTTCATGACACCTGTGGTAGTCTGCAGGGAGACTACAGAGTTCCAAAAAGTCATGCAGGGTGACATAACTCCATTTGGGTATTCTGGACAGCTCCCTTTGGGATAATGTTTAAAAGGAGATGGGTACTCTGCAGATAAAGGTGAACGGAACAGCCTTCTAAGAAGAGGCCCAGCATATTCAAAAGCCCTGTGGTCCCAGAAAATGTCATTTTCCAGCATTTGTGAGAATGCCAGTGCTGCTGGGACCAAGATCACAGAGGACGGTGAGGAGGAGGAAGGGCCATGGATTAGATCTTCCATGGCCTTATAAACCAGATTTCTGGATCTGGCTTCTATTCTAAGAGCCAACGTTTCTAGATGGCTGGCAATAGTAATAGTGGTTTGGGAGAGCATCCCCTGGTGGCTATACAGGGAAGGGCATCTTCAATGCATTCCGGCAGCCCTGGGCCTCAGGAAGGCCAATTGGGTCCAATCCTAGCCTTCCTCCCTACAATCCAGACATTGCTCATAGGGTCAGCTTCCCAACAGAGACAGGACCAACACCTCGTCTTCAGGAGGCATTCTAAATGACCTGGCCCAGTCTATTCTCCAGGAGGCTCAGAGGACATCCCTGCCTGCTTTGAACACACCCAGGCAGAAGGCCTGGCTGACCAGCAAGGGTTTTGTCCAGGAGGTTGGCGCCAGGCTTGGGCCTGCCCTCGGAAGTTGAGCAAGGGGTGGAGAGAATGTGATTCCCTTCTCAGAGCCTCCCTGGAGGTCTTAACTCTTAGACCTTAGGTGCGCATGTAAGTGGAATTCCTTATGGAAGGGTTCAACCAGCCAGCTAGCCAAACAGCCAGACGCAGCGAGTCACAGGCCCTGCTGTGGCCAGGCTTTTTTCCTGAGGCGTCGAATGCTTATCACTGGTTGTGGGAAGGCATTAGTCACAGGCTGGGCACTTCCTCAAAGCCTAACCTTCAAGCAAAAGATCTCTATCAGAGGCTCTGTTTCATTTCAAACTCTTGACTGGATCCAGCTGGATCTTTCTGGAAAGTGAGAAGAGTAGGATTTGGACCTAGATCCAAATCCCAACTCGATAGTGAGCTGAGGGACCGTGACTTGGTTCCCTGTCACCTCTCCTGCCCTCTCCTCTCTGGCAAGCTGGGGCCTCAGATGTGTTGGGACAGTCAGTCATGATAGTGTCCCTAGAACCTGCTTGGAATGCAAAATGAATGTGCGTTCCCCCACCATCCCCCAATGCACAAGCCTCTGGTTTGAAGCCTGGTTTAAATGGTGATTTTTGTGGTTTAATCAAAGTCAGAGCTGCTGTTATTGGTTGGTGGGATGGACATGCCTGGCCATGTTAGCACCCAAAGACCCAGAGGAAATGGAGTTGGGATGGCATGACAAGCTAGGCCCTTTCTAGATGGCATCTGCCACACTTTCCTAAGCTGATCACTGTGCCCTAGGCCAGGATAAGGCCGCTCAACTTAACCACCAGAGCTCCTCAGTGCTGTTACTGGTTTTGAGAGTGACCGAACCCCTGTGGGCTCTGGACGGGCATAGCTTAAGGGTTGGAACACCAGCCACTCAACAGCCATTCTAATTCTCCAAGGAGTGGCTCTCAAGTTATTGTCTTACTATCCACAGAGAACTGGCAAGAAATGTGACACAAAGAAAGGCAAGTTAAGAAAGATTTCTTTCTTTTTTTTTTTTTTTTCCCAAAGTAGGGTCTCACTCTAGCTCAGACTGACCTAGAATTCACTCTGTAGTCTCAGGGTGGCCTTGAACTCATGCCCAGCTTTGAAAGATTTATTTATTTTTTAAAGGTAGGGTCTCACTCCAACCCAGGATGACCTGGAATTCACTCTGTAGCCTTGTGTTGACCTCAAACTCACAGTGATCCTCCTCTCTCAGCCTCCTGAGCTGCTGGGATTAAAGGTGTGCACCTCTGCGTGGAGCTAAGATTTAAGAATGTACAGCAGAAAGCTCCAGGATGGGAGGGGTCCTGAGCAGGTAGTGGGCATGGTGACTTGGATCCTGGATTCCTTATAACCTTAGAGAAGTAAATTCAGCATCCAGTTGAGGTGAGCTTCATTGGTTAAGTTTAAATATTTGTGGAGGACTTTGGTTTAAACGAATATGGAGGACTTTGATTGGTTGATGCGTTGGGGAGGAGTGTGTAGACTCAGAAAAAGCCTGCCAGCACAAAGAAAAGAGGAGGAAGCTCTTGAAAATTTTTCCTAGAAGAGGGTTGGGGAAATGACTAAGTGATTAAAGGTGATTGCTTGCAAAGCCTGAAGGCCTGGGATTCAATTACCCAATACCCATGTAGAGCCAGATGCACTAAGTGGTGCATACGTCTAGAGTTTGTGGTGGTAGGAGACCCTGACACACCCATTCTCCCTCTCTTTCTCATGAAGAAATAAAATATTTTTTTTTAATTTTCTAGAAGGAAGAACTAGGATACTATTCTTTTTTTTCTTTTTCTTTTTTTTGGGTTTTTCGAGGTAGGGTTTCACTCTGGTCCAGGCTGACCTGGAATTAACTATGTAGTCTCAGGGTGGCCTCGAACTCACTGCAATTCTCCTACCTCTGCCTCCCGAGTGCTGGGATTAAAGGCGTGCGCCACCACGCCCGGCTAGGATACTATTCTTGATCACCATGTGAGTCAGGTTCAAGTTCACACTGGAGTTGCCTTTTATCTATGGTCTTTTGGGTCTGTGTCCCTAACTACCCACAAAGGAAACCCACTTAGCTCTAATCTCTCAGTGTCACTGTTTGACAGGAAAATGAGCAAGAGAAAAGACACATTCAGTAATGGCAAAGCCTCACTCCCAACTTTGGTTGAAAATTCCAGCTAGGGTTTAGCTATCAGGCAGGTGTGTGGGGAAAGGAGAAGCCCTGGCCCCATGGAAATTTCCCAGGATGGTGTATTGGGTAGTAAAGGCTTGGGAGACCTGCCCAACCTCTTTAGCGACATAAGGTCTCTTTGAACAGCAGGAAGATGGAAATGGCCTTGAACATGCTGTTGTGGGTGGGATGCCCTGCTTCCTCACGGACTGCCAGAGGCCGACAGGCCCCCTAGACCACAGGGGGAGTTACTGAAGGTTTCCCGGGGAGGAAACACTTATTCCATTGTTTGGAGTGGGGTAGTCATGCACTTTGGTACAGGTGGTGATCTCAGGTCATCAACAGGTAGCTAGACGCATTGTTAGGAAACGAGTGATCTAGGCTGGCTCCCATCAGGGTTTCTGGGTTTCTGCCAGCCTCGGGACATGTTTTCAAATGCTCTGGGAAGGCCAGAGCATTCACTGTGTGCCCAGGAAAGGGATGGAGAAAGCACAGGCTCAGAGGCCCCCTTTCCCTACATGCCCAGAGCACAGTCCCCCTGTCCACTGCACAAACCCCTTCTCGGGGACAAGTGGGAGAGGCACCCAATTTTCCAGGCAGGAAAACTGAGAGTTCCCATGCCCGAGTCCTTTGCCATGATGCTCTCTGCCATCCACACTTGTTGTCCTATGGGAGCTGGTCATCTTCCATGGCTCAGGTGTTGGACAGTACCCTCAAAATGCCCAAAAAAGGGGCTGGAGAGATGGCTTAGTGGTTAAGGCGCCTGCCTCCTAAGCCTAAGAACACTGGTTCCAATCTCCAGCTGTTCCAATCTCCAGGTCCCACGTTTAGCCAGATGCAGTGACGCAAGGGCGCAATGCCACACTTGACCACAAGGGGGAGCACGCATCTGGATTTCGTTTGCAGCAGCTGAGACTGCTGGCACGCCCATCTCTATCTGTCTTCCTCTCCCTCTCTCTTTGTCTCTCTCTGTGTCTCTTTCCAAAAATAAAAAAATGCCCAACAAAGAAGAGGTCCCTGCGTGGCTCCAAGTACCAGTGAAGGCTCACTGCAGCTCCAGAACTCACCACACAGGGCTTATGGCCACCTGGGGAATTAACACTTCTTTCTGCAACACAAAGGACTGTGGCTCTATGTTTAGTTCTGAAGCTCATAGAGGGCAGCTGGTGGTAGGAGGCTCACTGCAGGAACAGCCACCCCATCACAGTCCATGTCACACTGCCAGCATTTCCTTTCTGGGCTCAAAACGGGGATGTTGGCCTCGTGTTTCATTCATTCCCCTGCACCCTGAGCTCTCCACTCCTCACCAATCCATCACCCCACCTGGTCCAAATCCCTGAACCACAACAGGGCCCCTCACTGCTCTAGTCATTCCCCCCCCCCACACACACACACCAGCCCATCTCTACACAGAAGCAAGGGGTGCTTACCTCTCTCAGATATCTCTGAGGCCTCCCATCTGTACTTAAGTGATTGGTGTGCCCCTCAAGGCTGACCCTCACTCTGAGCCTGTGACAGTATCATTGCAGTGTCACTGGGTAAAGAGGTCTCATCCAGTGGCTGGTAAACCTTGAAAGAAGAGGAGATAGAGGCTGTATTAGTCAGCATCTTATTGCTGAGACAAAATACTAGACAAACACCGATTTAAAGGAGGAAGGGAAGAGAGCCAGGCGTGGTGGTGCACGCCTTTAATTATAGCAGTCGGGAGGCAGAGATAGGGGGATTGCTGTGAGTTTGAGGCCACCCTGAGACTACATAATGAATTCAAAGGTCAGCCTGGGCTACAGCAAGACCCTACCTTAAAAAAGCCAAAAAGGAAAAAAGAAAAAGGAAAAGAGGACGGGTTTGTTTGAGCTCACCGTTTCAGGATGCAGTCCATCAGGGCAGGGAAGGCATGGTGGCAGGAGCTTGAGGCAGCTGCTCACACTGAGTCCTCAATGAGGAACGAGCACAGAGATGAGAGCTGGTGCTCAGCCAGCTCTCTCCTCTTTACTCAGTCCAGGACCCAGCCCATGGGATGGTGCCACCCACACTTAAGATGGGTCCTCCCATCTCAACTCATCTAGAAAATCCCTCACAGACATAAGCAGAGATTTGTTTCCATGGTGATTATAAATCCTGACAGGTTGACAAGCAGAGATTAGCCATCACAGAGGCAGGCATGCAGAGAGAGGCTATGGATGCCTGACACAGAAGTAAACAGGTAACGGGGTAATAGAGGTTCAGGAAAGTCCTTGAATCCTAGGTTCATGTCTAGTTTTTTTTTAATGATTTAAAATTTTTTTAATTAATTAATTAATTAATTTATTTATTTATTTGAGAGAGAGAAAGAAGCAGAGAGAAAGAGAGACAGATAGAGAGAGAATGGGCATGACATGGCCTCCAACCACTGCAAATGAACTCCAGACTCATGTGCCACCTTACATGGGTCCTGGGGAATCAAACCTACGTCCTTTGGCTTTGCAGGCCTTAACCACTAAGCCATTTCTCCAGCCCTCGTGTCTACTGTTAATCAACGAATTGACTAAAACAAGACTGAGAAGGATCATTATTAAATTATTATATTTATTGAGGGAAGTACAGAACCAAGGGAAGGCACCCACGTGGCTAGAGATCCCACGTGGAGGGCCTGGGAAAACTGTGGGGAGAAAAGAAAGTTCAAAGAGCTCCTGCCACGTGGGGAGCTGGAGGAGGTGAAGAACCCACGTGGAGAGTAAGGGCTGGGGAGGGGGCTCTTCCCTCAGCTTGTCCCAAATGGGCCAAGCCAAGGAGGAATTCACCAGCAGCTAGAAGTTCCAGCTACAAGTGGTCGGGCAGCTCAGAGAGGGCTTTCCCTCCTCTTGTAAAGGTATTTATAACCTTATGGTGGTGGGTGCTACCTTCTGGCTCAGGTGAACCAGAGGGACAACTGATTGGTTAGGTCTAGGGGCTGTCTCAGAGAAGCTAGCCCTGACACCAGGTTCTGGGGGCTGAACTTGACCAACCACAATGTTAGGGCTAGATTTAAATCCTAGGAGAGACCTCCTTCCCAGGAGGGGCCCAGGGTGTTTGTGGCAAAACAGGTCTAGGGAACTAGGACCATAAGGATAGGCCCAAAGACATTTCTGTTTCTGACTTTCAGGGGCCCAATCACCCTAACTGCCTAAAGAGCTATTTGACTCCCTCTCAGACACAGCCACGAGCCAAGGGAGGCCAAGAAGTGTTAGCTACCACAGAGAGCTAGGAGAGCAGGTTCGGGTTCACTGCCCTCCTGCACCCAGCACGGGGAGAGCGCAAGAGCAGCCCCTGGGAGCTAATTCAGTGGCTGAAACACAGTACAGAACATATGATCTCTTCCATCTGCATTGGAAGCTGCCACAGGGCGAAAGATGTGAGAAGTCCTGCAGGCAAGGAAACTCTCCGTGTCGCAAGCTTATTCACTCAGGAAATCATGGATTCCCACTCACCCGTCAACTGCCCACAAGCTGTACCATAGGGAAATGCCTAAAATCTCCATGTTGAAAGTCTGTGGACACAAGAGTTGGAAGCAAAATCAGGAACTAGAAACTTGTATGCCTGGGATGGAGAGATGGCTTAGCCGTTAAGGCACTTGCCTGCGAAGCCTAAGGACCCAGGTTTGATTCCCCAGGACCCACATAAGCCAGATACACAAGGGCGCACCTGGAGTTTGCAGTGGCTAGAGGCCCTGGTGTGGCCATTCTTTCTTTCTTTGAAATAAATTAAATTTAAATTTAAAAAAAAAAAAAAGAAAGAAACTTGTAGGCCTGGAGAGATGGCTTGGTGGTTAAGCCTTGCCTGTGAAGCCTAAGGACCCTGGTTCGAGGCTCTATTCCCCAGGACCACATAAGCCAGAAGCACAAGGGGGCACATGCATCTGGAGTTTTGTTTTCAGTGGCTAGAGGACCTGGTGTGTCCATTCTCTCTCTGTATCTCTCATAAATAAAATAAATAAATTAAATAAATAAATAAATAAATAAATAGCTTTAAAAAAAAAAAACCCTGGAGCTAGGAAGATGGCTCAGTGGGTAAAGTGCTTGCTGTGTAAGCATGAGCACCTGACTTTGGATGCTCTGTATACACATGAACTGCTGGGCATGGCCCTATAATCCCAAGCAGGAGGACCCCTGGGCCTCACTGGCAAGCAAGTCTAGCCAAATCAGGTGAGCTACAGACCAGTGAGAAACCTAAAAAGAAGTGGGCAGTGTAGTTGAGGAATGGTATCCAAGGTTATCCTTTGGTCTGTGTACACACCCACATGTGCACTCACACATATGGACATGCATAAACACATGTACACACACACACACACACCCCCAAAGAAAATAAAGGGGAAGGTGATTGAGGAAGACAACGGACCTCCACCTCTGGACTCCACACACATGAATACACACGTGTGTACACCTGCACACATATAAATACATAAAACATGATACATACACAAAAGTGCCATGTAGTGAGGCATACGAGTTTCTTTTTTCTTTTTTTTTGTTTGTTTGTTTGTTTGTTGTGTATATGCCTTATGTGGGTTCTGGGGAATTGGACCTGCGTCCTTAGGTTTCACAGGCAAATGCCTTAACCGCTAAACCATCTCTCCAGCCCCATTTTTTTAAATAACCATAATGCTTTCCCATTGGGGGGGGGTACAAAATGGGCTTGGGGAAGAACAGACATTGTGAGTTTATCAGAAAGGCGTCTCAGGGCACACAGTGTGTGAATGAGGGCAGTTTCCCGTGGGATTATTTTCTTTGGCTGTGTTTTACTTTTCCTTTGGAAGACATTGGACTCCTGTCAGATCCCTCCCCCATCCCCTTCCCCTCAGCCAGCAAGTGGGACAGATTTTCGAATCCACAAACACATGCTTTCTCGGGGCATGCCACCACGAGATGTGAGCGTTTTTTCCACCCACAATCATTCTGCGAGTCTCTATTGCAAAGGTAAATACAGATTTTCTGGAAATATCCAAGTTTCCAACAGGTTGGATACAGTGCTGCCAGCAGAGGACCATGCCAGAGTCCAGGGACAGTGCTCAGAGGTCAGTGGTAACTGCAAACCTCCCTTGGATTTAGTCTGAAATGCTAAACCCTGAAAAAGAGCTGAGTCAGTCTCCCTGGTGCTCTCCTGGGAAGTCAGGGTTTTGGAGTCAGGAAAACCTGGGTGTGGTTCTGACTCAGCCCCTCCTACCCTGTGACCTGGGGCACTCCTGTGGCCTAGTGCCCTGGGTGTCCTCATGTTTCTTGCTGGGGGATGGGTGCTGAGGATTAAGTTACCTCCTCATTGACACTTGGCAGATGTGATACCCTGAGTGCTGTGACCTCAGAGATCCCATCTGGGAGTGTTGCAAGGTCTACTCCAGCCTTCAAAAGGGCCTGGGAAGGAATTTGGGATTTGCCTCATCTGTGCATCTGACCCTAACCTTGCAAAAGTTGGTGTACCCAAGCCAGGCGTGGTGGTGCACGCCTTTAATCCCAGCACTTGAAAGGCAGAGGTAGGAGGATCTCTGTGAGTTCGAGGCCACCCTGAGACTACATAGTGAATTCCAGGTCAGCCTGGGCTAGAGCGAGACGGTACTTCAAAAGAACAAAGAAAGGGCTAGAGAGATGGCTTAGTGGTTAAGGTACTTGCCTGTGAAGCTCAAGGACCCAGGTTCAATTCTCCAGGTCCCAGGTAAGCCAGATGCACATGGTGGCACATGCATCTAGAGTTCATTTGCAGTGGCTAGAGGCCCTGGCGTGCCCATTCTCACTCTCTGATTCTCTCTCTCCCTTTCTCTGTCTCTAATAAATAAATAAAAATAAAATCATGCCGGGCGTGGTGGCGCACGCCTTTAATCCCAGCACTTGGGAGGCAGAGGTAGGACTGCCATGAGTTCAAGGCCACCCTGAGACTACATAGTTAATTCCAGGTCAGCCTGGACCAGGGTGAGACCCTACCTTGCAAAACCAAAAATAAATAAATAAATTAATTAATTAATTAATTAAAAAAATCTATTTTTTTTAAAGTTGGTGTACTAAAGCCTTATCTGTGGCTCACTCCCTCCCTGCTCCCCCGCCCACACACAACCACCACAGGATGCAAGACCCTCTCATTCACATGTCCCTGTCCATCCCTGGCACCCAGCCTTCGTCCTGTGATCCCTTCTCCGCCAGCCTTGGTGTCACTGGTTCATTTTCTGTGGCCTCTTCTAAAGTCAGGGCGCCACCACAAAGGCAAATGGCTTTCTTCTTGGGTTCTCTCCTACCTCCTTTGTGGCTCCATGGCTCAGGCTGAAAGCAGGGCTTGCCTGGGGAAGGGAGGAAAAGGGCAGCCAGTGGGGAGGGACCTACATATTCACTGGTGGGGACCCAGCCTGACAGGCATCTGTACATCCCCGCTCAGCCTGGAGCTTCTGTCCCCAACCTCCCATCATCTCTCCCCTGGTTCCCCAAGGGGCAAGGTATACCCGGAGGCTGTGCCCAGGCCCTGCTTCCAGCCCCTTTCCTCCATAGCCGACTAGCCTGTGCTGGTGCTTGGTCTGGTTCTCACCCTCCTAGGGTTGTCAACCTGAAAGACCCAGGCCAGAGTAGCACCATGACAGGCCTCAGTCCCTCTGTAGGCCGCAGGGGCGAGTTCCCAGAATCAAGGGAAGAACAAGCAGTACCAGGAAAAACCATAAACTTGCTGTGTGAGCATGACTCAACATTCTTACGGTCCTGGGCTGGATGGCCCAATAAGATCCACCGTCTCAGAGTTTTGTAAATGTCAACCAATCAAATGAATGTAACCACGCGCCCCAACCTGTTCAAATGTAACCGCCGCTTGCTGAGCCAATTAAGTTTGAAATTCCCCTAGACCTAGCCCGCCAAAATCCTAAGACCAATTAAGAACCCCCAAGTACAGTTAATGTTCAAATTAGCCAGTCATGTAGTTGCGTAGGCGATAGTCCTCTCCCCCTTGCTCAAACCTCAATAAAAAGCCCGCTTTTCTGCTTCTCCGGGCTCTTGCACGGATCCACTGCGTTGGTGAAGGCAAGAGACCGAGCTTAAGCCCGAGTAAAGCTCTTTGCGTTTGCATACGTGTTTGGTCTTCCTTGGTGGTCACTGGGGGTGCCGTGAACTGGGCATTACAAACCCTCTCTTCCTTGCCAGCCCTCATCTTCCCCTCCAGCAGGCAGGGAGCTGGGCCACTCCCTCCCCCATATGGAATCCTGGTCCCCACATCTGGGGGACACATTATTCTCATGTACCACCTTCCAGCTGTGAGATCAGGGAAGTGAGATTTGGGATGGGGTCCACTTCAAGTGGCCCTCAACTTCCGAGTCTGCACAAGAGGCAGGATTCCCTCCATCCCCACCTCCTGGCTGGCAGGTGGAATCTAAAACATCCTGTCTAGGGCAGAAACACACAAACACTTGTCAATGACACATGGGACTTAAGGGTTATGACCAGGATTACAGGGCCTGTGGGACTTGGAGGAGGGTACCTGCTATTGACTAGGGTGGCCAGGGAAGTCTGCCTGGAGGGAGAGGCATCTGAGCAGGGCCATGAACAAAGGGAAGTAGCCATGTCTCCATTCACTAAGCACGGGTCACCTGGACCCTAGAGTGCAGCTACAACACCAGGGGTTAGAAATAAAGCCAGAGGCGGTAAATGGTCTGGGAACCCACCTGCCATAACAAAAGAGAGCCTGCCTCCTCTTCCAGGCCAGGTTAGGGTGACCAAAGTTGAGGGTCACAGCCTCAACCGACTAGGCTGTTGTGGCCACAGAGCGGGACAATCTGTGGTGGGGTGGGGCTCCAAGACAAGGCGAGAAGGACCACAGAACCCAGAATGGGCCCTGTGTGTGTGCAAACCACACTTTCACGATTGCAGGGGAGTAGCAAATGCATATGGTTACCACAGACACCTGCAACCTGGTGCCTCTACTCCCACCCAAAAGCTGTGTGCCAGCTGCTGAGGGGGCCAGGCCTCATCGGTGGGGACCTTGCTCCAGGCTGTCTGGCCATGGAGATTCTGTGTGAGGTAGATTCAAACACGTGGGGGGTCACTCAGTCCTATACAGGAATGAATGCTAACGCACACCACAGCATGATGGATGCTGATATCACAGTACCAAGTGATAGATGCTAGACCCAAGGCCTTAGGCTGTGTGACCCCATTCATGTGAGCTGGTCAGGACAGGCAATGCCTAGAGTTGGGAGGTGGCCTAGGGTTTCTGGGGTCTGGGGATGAGAAAGCTTTCGGGTCAGTCCGCGCTCTGCCACTGTGACACCATGCCTGAGGAAATCAATCTGAGAGGTCTATTTGAGCTCCATTTCCTAGGGTTTGCTCCATGTCACTTAGACCATCCCTGTGGTCCATGGTGAGACAGAACATGGCAGGAGTCTGTGGGGCTGTGGGAACAAAAGTGCTCACCTCCTGGCAGCCAGAAAGCAGAAGAGAGGGAAGGACTGGGATCAAGGTGTGCCCTTCTGGGGCATAACATCCCCCTACCTACTCCCACCCATGACCTACTTCCTCCAACCAGGACCCACCTAAAGTCTCTTATCACCTCCCAATACTGACCAGGAGCAAGGTAGCTTTCTCCCCATTAAGTAGTCAGCTAGGGCCTGGCCCAAGGAAACATGGACACCACCTTGCCTCCCCCGGCAGGACTAGTCTCATCCAAGATGGCTGCAAATAACAACTCTGCAGCAGCTCCCTGCTTCCTCCTCAGCTTTTTCCAGGCTCAGCACACCTAGGGGCTGGCCCTTCCCGACAGCTTCTTTGGCCTGCCACCCAATCAGGTCTCTCCCCTACACACCTGAGCCTGGTGATAAGGCCCATCCTGACTGGATATCTGATCCATATAAATGGGCCTAAGCTCTGTGTGTGTGTGTGTGTGTGTGTGTGTGTGTGTGTGTGTGTGTGTGTGTGTGTGTGCACGCCCGCCTGTCTTAGCTCCCTGCTTCATACTTTCTTTATGTGAGGGGGGGTCTCCTGTCTCCCCCTGGGAAGAGTGAGAACTTCTTTTTGCTTAAGCACTTTCCTGCTTGCAGTGTGACTCCCTCCTCACAATCAGGCTGGGAAGGGGGAGAATTTCTTCTGGCTTGGGCTTCCTGCTTCGCTTCCCCTCTAAATCCTAACTCTCCCTAAAATAAAGCTCTTAATTCATAATTTACTCTTCTCCGAGTCTTTAAAATTTTTTTTATTTATTTGAGAGAGAGAAAGAGGAAAATAAAAGAATGGGCATATTAGGGCCTTCAGCCGCTGCAAATGAACTCCATACACATGTGCCACCTTGTGTATCTGGGTCCTGGGGAATCAAACCTGGATTCTTTGGCTTTGCAGGCAAGTGCCTTAACTTCTACACCCATCCCTTTTGCCCAAAGGTTCCCCCCCCTTCAGGGTCTCATTCTAGCCCAAGCTGATCTGGAATCCTCAGGGTAGCCTCGAACTCATAGCGATCCTCTCACCTCTGCCTCCCAAGTGCTGTTATTAAAGATATGCGCCACCACGCCCAACTGAGTACACGTTAATTCTTCGATAACTTGGATAAGAAACTGAAGTTGGGGTGCACTGGTGTGGGGTATCTGATTCCTCCCAGGACTCCAGCCCCACATCACAATGCAGCCCACCAGTGGGTTAGCCCATCGATGAGGCCAAAGCCCTCAGGATCCAGCCACTTCCCCAAGATCCTAGTGCATTGGGGACCAAGCCCTCACCATGGAAACCTCGGGGAACATCTCCTGTCCCGACTATACAGGTACGACTTCGTATAGGAACAAGGCTGCTGCTTCTTGGGGTGATGACTGTCTTGTCAAACTGAAGGTTTGCCCACGGCCAACCTGCTAAGGGTCATCAAAGCATCACTTGAAAATAGCCACTTCTGCAGGGCGTGGTGGCTCACGCTTTTAATCCCAGCACTTGGGAGGCAGAGGTAGGAGGATTGCAGTGAGTTCAAAGCCACCCTGAGACGACAGAGTGAATTCCAGGTAGGTCAGCCTGAGCTAGAGTGAGACCCTACCAAAAAAAAAAAAAAAAAGAGAGAGAGAGAGAGAGAGAGAGAATGAAAATAGCCACTGATGTAATATATAAATTTCACTCTGGTTATCTTAAAAACAAAAACAAAAATGGGTGTGGTGGCACACGCCTTTAATTCCAGCACTCAGGAGGCAGAGGTAGGAAGATTGCTGAGTTGACAGCCACCCTGGGACTACATATGAGTTCCATGCTAGCCTGGACTACAGTGAGACACTACCTTGAAAAACAAAACAAAGGGAAGAACTAGGGCCCAGCTCCTGCCAGCCTGTCAAGTAAGGACTGGGGCCCAGAGAGGTTATGGGCCTAGGTGAACCCCCTCATTTGTAGATCTTAGCGACCAAGGGAAGGTATTTTATCCACACTGTTGGGAGCAAATTGGATCTAAGCCACCATCTTGCAGCCTCAGCCTGAGATGAGCAGGGGCACCTGGGAGGCACTGTCCTCCTGCCTGTGCTGGGGACAGGAGGATGGTGGAAATGGAAAAGTACCTCAGCTCTAAGCAGGGCACAGCTGTGGTTTCAAAAGACAGGAACTCTGGCGTGTGAGACCCACAGGCTTCTGCTAGGGATGAGAGCTTTCTGGGAGACCATAAATGTTTACCTTGCTGGGATTTGTTGTAAATGGACTTGGTTTTGTTTAGTTGGTTCAATTTTTATTTGATTTTTAAAACCCCACCAAAAAAAAAAAAAAAAAAAAAAAAAAAAAAAAACAAGGTCTCAGCACAATCATCTTAAGTGAGGACACCGTGTTAGTCCCAAAAAGCCAAGCTTACAAAGGATAAGCAGGGCCAGCCAGTGAGGCAGTGACCTAGGCTTGCTACTTTGGGCCTGGCCTGCCGATCAGGAATGCAGTCATCAGTACCATTTCTTGGGGCCTACTCAGTGCCAAGTACCTGTCCCCTGCTGGCCTGCATGCTTCCTTATGGACCCCCAATAGCTGTCAAGGCAGGAGCTATTATCTGGGTCATTTTACAGAGGAGCAGACAGATGTGGGGGTAAAGGGAGTTTGCTCAGAGTCACACAGCTGGGGAGCATAGAGCTGGGATCCTGACCAGGGATGGATCTGGCAGTTTCTGCCTGCAATAAGCTTAGGCTTGCTGCCCTGTACCCATGAGTCCCACTTCTCACTCTTCCTCATGTTGAGTCCCAGAGCCATGGATAGCCTCAAGAACAGAAGGTCCATAGGGTCCTCTCTGGCCCCACTGGAATGACACTTGCAGGCACATGTGTACTGCACAGGGCAGCTCTGCTGCTGCTTGAGGCCCAGGCTGAGAGCAGGGGTATAGCACAGTCCCAGCCTGGCTGTCTGCCAGTCACTGCTGTGGGCCAGCCTTCATGGCCACCCAAAAGATTGTTTGTTCCTGGGCTCCAGGTGGCTGGGCCTCTCCCAGGCAGAGCCCTCCTAGCCATTCAGCCCACTGTGCTCGGGAAATGGCTTGATCATTCCTTCAGGATGACCAATTTGCCTGAGCCTGGACCCACTGGGCCTAATGACCAATGTATGTAGCCTCTCAGGCATCTTCTGAGTCTAGCAGGCTGGGCCAGGGGCTTGCTGACTCTGAGCCCTAAGTTCTGTGATCCTAACCAGCTTCGATTCCACATTGAGAGCCTAAACTCACCACCTACAGCATGTGGGCTGCAACCCACCAGGCCCTTCCACATGTCACAGCCTAGATGACATTCCTTGCCTCATAAACTGTGATGCACCCAGTCTCTTTTTTTTTTTTTTTTTTTTTTTTTTTTTTTTTTGTTTTTCGAGGTAGGGTTTCACTCTAGCTCAGGCTGACCTAGAAATTAACTATGTAGTCTCAGGGTGGTCTCGAAGTCACAGCGATCCTCCTACCTCTGCCTCCCAAGTGCTCCAGTCTCTTCTTGTACAACGTGCACATATAACATCTTGCACTCCTACACTGAAGGCACAGAGAGGCCTTGATGACGGTGACAAACTGGTTTTTGTGGCTTGAGTAGAGCAAGGGCATTTGCTGTCTCTTGGTGCCCTCTCGTGGCCATTATCACACATGCTAGAGTGCGCCTCTTCCCACAGGATTTGTTTGGAGTCCTTGGTGGTAATGGTGTGGGCCCACAAGGTGGAGCTCTTGGTCTTCATGGAACTGTGAGGCTCTGGGAGCTGAGGGGTAGGCCACCAGACTTCTCATCGGATTATTTCCGTTGCATTGTCAAATAGCTGACCATTAAACACACCATGATTGTTGTTTGTGCTTATGGGCCCCGGCCTCAGTTTCCCCACCTATTCTTTGCTAATGGTAGTGAGGGCCAAGGGAAACCATATGTACTGTTCACACAGGCCAAAGGTGTTTAGCTAGCAGTGTTCCTGAGGAATGGTGTGAGGAATGTGGCTCTCAACTCAGCAGAGTGTATCCAGAAAATTTGGAGCCTGTTTCCCTGCCTACAAAATGCTGCATGGCTGTGCCACCTCTCCGGGTGATCTGGAAAGACTTCCTAAGGGGACATTAGACCCCAGAAGCGAGGGCAGTTCACTCAGGGAAGATTCTGAAATTGGGGGTTGTCCCTCCACCCCACAGTTCTGTCATTCAGCTCTTTGGTGCCCCATACCAGAGATATAAGGAAGAGCTTCCAGCAACACAGCCAGACAGCATGAGTGGAAAAAGAAGTGGAGGACCACAAGGTTGTCCTTCATCTCCAAAACAGACCCTGGGTGCATATCCTGGGTAGCATGGAGGAAGGGCTCCTAGATCCGAACACTGTCACAGTCTGAATAAGACATCGGAGAAGAGGTGAAGGTGAAGAGATCAGGAGTTCAAGGTCATCCTCATCTATATAGCAAGTTGGAGAAACTTCAGAAAAGAAGAAAAAAATAAGTAAGTAAAGAGAAACATCTGAGAACTGGAGCCCAGAGCTCAGGAGCTTTTCTGGAAAAGAAGCAACAAAGCAAAAGGATTTAGCCAGGTGTGGTGGCGCACGCCTTTAATCTCAGCGCTTGGGAGGCAGAGGTAGGAGGATCACTATGAGCTTGAGGCCATCTTGAGACTACATCGTGAATTCCAGGTCAGCCTGGACAAAACAAAACAATTAAAAAGCAAAAGGATGCTTGGGAGAAAAAGTGAGCAGACCAACACACCTGATTCAGATGTCACAGCCGAGACAAGTCCCAAAAGAGCAGCCCAGCTGTCTTCCAGAAGCAATTGTGCATATGGATAGGCTGAACACAGCACCAACAAGGGGGCTCACTTTCTGCTCCCAGGTCCTTGGTGTTCTTGTCTGGAAGACATCACATCTTATGCTTCCTGGGAAAGCATATGTGCTCCTTCTGGGAGTACACAGCAGTAAGGGGGCATACTGGGTCCCTCCTAGTACAAAGTTCTAAGGCTGGGCGTGGTGGTGCACGCCTTTAATCCCAGCACTAGAGAGGCAGAGGTAGGAGGATCGCCGTGAGTTGGAGGCCACCCTGCAACTACATAGTGAATTCCAGGTCAGCCTGGACTAGAGTAAGACCCTACCTCGAAAAAAAAAAAAAAAACATTAATTAAGTTCTAGGGTACTGGGAAAGGTTCTCATCTGGGCAACTTACAAGACCTTGTCTCCAAAAAAAAAAAAAAAAAAAAAAAAAAGGTATTTGAAGCATAAGAGATTTTTAAGTTTTTATGATGATTTTTGAGAAGAGTCTCACTGTAACCCAGGCTGGTCTGAACTCAATGGCGATCTTCTTATCTCAGCCACTACACTGGCTTTAGGTTTGTTGTTACTGTTTTGTTTTTTGTTTTTGAGGTAGGGTCTCACTTCTCTAGCTCAGGCTGACCTGGAATTTACTATGTAGTCTCAGGGTAGCCTCGAACTCATGGCGATTCTCCTATCTCTGCCTCCTGAGTGCTGGGATTAAAGGCGTGTGCCACCACACCCAGATGGCTTTAGTTTTTATTGTAAAGTGCACTTAAAAAAAAAGTCTGGCTTATATAGAAGAAAGCTAAGAAAACTTAAGAGTAAAAATCCCAGCCAGGCAATAGCTGTTGGCAGAGCAAGACCTGGAGTCATGCTTGAATGCCCCCACTCCCTGTCATGGGCACATAAACAATAAGTATTGGAGACTGACACTGTAAGGCCAGGGCAGGAACCCGCTGTCACACACTGTCACCCAGGAAGAACAGGGCTGTGGGAGAGGGCATGACAACTGTGGATGGGTCACTTTATTTCATATAAAAGTCACATGGAGATGAAAGGTTGAAAGTCAAGTATACTTGGCTTGCACACTCACCAAAGCTCACCCTATTAATGCCCCACCCTTGAGGATGACTGATGGTGGACAGGTTAAACACACCAAGAGCCCAGCACACATAGTCCAGATAGATGTGCAAATATATGAAACAATCTCTAAAGCCCACCCGTGCTATGCTGTCCCTCCTGTGGACTGCTGGGCCCCTGTAGTGACTCCGTCCTGTGGTCTGCAAGGGCGGGGCTCAGAGGCCCTGTGGCTCACTTGGCAGCACAGGAGCCCAGTTGGGGCATGACAACAGAGCAGTGGCGTCATGAGACAGAAAGGCAGGCAGTCCCCAGCAAGGAGACACCCATCTCAGGGTGGGGGCTGGACTCACAGGAAGTCTCCGGCCTGTCACAGACGGCTCTCCATGCATCAGCAGCAAAGGAACAACTTGGAAGTTTAAGGCAAGTCCCCTGGAAGGGAGCTGTTCGCGTTCTGGCATAATTCTAAGCTCACATCACAGGTCAACTCTGACTACTGTGTTGTGGGTAGAGAAAAAAACAAACAATAAAAGCCACCATGCTGCCATCCTGGCAGCTCAGGCACAAGGCTGCCTTCCCCTGCCACACCTGTCTAGGGGCCCGAGGCAGCTTGCTTCTTTTGTGCTGGGCTTGGGGCCACCCTTCTCTTCCTGCAGAGCTGCATAATTGCTAATTTGGCTGAACAACAGAAAACTCAGCTCCGAGCCCTCAAACACTCTGGGTTTTAGAGTCAGATGAAAGGAGGGAGGCCACATGGGCAGGAATGACTGTTCTTTGGATCTGGACACTCTTCATATGCAATACATTCATAGGAGCCCCAGCAAGGGCCACGCAGTGCACCCCACTTCCCTGAAACATTAGCTTACTTGCTATACACAGCCGTTAAATGCTACGTCGCCTGAACAACACTGCCCATTTTGACACATGCTCACACACACACGCACACACAGATGCACACAGATGGGCGCACACAGACTCGAAGGGTCAAAGGATGCTGCTCCAGGACAGCAAGGGGTATTCCGGAAGCTGCCTTCACTGTTCAGTGCATGGAACTTTTGCAACTTCAGTGCAAAGTGTCAGAGCCCACTCTGAGCCATAAGGTCTCTGGAAACGCCCTTTCTGATTGGGGAGGATGTGCTGGGGACAGGGTCAGCAGGACCCTTGGCAGCAACTGCTCACAGAACTCATATCCACCGTGCTGGTTCTTTCTTCATGATTGAGAAAAGCAGCTCAGAACGTGGATGTGACATCCCAAAGTATCAGGAAGGTGGCAAGAGACCTCCTTGTGGGACCATGCATTTCTCCTGGCAGTACAGGTGAAACCAGTGAGGGCCCCGGGGTTCTGGTCCCAAACTGCTCATGGTCTGCAGCAGCAGGGCAGACTTAGCCACCAACAAGGCTGCTACCCTCATAGGCCCCAGTAACAACGGGATGTCTAGAACATTCCAAGAGAGGCTCACACAGAAAACTCTGGGCCTCCCTTCTTGGACCTCATCCTCAGCCGCCTGAACCGAAAGCCGACGAAGGGGTTCATCCAGAGGAGCGAGGGGGGTCCCCCAAAGACAGACTTCATTCCTTCCCACCGCAGCCTTCGCTCCCACGTGGGCTTCTCGCTCTTCAGCCTTTCAATCTCCTGGAAACAGAAAAGAAAGCCCCCCAGATGTAAGTTGGGCCCAGCATGGAACACAGACACATCTCTAGGCCTCAGCAGCCTGCTTTGTTTTAGTACGAGGCCTTTGGGGAATGGAGCTCCAGGGACTGGACATGGTTGGGGACTTTCCTTCCTGGTAATCCTGATTCTGTGACATGCACAGCCAGACTATAGCCATTGACACAGTCCAGTATCAGAGCCAGCTGCACTGGGATCTCCAACAGCCACAATGGGCCCTACACCAGAAGCCAGCGTTTTCATTCTTTAACTCCATAAAGTATGTACTGAGCACTTGCTCTGGGCCTGCAGTTTTGAGTCCCATAGATACTATGAGCTCTCGAACTGGGAATGTGCCTGGCTCCACTCAGTCTCCAACCAATCCAGGGCCTGGAAATTACTATGCCATGGAAGGAGCAGGTAAAATACTGTGAGGGCACACATGCTTTGGACACACTAAGCAGACATGTGAGAACAAGCCTACCGTCTCGTCGTTGCATATCGAGTGGATCTGGGTGCCAAACATGACTGCAGTGAAGGTAAAAAACAGAAGCCCCTCAAGGCACAGGAAGATCAACAGGATCACAGTTATTGGAGGTGAAAAGTCACTACACTCTGTGGGCAAGAGAGGAAGTGAAGGTCAGCACACACTACCAACCCAAGCAGCAGGGCAAGCCCCCGGGGAAGTCCTGGGCACCCTGCAGCCAGCTTCCTAGAGAAATGTGCTCACATTGCACACAAGCTTCCAAGGAGCCAGCATGTGGCCCAGACCAGCAAGCACTCATGCTACCTGGTTGATATTTTCCAGAAAGGCTGATGCCTTCCCTGAGGTTCTTCTGTTTATTTATTTACACATCTTCTCTTTAAAATGTCTGTAGTGCTGGGGGTGGAACTCAAGCCTTGCACATGCTGGGCAAGCACTCTACTGCTGAGATATATCCCAGCCTTTTTTTTTTTAAAGTTTTTCGAGGTAGGGTCTTATTCTAGCCCATACTGGCCTGGAATTCACCATGTAGTCTCAGGGTGGCCTCGAACTCACAGTGATCCTCCTACCTCTGCCTCCCAAGTCCTGGGATTAAAGGCGTGCGCCACCATGCCCAGCTCAGTCTTCTTTTTACTTTTTTTAAAAAATATTTTATTTATTTGAGAGAGAAGGGGGAAAAAAGGCAGAGAGAAAGAGAGAATGGGTGCACCAGGGCCTCCAGCCACTGCAAACAAACTCCAGACACACACACCCCCTTGTGCATCTGGCTTACGTGAGTCCTGGGGAATTGAACTAGAGTCCTTAGGCTTTGCAGGCAAATGCCACAACAGCTAAGCCATTTACCCAGCCCCTCTTTTTTTTTTTTTTTTTTTTGTTGTTGTTGTTTTTCCGAGGTAGGGTCTCACTCTGGTCCAGGCTGACCTGGAATTAACTCTGTAGTCTCAGGGTGGCCTCGAACTCTCGGCGATCCTCCTACCTCTGCCTCCCGAGTGCTGGGATTAAAGGCGTGCGCCACCACGCCCGGCTCTTTTTACTTTTTATTTTGAGACAGGGTCTTACTATAAATTGCCTAGGCAGGCCTTGAACTTGGGGTCCTTTTCAGCCTTCTGAGTGCTGGGATGACAGGCCTGCATCACCAGACCTGGCTTCCTTGAGGTTTCTTTGATGCTGTATGTGTCCAGACCAGAGGCTGCTGTGTGCCACAGGAATCCACCTCCCAACTATGTGAGGTATAAAGTTGTCCCCCAGCTGCCTCTCTGCAGCAGCACAGACAATGCCTGCTTGGATGACGCCTGCCGCTTGGGTCACTCACGTCAGGCAGTGCCTAGACAGCTGTGCATGGTGGTCAGCGAAGTAAACCAGAAGCAAACACAAGGCTGGGAAGAACAGCCCCACTCTCTCATCTCACAAGTGTGTGATGACAACGGGAATTATTTGGCAGAAGCTAAGTACTGACTGACTGAGGAAGAACAATTACATGGCCTCAGTGTATGAGCAAATCCACATTCTGTTCTTTCAATGTTTTCATTCCTGTTGAGCATGGTGGCTCAGACCTGTAACCCCTGTACCTTGGAAGCCGAGTCAAGGGGATTGCCCAGGAGTTTGAGGCAGCATGGACTACTAAAGGGAAAGTCTGTCTCAAAACAGAAAGAAATTCCAAATTATTATTAACAGCAAGGATTTGCTTCAAAACTCCACTTTCCCTTTGGAGTCCTCCACCAATGGGCCACACTTACCTGTCCACTGCCCTCGGACACAGGAAATGAACTGCAACCCACAGAGGATCAGAGCATGGACCGATGACAATGCTATGTACATCTGCAGGGAGGGAGACTGGTCAGTCATTTTCCAACAAGCTGTTGTCCTATGAGCAAGGGCTGGTGAACACAGGGTCACCCCCCATTTCATCCACCGAGGAATGCAAGAGGGGAAAGATAAAGTGCAATAGTTGGAACCTGCCTATCCAAGGTCATATCAGACTAAGACCAGACATTTTACAGAAACACAAGTACTGGGGAATGTGTTTTAACCTGCATTCTAGCAAGGCCTGGGGAGAGATGAAACCACAAACACCCTCAGTGACATAAGTAACAGTCTCCCACCAGGAATACTTTCTGCTTGGACCAGCACAGCCATCTGAAGGGAACTGATCTATACTGGAATACACCTCTTAACTCCAGCAAGATTCTAGTTAAAGAATTTCAAGGGTAGGGAGATGGCTCAGTAGGTAAAGTACTTGCTGTACAAGCATGAGGACCTCAGTTCAATCCATTGGACTCACATAAAATGCCAGGCATGATAGCATGTACCTGTAATCCCAGCCCTGGGAGGAGACAGGATTCCAGGGACTTGCTGGCCCACAGTCTAGCCTAATTGGTGAGCTCCAGGCCAATGAGAAACTCTGCCTCAAAAAGAGGTGAATGATGGCTGGATAGATGGCTTAGTGGTTAAGGCACATGCCTTCAAAGCCTAAGGACCATGGTTCGATTGTCCAAGTCCCATGTAAGCCAGATGCACAAGGGGGCGCATGTGTCTGGAATTTGTTTGCAATGGCTAGAGGCCCTGGTGCATGCACCCATTCTTACTCTCCCCCTCTCTGTCTCTAATAAATAAATAAATAAAAATATTTTTTTGAAAAAGAGGTGAATGAGGTTCCTGAGATAAACATCTGAGGTTGTGCTCTGGCCTCCACACACACACATATACTCCTGCATCCACATACATGTGTTCATACACATATGAACAGGCACACACACACTACACATGCCAAAAAAAAAAATTAAAGAATTCCAAGTTCAATACAATCATTATAAAAACTTTTTTTTTTTTTTTTTTTTTTTACGTACAGTGAAGAGCACAAAAAATCTCTGATTCTTTTCTCCTACGCAGTTGTTCACCCATGGGCAGTGATGGTCCATTTTCCGAATACATCTTTTGCAAATACTGAAAAGAGAGTATGATTTTCAGTACCTTGTGCTCTGGGAAAACAACACAGCCAAATACGTCAAAGGTGGAAAAGGATAGGACACACACGCAAGCACAGTATGCCAACACCACCTGTGACACACACTTCTCTGTAAAGTGTCATTTCAGTTCCTTCAAATCACATGATTTCCATTCCCAAGTCCATAGAGGACTTCAGAGCTAGGCTTGCTGGTGAATACCTATAACCACAGCACTGGAGGGACTGAGGCAGGAGAATTTGGAGTTCAAGCCAGCTTGAGCTACATAGTGAGACCCTGTCTCCAAACAAGACAAAAGAAAAAATAAATTCAGGGAGAAAAATTGCTAGTACTTTTAAATGATTCTTGCACTACACCACATCCGTCTGACCACCCAGCTGTACACATGTGTATCAGAGAGCTCTTGCTCTTACAGTTGTGTTTATGAGACAATGTCTTACTCTGTAGCCCAGGCTGGCCTCAAGCTTGTAGTGATCCTTCTACCTCAGTCTCTAGGCATGAGATATCACATATGGCTAACAGCTACACTTTGCCTTTTCCCAAGACTCCACTTGACTGGTTTGAACTGGTCTGCTGTTAGCTGTGTTTCTGAAACCACTTGTTCCAGAGACCTGCAGAAGCGGTCTAGCTCAGAGTGGACTTTAAAAAAAGGTTTTATTTCCATCATTAACACTAGGAGACCAACATAGACTGATGTCTGTGGGCACTGCTTAAATGTAACAATGAAAAAGTTAAACTGTGTATATTGGGGAAAGGAAAGGGACTTTGTTTATAACAATCTTTTCCTATTTTGAAGTTTGATTAGAAGGACTAAACTCATCTTTTCCCAATTTAATTTAGGATGAAGTAATACAAATTTCATGACCCCATAAACTGCCTTTATAAAGAAGCATATGTTTTTTAAATGGGTGTTACCATATTTACTGGTGAACTGGCTCCCTGCTGTCTGGTTACCATTAGGAAGTAACAAGAGCATGTCCACGAGGCCCAGAGGAACTCAATGGCTGCAATCAATATCCCAGGGGAGAGCAGACACAACACATCACAATGATGAGTTAATGCTCCTTCCCAATTTGAATCCATATAGAAAATTATTACTCCCATTCAAATGAATTGGAAGTAAGCCAGTTAAAAAGTCAGAATGAATACTTTTATTTTCACATACAGGAGGGGTACTCCTTCAGCCCCACTTAAAGTGAATTCTGTGCTGAAGCCCTGCTCCTTCAGAAGAAACAGAAGGTCATTTACTGCCAGCAAAGTCCCAGTGCCCCCCTTCTGCCTTGGTGATGTTTCACACAGAAAGGCTGTTAGTTTGGGGCCCTCTGAAGAAGTAGTGTGGAGGTGAAGGCAAGCTGGCACTCAAGGCCTATCCCCTGCGACCCACTGTGCCTGAGGCGCTCTGGTGCAATCTGGATCACCTCACTTCCTCGGTGTACTAGACAATTTCATGTTGTTGTAATGAGTATCCAAACCAGGCATGGTTTATGAGAAGAAGGGATTCATTTCAAACTTATAGATTCAGGGGAAGTTCCATGGTGGCAGAAGCTGGCTCCCATTCATAAATCCCAGCAGAGAGATACCACCATCATCCGGCAAACACCAAAAAGCAGCAGGCAGAAACTTGCAGCAAGTAGGACCCACCCACTCCACCCCACCCCAGCTAAGGCTGTTCTCTTACACTTTTGGGCTAGAATTCAGATCCACCCCGAGTACACCTTAAGGCTAGACCCCAGACTCCTCCCCCAGTGATACTGTCTCCACCCAGGTGGCTGGAGACCTAAATTATAAGCTTTACTAAAACACCTGAGTCTCACAGACATTCAAACCACCACTCGGAGGCACCAAAGCCTCCCACACACCTGTGGAGCACAGGTTGTTATATGGCCCCATGGAGAGAAGAGGCAACATGCTTTGCCAACCAAATCCTGGGAACGTCAAAAGCCCAGATGATCTAAGCCCAACCAGAAGAACAACTTTGGAAGTAAGTATCTACTGGAGGGAAGGGTGTGAGAAAGTCAGGTGGGCTAATATCTCCAAAACAGGGGCAACAGTGACTTGGGCCAAAGCATGGAAGTGAGCAGCTGATAAGGCCATTACTATTGCCACCAACTCCCATTCCCAGTATCTATTCTTGGCAGACATTAGGCAGTGGGAACTGAAGGCTGGAGGGCAACACAGGACAATCTTATCAGGAAAAAAAGGACTCAAACATGAGCCAGCGCTACTGGCCTTAAATGTCCTGTACCAGGCAAACAACTCTGGACTATGGGTAAGGTTCCTGAGAACAGTTGGTGAACAGAGATGGGGTGGGACAGGCACTGCTGCTCCACAGGGAGCATTAGGCTCTGAGGACACTAGCAGTGCTCCACCCCTAGCTTGTTGAAAGAATGGGGTTTACTGTACGTTTTTTTGTGTTTAGGAAACAAGGGTTGCCCTGTAGAGGTTCTTTTGGTTTGCAGAAAACACTGAACATCAATGATAAGGTGCAGGTAGAATCATAGGTCACCTCTGACTCAAGGGAAAAATAATGTACAGTAACTGGGCTTTCCAGGGGCAGCTCCTGCACTGGGACACTTGAGCTGGGTGGACTGTGTCTAGACAGGTCACTGTATGGTAGGCAGAACAGTTGGTCTTCCACCCAGAAGAGCTGAGGCAAACTTTCCCAACAGGGAAACTCCTTGGCAAACACGTAGGCACCACAAAGAGGCTAGAGCCAGATACAAGCTCCACTCCAAGGTGCCTGACTCTTTTTCTCTTATTCTGGGACGAGACCATTCAGAGGAGCAGAGATGCAGAGCTGGCCTAGAGAGGATGTCTAGGTCTAGCTCCTTAACCTCAAACTGGAGATAACAAGATCAAAGGGTTTGGAAACACATCAGATGTTGGTTCTTAAGCAGTCTTTCTGAGCTCAGGAAACATTCGGAGAGGCCAGCCCAGCTGTCTGTCCATGGTCTCCTTAGCAGCTCTGGACACTTCATATATAAGTGGGTGGCACTGTGTATGGTTTATCATTTTCCTACACATTGGGCAAATGTTACATTCTTAAGGGAATCACAAAGGCACTAGCCACATTCCACAGAAACAATGAGACGCCCATTCTGCACAATCTCAGAGGATCCATCCCTGCAGAATGAACAACGGAAAGTACTTGAGGACCTGAGTCCTGTTGTGGCTCCCTCATTCTGGTGTCCCTAGATAGGTCCTCATCGTTGATGCTCACCATGCAGCAGTCAGCATGGTCTGGACACAGCTGCCTTGCATTCCTCCTTGGCCTTCTCCTTTCTTCAACAGAATCACTGTGAGTCAGGTCAACAACCACAGGCTCTAAAGATTCACAGGTGAGGTCCACAATTTCATCTCCAGAAGTTTCCACATGGTCTATGGATGCTGCTTCCAAGGAGATCTCTGGGGTTGAGGTGGCTTCCCAAGTTGGCTTCTGAGTCTGTCTAGAACTTCCTGCTCACTGTTCTCTGCTCCAATCTCCAGAAAAGGATATGGTCTATTATACCAAGATTTGCAAGGAAGTGGAATGTTCTCAATCTTTCATGCCCACTGGCTACTCATCTTCTGGCTTACAAAGAATTTGGAGCTAGCTTCATTTCCAGTATCTTCAAGTCCTTCCTAAGCCACTGAGGAGACCCACTCAAGCAGAGCACCTGAACAGCAGTAAAGCCACCACCTCAAAAGAACCTATACCCACATGTAATCACTCCCCACTGCCACCACCACCCAAGGCCATTGCCAGTCTTCTCTGTCTCCATACCACGGAATCTCTGTATACTTTCTAGCCAAGCAGAGTCCACACTCACCACAGCCATGAGGTCGACAAAGCTTCCCAGAGGCCCCAGAGTTCATTTTCATTTTCTCTCCTTAGTAAAGTCCAACCCACTGGGAAAAAGACACTGACATACTTCACTGGTGGGGGAGGCAGGCCTCATGCTTGAAGTCAGTGCCCCCCCCAGCAAGTCATCAATCTAAAGCAAGCCCCTGATGCAGTATGGGAGGGTGACAATTGCAGCAAAAGTCAGAGGCAGGCCCAGGAGAGGAGGATGCTCACAGTGTATGTGTGCACTTGGACTGAGTCCTGGTTGTCTTTCTAATTAACCACATGTACCCTGCAGTGCCTGCAAGGCATGGAGGACTGAGAATAAAGAGCCTGTTTCTCCAGCCAGAAGCCCAGGGACACAATGGGGCTCTAAGCCTCCCATTGACTACTCATAGGCCAGCCCAGAAGAAATGGAGTTCATGTGCGCCAGCCTGTGGCAGCCATGACTGGAAAACTGGTGGGCACGCTGTCACTTCCTTTGGCTGTTGTCCTGTATGTGTCCTGTGAAAGGAAGGGACCCCAAAGTCTGCAGTGTTTCCAAATTCCCACAGGACCACAGGCACAGTGAGCACCTGGCTGCTTGCTCCCTGGAAGCCCATACCTGCAGTGGTGGGCGCGCTCGGGCTTGATGCAGCAGCACTTGGGGCACTTGTAGATCACCTCTCCTGGCTTCAGCTGCAAACTCTGCATGTACTCCTTTGTGGCATTCCCTTTGGGAACCGCCCCCTATAACACATGAATGCATTTTAGTTGAGAAGAAGGCTTAAAAAAGAATCAAGGCCAAGCATGGTGGCCAAAACTTGGGAGGCAGAGGCAGGAGAATCACTGCAAGTCCAGACCAGACCAGGTCTTATCTCAACCCTGCCCCCAAGAAAAATAATCTTAGTCAAGTATCGGTATTATAGATATATGTACCTGCATGCCCAGCTCTAGGAGGCAGTGGGCTGCATAGCATTTCAGGCCAGCCTGGCTACAAAGCAGGACCCTATTCCACAAACGCAGATGAAAAGGGATGGGTTATGGTAAAAGACCCCTCAAGCTGTGAGACCACTGGCACACTGCATTGAGCCTGTTCCCAAGCACCACTCCAGCTGACCATGGGCTGGAGTCTATGACACAGTACTACTGCCAGGGATGATGGGCTGCTTAGGGCCACTAACCAAGACAGAAAGGAAAAGCTCATAGCCAACCCACATCATGGTTCCAAGTGGCCTGAGCAGCTGAGCTGGCTTGCTCATCTTACAGAAACCACACAAGCACTGATCTCCTGGCCCTGTCCCAAGGAGGCAAAGGCCAGGAGTACCTGTACAGGGCTGCAGCCAGCACTTCTAAATGGCAGAGGACATTCTTGGAAGGACACCTTGAAGGACCACTACCATGCCTGTACCCCTGTAGTCCAGGTGGCCTGGGGGTGATAGCTGTCTGAGGCATAAGGAGGATGTCTCAGCTCTGACTGCAGCCGTCACAGCATCAGCAACTGATAGCTTACAGGGTAGGACTGTCCTCTACTTGCAGCCCAACAGGCAACTGCTCCAAGCATGCACAGACTCAACACTCTTTCCATGTTTCTGCACACCTGTGCATTGCTCCTTCACTCATGCCACAGCTGCCCCCCACCCAGTGACAGCTCCACCTGCTGCCATCAGGGCCCTGGCAGGCTAAAGGTGGGTCCTGCCCTTCACATCAGCTGACTCGATAGTCAGAACTTGAGACATGCCTCACTTTCTGCCCAAGAAGTAAAATCAACTACTCGTGGTGGAAAAGCAACTACAAAGATTAGTAATTAGCAGAGTTCCCAGTCTCAACCCACACTTCAGACAACATAGACTAGGAGGGATTTTACAAACTGTTTACAGGAGGCCAACACAGGAGGGTCACATAAGCCCAGGAGCTAGAGGCCAGCTTGAGCACCGCAGAGGCTTGATTTTAAAAAAAAAAAAATCGAACACAATCTCTGACTGGAATGAAAATTTCCGTCAGCACAGCATATAGTTCTAGTTCAGCACTGTTTTTCCTCAGGAAGGCATGAAAGCACTTTCAAGTCTGCATCCAGGCACTAGTGAACACCTGTGGTGGGTGTTGTACTCACAGGGTCGGTGAGCATGGTTCTCAGGTGGGATGACAGCGCGAGCACCGCCAAGCAGTTGAAAATGACTCCATTCACCACGGAGTACCAGAAGTCTTTGGAAGGCAGCAGCATGACAAAAGTCACCACAAAGTCTGCATAGACGACCAGAAGCCATGTCATGACGGCACAGACCATACCACAGCCATCTCGGATGAACCACACCCTGTCTGCCATGTCAGCCTCAGAGGACGAGGAGGATGCGGAGTCATAATTGTCATTGTCGGTCAGGAGGGGATGGTGCTCGATGTCCCGGAGTCTGTGTCCTGCCGGCTGCATGATTCCCTGGAGCACCCTGGGGAAGTGGATGAGGGCTGGTGAGGCTCCTGGGGATACATGCGTGTACACATGAATACACACACAGTAACCTTAAATGTGGTATGCCATGTTTGTAAAGCTAGCCCAATACACTAAGCAGAAAACACCAAACTAGTTTAATGCAGAGTTTGTTTGTTTTCTGAGGGGTGAAGGGGTTTGAGGCAGGATCATAGGCTGGCCTCAAACTCACAGCGATCCTCCTACCTAAGCCTCCTGAGGGCTGAGATTACTGGCATGCACCATCACACTGGGTTTTGGATCTTTCACTTCACTGATTGCCGTATATGACCCCATAATTCCCTAAGTTATGGCTATAGGTACAAAGCCGTCACCCACCTCTCCATGCTCTGGTCAGTTCTGCTCCGGAACCCAGCAGATGCCTGGAGGAAGAAGCACGGGGAAAGGTTCTGTCCTCCCTTTCCTACTGGCTGGAGCTCACCACTCCAGCTCCCACCTGGCTTTTCTCCATGAGTTTCTCTCTCATCTCGCCCTGGAACTACCCTGGAGCAGACTCCTGTGTTTTACCTCTCTATTTCTCAACTCCTATATTGAGTCCAGAATGCCTTTCCTCTTCTTAATATCCCCTTCTGAACTTGTTCTTTTGAGACCTTTCCCCTATTTCCTGTGGCATCTGATTACCAAGAACACATGGGGATCAAAGAAACTAAAGAAAGCCTGGCCTTTCCCTAGCAGAAACTGCTCCGACTGTGGCTCTAAGCCCATGCCCTTGTCTTATCATGTTTGCTGAGGGTGGGAACGTACATGGCAAATATAGAGCAAGGGAAGGGGGAGTCTGAGGTGACTCTGTCTTGGCCTTCTTAGAGGGAGAGGACACACAGGCAGGCAGGTGCTTGGCCCACCTTGTCAACAGGCAGCATGTACAGAACTGCACAGCAAAAGGGATTATCTGCATGGCTTTTCAAATCTGGCATGATGTTTTCTTAAATGCAAGTGAGTCATAGGGGCTGTGAAAATGTTTAATGAACATGCCCCTATGACAGTCTATACTCCAAATACTTTGCAGAAGTCCCTCTTCATACAAAGCTTATCACTATTATGTCAGAAAATAGTCCTACTCTAAAACCAGACAGAAGTAGCTTTGAAACCATGGTAAAAGAGGCACAAGGGGACCGCAGCTCTGCATGAGCCAGGGGTGGTGCTCAGCATCCCACAGCAGCTACGATGAGTCTGTTCTCCCCACAAAGCCTCCCTCGGCACAGGCCAGTGTCCTGCACTCCTCCCTCCCATACATCCTTGGTATCTGAACACCAGGCACCACTTGCTACAGACACAGCTGGGACCATCTCTGCTTCCACAATGGCAGAACCTGGTTCTGAGGGTTGAGAAGAAGCTAGGATGGCTCTGCCTCCCAAGTCCTTGGCTCACTCACCATCCATCCTCCTCCAGACACTTACCACACCTGCCCTCTCTGCCTGTTGTCACCCACTGGAGAGGGTTCCGTTCTCCTCTCCATTCCCTCTGTGGTGGGCACAAAAGCAGGTGCAACAGGAAAGCCCTCTCTCACCACTCTCCTGTGAGTCCTGCTCTCCCCAGTTTCTTAGCACACCAACTCTGGGCCATCACAGCCTCATGCTGAATTCTTTGGGCCAGAACCCTGTGTGTCCTGCTTCCTTTTGCAGAACAGGCTCTGTGAGAGAGCCAGGCTGGCAAGTTACAGGGATGGTGAGCTACACTGGGTCAGACCTCTGCCAGATAGCAGGATCTGTGTCTTTGCAACTGGTGCCAGTCTGCTGAGCCTTCCTGGCTCAGGTCTTAGGACAGCTTTCAGGGTAAGAATGGGGTCTGGGGTAGTTTTGCCCTTTCTGAAGTGCAGGCAGCAGGGGCATTTGCTTAAGAACTGCACCCCAAAGACACCTATCACTGCCCATAGCAGGACATTCTACGAGTACTAGGATGTGACGGGTGACACTGGAGGACCCCAGTGCCAGGTCTACAAAATCCACAGGGTGTTAGAAGAGGGAAAATCATCTTGGGACCCAAGAATCACTTCATTTTCTTTCTTTCTTTCTGTTTGTTTGTTTATTTATTTACTTACTTAATTACTTATTTAAGAGATTGAGAGAGAAAGAGGCAGAGAGAGAGAGAATGGGTGTACCAGGGCCTCTAGCCACTGCAAATGATGCATGCACCACTTTGTGCATATAGCTTACGTGGGTACTGGAAATCGAGCCTGGGTTCTTAGGCTTTGCAGGCAAGTGTCTTACCTACTAAGCCATCTCTCCAGCCCTTTTTGTTTGTTTTGAGACAGGGTCTCATGTACCTCAGGCTGGCCTTGATATTCTGATCCTCCTCCTCCACTTCCCAAGTGCTGGGACTGCAAGTGTGTACCATGCCTAGTCAAAATCCTTTCATTTTCAAGGAGGCACACAGCAAGGCTTGAGTTCTCCAAGATAAGTGTGCTACGCCCTCTGAGTCACCCTGTGTGTACAGCATTAGTGCAACAGGAAGGGAGGGGAAGAAATGAGGAAACTGCTCCTTACACAGACAGCACATAGCCCAGCACATAGAGATGCAGTGAACTGCACCTTGCTAGGAGCCAGGCTGTCCCAGGCCACACTGCATGCCATTAGTATTCTAGGAGAGCCCTAGAGCACCATGTATTGACTGGTGACAAAAATACGTCCTCACATCGCCTTCCACTTCAGACAATTTAATGGGGTTTGTTATACTATGAACCTTGTCTGTGACACTGGCCAGAGACTGTGGATTCAGTCCATAGATGCCTCCTCCCTAGGTGGTGGTCAGCGGCATGGGAAGAGGCTCATGGCTGCATGAGGCCTGTATCCCCAGGGCCACTTCTGCATTTGACCACATGCTCCTATATTACCTTTTCCTCAATCCACAGGGTGGTCAGTGGGGAAAGGACATTGTGTTTGGTCCTTAGATCAAGAGTCACTCTTGAGCTGGCTTGATGGCCACACCTATAATCCCAGCACCCAGGAGGCTGAGGCAGAAGGATGGTAAGTTCACAGTCAGCCTGAGCTGTGGTGTGTAACACCCTTCTCCCCGACACCAATCAGACTTACCTTACAAACAACTTCTACACATCACTTGTGCCTTTTCTTCAGGATCTTGGGATACATGTTGCCCTATGTGATAGGATCTGAAAGACAATAAAATCTTATTACAAGTTATTTGCTGTGTGACAGAGAAGTGTGTGACATTTTAGGCAACAATGAACTTCTGGAGCCTATACATGCAACCTACTGTTTTATCCATGCCATGTGTCATTTGGAACTATCTGTAATTATAAAATGACTGCTCTTCTAAGCTTTACTAGTAAATTAACATTCTAGAACTGAAAACTATTTTATTGTTCAGTTTGGGGTTTTTTTGTTTGTTTTTTGTTTTTCGAGGTAGGGTCTCACTCTGATCCAGGCTAACCTGGAATTAACTATGTAGTCTCAGGGTGTCCTCGAACTTCGGGGATCCTCCTACCTCTGCCTCCCAAGTGCTGGGATTAAAGGCGTGCGCCACCACACCTGGCTTTTTGGGTGTTTTTTTTTGAGACAAGGTCTCAGTAGGTTGCCCAGGCTGGCAGTGAACTCATGGGCTCAAATGATAGAGCTGTAGGGCCTCCCAGCAGACATACCATGAGCATGCACCACTGAATCCAGAGTCCTGTGCTTTTAGGCTATCTCTTTACCCACCTGCCCTTTAGTTCCTGTTAGGTACAAATCTAGATGCCTGAATCCCTCAGGAAAGATCCCAGGGCTGACCCAGGCCGCACCTAGCTAATCTTATCTCTACTGTCAGCCTGTTTCAAGAGCCAAGGTAAAGGAACTACAGGATGGGGGTGTGAGCACAACAGGTGACAGGTTAGAGCACCAGCCTTCACAACAGAGAGGGCAGAGGCCCAAGGAAAATGCTGGGGCTGAGGGAGGGCCCCAGAACTCTTGCAGGTAGAGGGAATGGCTGCAGTCAAGTATGTGTGCAATAACCAGCAATGTTAAATGTTTGATGCAACTCTAAGGGGGTTCCCAATGTAATTATCTTAACAATAGTTTAAATTGAAAGCAGCTTGCCAAATGTAGGACTATCACTGCAGCCACCAATCTACACAGAATGTCTGTAAGGAGCCCAAACCCTCAAATGTCTGTCTGCATAGACTAAAGGAAGATGCAGCACACACTGGAAGCGCTCTGGCACCTCTCCCGGCCACGTACCCATCCAAGCATGCGGCAGTCCCACCTCCAGGTGTTTACGGAAGAAAGACCACTATGAACAGATGCAGGTAAAGCCACTCAGAGCTCTATCATTTCCTCAAATTGGAAGCCATCCAACAGCGGAGATAAACCCAAACCAGGAGCAAAGTAAGCAGGGAGCCAGAGAGAGGGTGTTCAAGCTGATATGGACAAACAGACATGGGCAGTCATGCAAATGGTACATTTCTGAGCAAAAGGGACTGATAAAAAAAAATCCAATGTGGAGCTGGGCATTGTAGCACACACCTTTAATCCCAGCACTCAGGAGGCAGAGGTAGGAGGATAGCCATGAGTTAGAGGCTACCCTGAGACTAAATAGTAAATTCTAGGTCAGCTTGGACTACAGCAAAATTCTACCTCAAAACAGTAACAACAACAACAACAACAACAAAAACCCAATGTGGGTAAATCTCAAAAGTATTAAGTTCAGTGAAAGAAGCCAGACAGGACTTAACAGCGTGATTCCACCTGCAGGACTCAAAACCAGACAAACACATTTACTTCCAAAGACATCAGAACAGGTTTGAACACAAAGAGAAAATGACCAGGAGAGGTCAAGGCCTCATTCAGAACTAATGATATCTGGATATAGACACAGGTGCATGTACTTGTCAAAACAGAAGTTGGTAAATAGCCCACATTGGGGCACATGCCTGTAATCCTAACACTCAGGAAGAGGAGGCAGGAGGATTGTCTCGAGTCTGAGGTCAACCTGGGTTACAAGAAGACCCTGTCTCTAGTGAACCAAAATTCACTAGGTTGTTTTAAACCAGTGAAGTATACTCTTAACTATGTATTTCCCTGTGTATCCCCCAGGCTCTGGCAGAGCAGAAGCAGGAATGCCAGCAAGGTGCTGTGTGGGACCGCTGTGCTCCATGAGCCAAGGCAGCTTTAGCTCACTGATCTCTAACTGTGGCTCGATAGCAGTAAGCAGAAAGTCATTCACAAAAGCACACTGAACAAGGAGCATGAGACGTCAAGATGTGAAATCTTGCTGTGAAGCCAAGAGCACCAACTTGGTATCACAGAGATGCTGAAGCACTGAGTGAGCCCCTTACTGCTTTAGCTCACGAGCCCCATCCCTGACCCAGGAAACCTGAAAGCATATCTCTGTCACGGGCAAGACAGATGCATCTAATCACTTGGGGTCGGGCATCCAAGCACCAGGATCTATATAAGACCCCCAGAAAGTGTGGCCCAATCCAAGAAGCTCATGGACCAGCAAGGTGGGAATGAGTCCAAGTGTTGCTCCCAAACCAGAAGCAAAGTGAGCAGGGAGCCGTGAGAGGGTGTTCAAGTCAATATGGACAGGACCTAAAACAGCACAGAGATGGAGAGAGGCACAGCATAGGAAAGGGGGATGTGACAGTGGGGGTTGGGGCAAGAATGGGCCCACAAAACAGGCCCTCAGAGTCCCATGCTCAGGAGTCTGGAACTTTAGACTTCATTCTGCTGACATGGAAAGCTCCAGACCTCAGGTAAGTAGATGTTTTAAAGAAGAAACTGAGGACTGGAGAGATGGCTCAGTGGTTAAGGTGCTTGTCTACAAAGCCTAATGACCGGGGCTCAATTCCCCAGTACCCACATAAAACCAGATGCACAAAATAGCACAGGCATCTGGAGTTATTTGCAGTGGCTAGAGGCCCTGGTACACTCATTCTCTCTCTCTCTCTCCTTGCAAATAAATAAATAAAAATATTTTGGGATGGAGAGATGGCTCAGTAGTTAAGGCACTTGCCTGCAAAGCCTAACAACCCAGGTTCAATTCCCCAGGACCCATGTAAAGCCAGATACACAAAGGGGTGCGTATGCCTGGTGTGCTCATTCTCTCTTGCACACTCTGCTTAAAAATAAACAAACAGGGGCTGGAGAGATGGCTTAGCGATTAAGGCATTTGCCTGCAAAGCCAAAGGATCCCAGTTTGATTCTCTAGGACCCATGTAAGCCAGATGCACAAGGGGGAGCATGCATCTGGAGTTCATTTGCAGTAGCTGGAGGCCCTGGCATGCTCATTCTCTCTCTCTCTCTGCCTTTTTCTCTCTCATAAATAAATAAATAATAAATTGGTAGGGTCAGCAGTGTGGCTTAGCAGTACAATATGAGGCCCTGGGACCCATGTCCAGCATTGCAAAAAACAAATCATTAATCAGCTTCGCAGACAAGCCAAGGCTCCTTGGTGGGGGAAGATTGGCACCCATATCCCAATCAGGGATGTGAGGAGAGGAAAGGAAGGAAGGAAGGAAGGAAGGAAGGGGAAAGGAAGGGAAGGGAGGGGAAGGGAAGGGAAGGGGGAGGGGAGGCAGAAGGTTTAAAGAGGTTGGGCTTGCTGGCCAGTGTTCACCAGTCCCTGGAACATGGGAGCTGCAGGCTAGAGTGCTGAGATTAGGACTCACTGAATCTAGGTTAAGGTCAGAGCTGACCTGCTGACAACTTACCCCAGAAGGGGGTTAAGACAAGACAAGAATGAGTAAGTCCACTCACAGACCCAAGAAGCTGCACAGGTAAGGCTGCAAGGAAGGGCAGGGCAGGGAAGGAGGGAGGGAGGAAGGGAGGGAGGGGTGGGACACATAACTTTTCTTGGCACTTTCAGTAAAGTACTAAGAGCCTGAGCTACCAACTGGTAAGAAAGTTAAAGTCAGAGGCTGGAGAGATGGCTCTGTGTACTTCCTGTGCCAGCCTAAAGGGTCCTAAAAGGGTCCAAGACCTCTCGATCCCACCCACATAACACAGCTGGGCATAGACCAGGCTAAAAGTGACAGAGCAGCCCACCAAGATCTCACTCTGCAGGCCTCAGCAGGCAGCCTATGGGACACAAGGTTATCCCTAGATACTGTGAAAACCTGCCTCAAAAAAAAAAAAAAAAAAAAAAAAAGGTAAAGGTGCTTTATGGTGTTTGGATTCAAACCCAGGGCCCCAGGGAAGTGGAGCACAGAGGGAGGCAGGGGTAACCTGAGGGAGAAGCAGAGGTTTGTTTCCCCTCCTGTGTCACCTCGTTTAACGCCAACAGACAGCGATCCATCATCCATGCGAAGTCCTCAGCCTCCCCACCTGACAGATGAGCTTCCTGGGCTCAGGGTGTCTTGCTATTGAGCACACCACACTTCGTAAAAGCTTAGAGTGGCCTCACAGTGGACAATGGGGACAGGAGGAGGAACAGATATCCAGATAAGCTGATTAAACTCTGGAATGAGAGGCCCATCCCACCACTCCACTCGCTTTTCCTTTCTAATTTTGCACTCTTCTGGCAGCCTCCTAAGCAGCTCATCCCTAATAATAAATAAAAAATAAAAAAACTCCCTCCCCTTCTCTCATTTCTAATATATATATATAAATAAATTATTTACTTTGCTTTATTTATTTATTTATTTGAGAGAAAGAGGCAAAGACAGAGGGAGAGAGAATAGGCACGCCAGGACATGCAGCCCCTGCAAATGAACTCCAGATGCATGCGCCCCTTGTGCATCTGGCTTATGTGGGTCCTGGAGAATTGAACCGGAGTCCTTTGGCTTTGCAGGCAAACGCCTGAAACACACTCCAGCCCCTAAAAAACTAAAAAATTTTTTAAAAAAAAACACAAAGCCAAAGCCAGGTGTGGTGGTGCATGCCTTTAATCCCACCACGCAGGAGGCAGAGGTAGGTGGATCACTGTAAATTCGAGGCTACCTGAGATTACATAGTGAATTCCAAGTCAGCCTGGGCTAAAGTGAGACCCTACCAAAAAAAAAAAAAAAAAAAAAAAAAAAACCACAACCAAACACACATACACAAAACAAGCCAGGTGTAGTGGCACATGCTTTTAACTAACACTCAGAAAGAAGAGGTAGGAGGATCACCATAAGTTCGAGACCACCCTGAGAGTACAGAGTGAATTCCAGGTCAGCCTGAGCTAGAATGAGACCCTACCTCGGGGGAAAAAAAACCTCATTAGCCAGGTGTGGTGGCTCATGCCTTTAATCCCAGCACTCAGGAGGTAGGAGTAGGAGGATCGCCGCCTGTGTTCGAGGCCACCCTGAGACTACATAGTGAATTCCAGGTCAGCCTGGACTAGAGTGAGACCCTACCTTGAAAATCCCCAAAAAAAAAAAAAAAAAAAAAAAAAAAAAAAAAGCCAAAACCAAACAACAATCGAATAAAACCCTTCACTTTGCAATACACCATTTTCCAAAACTCCTTTAGGAGACCAGAGGCTCTGAGGCTGGAGTGCAGACTGAGAAGAGCGTCACTGCAGTGCGCGTGGTGGGAGAGGCTCGCTGCAGGGCACCAGGCACAAGGCTGGCTGAAGACCAAGGCCACAAGTGCCACAAGCTAGGAGTGCTGATGAGGTGACCTTAGAAGCCTGGAGACTTTCTGGTCACAAGAAGGCCACAAACTGAAGGCATGGTGTGTCACTGCTGATGCCCACCAAGCTGATGATGCAAATGAGACATTTCTGGAACCACCTGAAGTTCACTGTTCAGCCATACCTGTGCATGGGTGGGACTCGTGGGTATTTCTCTCATATTCTGGGTTACAGTGCAACACCAGCTTGCTTTGCTGCTGCAGTGTTCTAGCTTTGGCCAGCAGGAGCTCTTCAGGTGGTCCCCATGCCCCACTAACATGCCTCCACCCCAGCTCCGTGTGTGCAGGAGCGTGCACACTTCTTTATTTCCTGGCAGTGGGAGAGGATCCAGGCTCATCTTGTGTATTTCCTGTCTTGGAACCAGTTATTCCCCTGGGAGCTCAGGCTCCTTTTATTTAGCAGAAAAATAGAATTAAAAACCAAGATCTGGGGGCTGGGGAGATGGCTCGGTGGGTAAAAACACTTGCTACACAAGTGAGGCCCTGAGTTCAGATCCCCAGAACACACATAAGGCTGATGCGCAAGCATGAGTGCCTATAATCCAAGCCCTCCTACAGCATGACGGGAGGTGGAGAATGGAGAATCTGAAAGCTCATGGTCAGGCTGGCCTGGGAAAACAGCACTGATCTAGGGAGACCCTGCCACACATCAGAGTGGAATATGAAGACTAACACCCAAGGTTGTCCTCTGACCTCTGCATGCATAGCATGGTACATGTGCACACAAACATGCACAGAGAGAGAGAGAGAGACAGAAACAGAGAGGGAGCGAGATTAAGAAACAAAAATAAGGGGCTGAAGGGATGGCTTAGTGGTTAAGACGCCTGCCTCCTAAGCCTAAGAATGCCTGTTCGATTCTCCAAGTCCCATGTTTAGCCAGACACAAAAGTGACGTGAGAGCATAATGCCGCACCTGCCCACAAGGGGCACACACGTCTGGAGTTCATTCACAGTGGCTGAGAGACTGCTGGTGTGCCCAATTCTCTCTGTCTTCTCAAAAAAAAAAAAAAAAAAAAAAGATCTGGGCATTGAGTGTGCTGGTAGTTATTGGGGTATCACTCAGTTACAGAATAATTACACACATGTACTAACCCATGTACACACTCATACTATAACTATGTTAAAGTAATGACTCACATTCCCATCTCCAACTCTAATCCAGTCACAGGGACCATCCAACCCTTCTCTGTTCCTCTGGAATCCTCCCCTCTTCTAGTGAGAACTCTGGCTGTCTATAGTTAATCTTGTTAACCTGGCTGGATTGAGATCACCCACAAGGTGACTGAAGCATATTTCTAGGTGTGTGTGACGGTGTTTCTGGGAGGACTGACAAATGGGATGACAACTGAGGGGAGAGGGGGAACCCCACCTTGAATAAGGAGGAAGCTGGCTAACACAGGTTCACTCTCTGCTTCTGGGCTGCTATAAGGTGAGCAGCTTTCCTCCACAATGCCCTGCTGACACAATATCCCCTCAGCCTAGCAACGGAGCCAGCCACCCATGACGGGAACCTCTGCAACTGAGCCGTAAGTCCTATAAGTCTCAGTTAGTTCGTCATACAAAAAGAAGTGCCTACCACACATCAGCTCCCACTGCTGTCCACGAACCTAAGTGCTCAGCTCCACAACATGCCAACAGTGGCTCTAGACTGCTCAGCAAACCCCTAGAGAAGTCCAATAGCAGAGTACCTACCAAATATCTGACCAGGAGTTCTCCAAACTGTCAGTCGTCAAAAACATGGTGAGTCTGAGAAAGTACCATAGCTAAGAGGGGCCCAAGGAGACATGACAACTAAATGTCATGTGGGCTCCTGGGGACATCTGGGTCAGTGTGGACTGTACTGCTGGGAGCTGACCCAGCAGGAATGGACTGCAGAGGTGTGGACTGAGCAGCTCACAATCGGTGAGAGGAGAGGTGGGCTGGGACAGCTGCTGAGACAGGGAAGAGAAAGGGCAGAGCACAACCCTGCTGCCCACAGAGCTGAAAACAAGTGCTCACACAGCAGCAGGGAGGTCTGCCCTCTTTATTTATCCAAAGGCCCTGCCAGGGCTCCCGAAAGCTTCACAAGGCTGCAGATGAGCAAAGATGGAGTAACAGAGAAGCAGGCGTTGAAGGCAAGACTCAGGCTGGAATGGCAAGCCGAGTCCAGGACAGAACGGTGGCACTTGGAAAGCAGGCACCCTGAGTCCAGTGGAGACGGAGCAAGTACAGATGTAGGATTGAGGCTGGATGGCACCGGGAATTGTAAGAGTACAGAGGAACAATAAAATCTTGCATGTGGTCAAGCATATCTACACCACGGGCAGGTGAGCAGCCTGGGGGACGGTGTGTCAGAGTTAGGGTGGTGATGACCTCAAATAATCTACAGCAGCACCCTACTACAGGTGTGCCTGAGAGGTTCTTCCCATCCACGAGCAGCCATGAAATAGTCAGCTCGCCTCTGAAACCCTACCAATAACCTATGCCACACAGAACCATTCTTTTCTCCTCAAATTACTGAATCTAACAAGCAGGACTATTCAGCATACTATGAACCCAATGAAAGCCAAGTGTCTACCACATGCTGCCATGTTTTGCAAGCTGTAAATAGCAGCCTCATTTAACCTTTCTAAAGAGGTCTTTTAAGTTAAAATACTTAGTCACTCTAAAACAGCACTTGGACACTGCAGGTCACAAAGATGACAAGCTGAGAGACCACAAACAAGCAGCCAGGAAGCTTGAGGGGACACTGACCTTGAGGGGAGGCACTGCAGGCTTTCTTCTCACCAGCTACACCACCTATTAGCCCCTTTGACACTCGTCCATCTACCTCTAAACGGGGTGCACCTGGGATGGTGCTCGCTTCCACTTCATCTCTGTGCTCTCTGGGAATGCTCTCTTGGGGATCCCACAGAATTAGAAAAGAAGAACTGTATCTAAAAAACGTCCACACTGGTGACATCATTATGTCCAGCCAACTGGCTACTCAAACACTCCACTGTAGGAAAATCAGTTCAGAACTGCTCCCCTCCCTCTGCGTTGCTATAGCCCCACTACTCCTGTCTCAATAAACAGCACTATACCATCTAGGTGCTAGGGCCAAGCACTAAGGACTCACCTTTGCTGGCCCCTTCCTCTAGTTCCCCACATCCAACTCATCAGCAAGTGCTGGAGACTCTACTAGACAGCCCCAAATTCACCTGTGCCACACCATCCTGAACCCAGATCTCAGCACTGGGCACACTCAGGTGGGTGTGATCAGTTTGCCAACCAGTACCTTCGACAGGGCACAAGCAATGTGATGCTTCACAGACCAGACCAAGTAACATTATTCCCCCACAGTCTCTGGACCCCCGTCCCCCCCATCCCCTCCTAGCCACCTGTCTCCTGTCATTTACCTCAGCAGAGCAGTCACAGCATATCCCCAGCACTCCCTAACACTTGCTGAGTGAGAGAATAAGTGGGAAAAGTGGGGAGGATGCTTGAGGAAGGTGAGAAGCAGAGGCACCTATGCCCACTACAAGCCAGATGCGAGGGCTAGATAAGGGAGCTGAGTCTTGGGGGTAGGTCCATTAAGGACTGCTCTACCAACAAAGCTGTGCTCTTCCAGAGCAGGGGCTCAAGAACAATAGGCACTCTATTACGCAAATGGATGAAGAACTGCGGAACTCTGAGAATTTCAAGTATCTCAAGGATACTCTGGCCCTTGTCCAGCTGATGGCCTCTCCCGGGGACCCAAGCCATCATCCACAGCATCTCCACAGAGATGTGGCTGAGCATGCCTGACACTGGGTTGGCCTCTTTCTGAACTGATAAAATCCTATGTGAAAAAAATTTACAAAAAAAAAAGCTGGGCGTGGCAGCACACGCCTTTAATCCCAGCATTTGGGAGGCAGAGGTAGGAGGATCTCCGAGAGTTCGAGGCCACCCTGAGACTACATAGTTAATTCCAGGTCAGCCTGGACCAGAGTGAGACCCTACCTTGCAAAACCAAAAAAGAAAAAAAAACCCTATGCGACCAGGATTTACTCTCTGTCTTAATTAACCTACGTCCCCATGCACCTGCATTCCTGTATGCCCGGGGACACATCCTGCTTGTGGCTCTGGTCCTTGCTTTGTCCCCTCTCCGTAATGCATGTTTAGGCATCCCCTAACCCACAGAAGTGTAACCTCTGGTTACCAGTTTCAATGACACATATAATCCTGTGAGGCAACTAGGGAGTAAGACTTGGTAGTCACCAAGGCCAACCCCCCCCTCCCTCCTCATCATCATCAGCAGCAGCAGCTTTTGAGGTCAGGAACTGGAACTGTAGGAGTAAATACTGGTCAAAAGGATGAGATCCGGGCTAGAGAGATGTCTCAGTGGTTAAGGCACTTGCCTGAAAAGAGTAAGGACCAAAGTTTGATTCCGCAGTACCCACATAAAACCAAATGCACAAGGTGGCACATGTGTCTGGCGTTCATTTGTAGGGGCTAGATGCCCTGGTGTGCTCATTCTCTCTCTCTCTCTGCCTCTTTCTCTCTCTCTGTCTCTCAAATAAATAAATAAATACATACAATAAAATAAAGGATAAAGCCAGGCATGGCTGCACATGTGGGAGGCCGAGGTAGGAGGACTGCTGAGTTTGAGGCCAGCCTGAGACTACACAGTGAATTACAAGTCAGCCTGGGCTACAGTGAGACCTTACCTGGGGGGGGGGATGGATCCAAGTCCAATATCTCTAGCCCAGGGTGGAAATATGACTTTCTAAACTAACTGGAAACTAGAAAGACTGGAAAGATAAAATTGTAAGATAATGATCTAGCAGGAGGCTTTCTGCAGGGATGTCAATCACCTTACAGGAAAAGGCTGCCCTGAGACTGTAAGAAAATTGTATAACGTAGTTTGGCTGTTTGTTGTAATCCCAGCATGGAAGGCGGAAGTAGAATGATTACTTTGAGTGCAAGGCCAGCCTGGGCTACAGAGTGAGTTCCAGATCAGCCTACGTTAAAGTGAGACCCTGTCTCAAACAAAGATAAAGAAAGAAAGGAAAGGAGAGAGGAGAGGAAAAGGGAAGGGGAGAGGAGGAAAGGGAGAGAGGAAGGGAGGAAGGATAAAGCCTGCCACAAATTGTTCCCTCTAGCCATTTGTCCAATCTCACCCATAAGAGTACTTTCCTCCCTGGTGATCTCTTTGGTCACTGTCCATTCTCCTTCTGAGTGTGCGCCACTTTAATCAGCTGTCTATCTTCTACACTGTGCTATGTCTCCTTGGAGTTCTTTCACCAGAGGCCATAGGGAGTGGAGGGGCCAGAGAAAGAAGCCAGTGACACCTAAATGGTTGCAGGAGAACTACAAACCAATCTGGTCCAAACCCCTCCCACAGGACTCTACTGAACATTTTGGCCCCTGGACCAGCCCACACTCAGCTGTAGCCCTGCTCCAGGCCCACCCACTCTGGTAAGCGCCTCAAGGCTTTTGTTCCTGCTGCTTCCTCCAACTGATATTCACACTCAGGAGCCTGGGGAGAAGGTTAACAGGTACCAACACTTGCCACACAACTATGAAGGCCTGAGTTCAATCCCCATCACCATATGATGAGCGGGGCATGGCCACAGTACTGAGGGGAGGAAGAAGGAGCTTGCTGGTCAGCCAGTTTCACAGCTCCAGGTTCAGTAAGACTCCGTCTCAAGGAAACGTGGAGGTGAGTGATAGACACCCAGTGTTCTCCTTTGGCCTCCACACATGTGCATGGGTCACATGCACCTGCATATATATGTGCGTATACCACATTATCCACACATAACCACACCAGACATATACACACATCACACTACATGCACACACACTCAAAAAAATTCACATTTCAGCTGGGCATGGTGCCATATGCCTTTAATCCCAGCACTTGGGAGGCAGAGGTAGGTGGTCACTGAGTCTGAGGTCAGCTTGGGACTACAGAAGTGGAGTTCTAGATCAGCCTGGGCTAGAGTGAGATACTACCTAGCCAAAAAAAAAAAAAAAAAAAAATCACATCTTCTCTCTGCCTATTCCCTTACCAAGCAATTCCCAAGCAGCGAGGACCTATAAAACGTTGTTGGATAACACAAGTGTTTTCAAAACCATCAGATTCTGCATAAATGTGAGGCATTACTTTGTCCACACGGAGTCTGCACTTCACTTGAGACTATGGGGTTCCACTGACTGTTTCTTAAGAACAGAATTTGGCAGAAGCAAGGCTCATGTCACTATCAAGACAAGAACAAGTCTGTAGACAGCAGCAAGGCAAGCAGCACAGGAAACAGCTGAAAGACCAGTCCTGATGTGTTGCCCAGGCTGGCTTCCAGTTCCTGGGCTCAAGCCATCCTCCTGCCTCAGTCTCTATAGCAGCCAGGACTATAAGACTACACCACCACACTCAGCTTCAGATAGAAGGGGATCAGACTGACACAGCTTTCCCACAAGCCATCAGCTCTTCACGATACGGAAGGGACAGTCATTAACCAGTGGCAAAGTACCATATTTTCACGCAGGAAGGGTCAGGAAGTGAAGGGTGCTGTAAGAATCTAACCTTACCCAAGAGGAGGCCTAGCTTTTGTCCTAAGCTAACAATGACTTAGGGTGTGTCCAACCTGCACCAAAGACTACCAGCACCCATGTCAAGCCATTGAAAAAAGTGGCACATGCATCTGTAACCCCAATGCACCTATGGCAATGGGAAGCAGATCAGAAAAGCTGACAGGCCAGCTAGACTGGTCTTCCCAGTGGTCACACAAACAAGCAAACAAATGAAAGAATTCAGAGATGACACGAAAATCAGGGGGTGGGAGGAACAACAGCCAGAGGGACCACTGTGGGGAACCTTCACTTTTAGACAGGTTTTATGCTACTTTCTTTTTATTAAAATATTTTATTTTACTTATTTATTGGAGATAGAGACAGAGAGGGGGAAGGAGGGAGAAAGAGGCAGATAGAATGAGCATGCCAGGGCCTCCAGCCACTGCAAACAAACTCCAGATGCAAGTGCCACCTTGTTCATCTGGCTTATGTGGGTCCTGGGGAATAAAACCCAGGTCCTTAGGGTTCACAGGCAAGAGCCGTAACCACTAAGCCATCTCCCCAGCTGTATGCTACTTTCTTAACCACCCTTCTGTATGGGAGGAGGGCCAGGTGAGCCTCCCTAGTTGGCAATACTCCCATGCACACTGTCACATATCGATGTCAGGGAAACAAAGGGGCCACAGGGCCAGGAGAGCAGAAGAACTGATATCTGGGACTTCCCTGGCTCCAGGCTTCTTCCCTTGGCTGACTTTCTGTAGCCTTTTTCCATCATACTCACCGACAGTACAAGCTCTCTTGGTGACTTTTGTGCCCTTTCAGTAAATCGTGACTAAGAGGGTGGCTTTGGGAGCCCATCTCAGCCTGCAGTTGTCAGAGGGGGTTCTTGTATAGAGTAGGACTCTTCCCTCTCTGTAAACTCTGTAATTCAGTAATGCTGACGTGATCTAAACTCTCCTCAGTTGTACAAGGGAAGAGTCCCACTGGCCTGGAGTAAGAAGGGATAATGAGTTCTCATTTGACACTTTATGCTCTGCTCTAGTGTTTGCATGTATTTAAGAAAACTTTTATAACTGAAACATGCACGTGCATGTGGTATATGCAGGTGTATGTGCCCATGAAGCACCTCATGCACTTGCCTGTGGTGGGGCATGCGCCTGTCCATGGTGGCCGGAGTGGGACATTGGGTGTCTTAATCCATCCATCTTCTGCCTGTTCTTATTTGTGCCAGAGTCTGTTACCAAACCTGAGCTTGCTGTCACTCTGCTCCCCCATGGGACTGGGGTCACAGATGTGCATGCTATACTCAGCTATGTATGTGGTCCTGGGATTCAAACTCAAATGAAACATTATTTTTAAGGAACATGCTCCCCCCCAAAAAAAACTGCTTTAGAAAAATTATGTATGGACTGGAACAGGGAGGTTATGCATTAACTTAACATTTCTAGTCCCATTTCCTCAAATTAAGAATAATCACATTACTTTATGTATATCACCGAAATACAAGTCAGCAAGTAAAACTTTTAGTAAGACTGTAAATAATGTTCATACTTTTTACTTAATAAAGATTGTCACACAGTACTTTCTCACTGAAGGCAGGACCATCCATTCATGCTAATATTTTCAATTCTGCTTTGTTTTGCTTGAGGCAAGTTCTTATAATGTAGCCCAGGTCCGCCTGGAACTTTTTTTTTTTTTTTTTTTTTTTTTTTGGTTTTTTGCGACGTAGGGTCTCACTCTGGTCCAGGCTGACCTGGAATTCACTATGTAGTCTCAGGGTGGCCTCAAACTCTCGGCGATCCTCCTACCTCTGCCTCCCGAGTGCTGGGATTAAAGGCGTGCGCCACCAAGCCCGGCTTCGCCTGGAACTTTTCATCCCTGTGTCCATTTGATTCCTGAACGTTGGGATGACAGGTGACTACAGCCATCATCACCCTCCCCAGCTATTTCTCCATTCCTTTTTTTAAATTTCATTTTATTTGAGAGATACAAAGAGGCAGAGGGAGAGAGAGGGAGGGAGAGAGAGGGAGGGAGAGAATGGGCACACCAGCATCCTCTGCCTCTGCAAATGAACTCCAGATTCATGTGCCACCTTGTGCATCTGGCTTACATGGGTCCTGGGGAATCAAACCTGGGTTCTTTGACTTTGCAAGCAAATGCCTTAACCGTAGAGCCATCTCTCCAGCCCTATTTCTCCATTCTTGACAAGGACTTGCTTTCATAGTAGGCTGACTAGCTGCAAGGTTCCAAATTGTTAACTGACAAGACAGGCACTGACACACATGCAGGAGTCAACAACTGTTGTTGAACAGATCCTGTAGGAAGTAATTGTTTCCCATGGTCTGTTCTCCAACTCTCAACTCAGAAGTCAGTAAGCATCAAAAAGTAACTCCTTTCTCCTTTACCACCTAGCTATATCACCAACCCTAGGGGTAGAAAGTATGTCATCTAAACAATTTCAGCACCCTCAACCCTTCTATCTTCTAGAATTCTCAAGAAATGAAAACTTCACCCCCTTTTCCCTCAAATATCCCAAGAGCCTTTCACTTTAGCCAAGTTCCGTAATGAGCAAGCTGACTTTCCAAAAGGTGATTTTTTAGGCAAGCAAAGCTGTTAGAATGTCAGAATCATTACAGCCTTCACGGTGAAGGAATGTAAATGATCTGAAACCTGAGACACGTGTGTGTTTAAAGTACACCCCCTAAACAGACTGCAAAGTGTAGTGTGGTTGTGACAGTGGTACACAGCCCGGCCAGTACCACTGTACAAGAAGCTACAGCTGCACCCACAGCCTTTGTTACTCCGATTTAATTGTTATAATAAACTGGCTGTTCACGAGCTAATAAAAAGTATCTATTCAACGGCTTGAATTGGGGACTTAGTTCTAGAACTAACGACGGCTGAACTTTATTGCCCTGAAGGCTGACCTGCTTGTACCAGATGTTCTTTCGGGGCAACGACCTCCCATAGGCCACACTGGCAGGGGGCAGGCAGGAAGGAGACGAGGATGGGCAAAGATTAATGAAAGAGTAACGTTCAGAAGGACTGAAGAAGCTGGCGACGTGCACAAAGCCCATCGTAATCCATGCCCCTAAGAAACCGTGCAACTCACGGAGGGGGGGGGTCCCAGCACTTGGTACCACCCTCGGCAGGCGTGGCTCGGAGGGCCGGGTGTCACGCCCAAGGTCAGGCAAAAAGCTGCAGTGCAGTTAGGGCCTTGCCTGGGTGATCCTGAGTGACCAGGGGATTCCTGGTAGGGAAGCCGGGTGCGGGCACCGGGGAGCCCGAGGCCAGTGAGCAGTACAGGGCAGGGCAGGGCCGGGCCGGTGCTGCACTCACCCGAGGCCCGGGCGGGGTCGCCCGGCGCTGCGGCTCCTCCCGGCCGGCGGCGGCGGCGGCTGCAGCGGCCGAGGCAGGGACGCATTATGCGGCCGCGCTCATGGCCGGGCCGGAACGGGCCGCCAGTTCGGCTCGGCTAGGTCCCGCGGGGCCGGTCTGCAGGAAGCGGCCGCACAGCGGACTGGGGAACCCCGCGCCTGGCCTGGAGAGCGGGGCGGCGCGACCCCGGAAGTGGACCCCGCGAGGTCAGGACGCCGCTTCCGCGAACTTCCGGCCGCGCGGCCGCCGGGGCTAGACAGAGTGGCGGCTGGCGGCGACACCGAGGCTAGGACCCCTCTGCGGCCGGGGACTTGAACGATTGGGCAGTTCCTGGAGAAAATGCAGCTTGTAGTCGCAAGATCCATGGCTCAAATGAAAAGAGCCTCCAGAACTGCGGTCCGGAAGAGAAAGGATGGCGGCTACGGGCTGCCGCGAGGTCCAAGCCGCGCCTTGAACCTGTCAAACTCTGCAAAGAACTCTTCCCCAGGAACTGTCCTCCGCCGCGGGCGTCTCTGGACCACTTTCAGGGGTGGCCTGTGTTGGTGTACGAAAGAGACCTACGGAAATGGGAGATGTCGGAGTGACTGAGCCAGAAGGCAGAGGCTGGAGGAAGCTCCCTGGACTGGAGATGGGGCGTCTAATCTCGGAGCCCGCTGAGCCGCCGCCTCTTTGACCAAGCTGGACGCTAGAGCACGGCGGCGACCCCTTCAGATGACCAGCCCTCAGTGTTTGGAAGGTAGAAATATGTATTGTATTCCCTTAGGTCCCTTGGCATATTTTGGGACAATGTCTTTAGCGTTGGTAAGGGAAGCAGCTCTAGTTAGTGTCTGTAGTTAAACTGGTAAGTGCTCACTAAGGTGTCAGGTTGTTGGAGCCATGTCAGAGTGTCAGCTCTCTATCCATGTCCCTCTCCTCTTGCCGCCTGGCCATGCTGACTCTGGACTGTCTCCTGGTATGGTAGGCTTCTTAGCTCACTCGGTACTGCCTCCTCCTCCTTCCTAAAGTCACCTGCCTAACGCCTGTTGCGGAGCCGCTTCTCCCCGTTTCTCGCTCGCTGTCTAGAACTGTGCGGATTCCTGTCTACCCCAGCCCCATGCCTCAGTGACGCCCCTCCCCACATCACTCCAGTTTGGAGACTATGTCTTACGCTGTTGAGTCGCATCCAAAATGGGAGGAACCCTTCAAAATTATTCTGAGCATTCCCATGGCGGGCGGCAAAGCTCCAGGGATTGCCTCGCTGGTTTCATTTCTCCTCATTAAAGAAAACAGAACTTTTTTTCCTCTTCTTTTCTCCCTTCCTTTCTCCTTTTCTTTCTTTCTTTCTTTCCTTCCTTCCTTCTTTCTTTCTTTCTTTCTTTTTTTTCTTTTTGAGGTAGGGTCTTATCTAGCCCAGGCTGACCTGGAACTCACTCTGTAACCCCACGCTGGCCTCAAACTCATGATAATCCTCCTACCTCTGCCTACAGGATCACAGCCATTTCCAGAGCCATTTCTGGGGACTAGAGCAAATCTGTACTCTGGGGCTGGAGAGATAGCTTAATAGTTAAGGAGTATGCCTGCAAAGCCTAAGGACCCAGGTTTGATTCTCCAGGTCCCACGTATGCCAGATGCACATGGTGGCACATGCATCTGGAGTTCATTTGCAGTGGCTAGAGGCCCTGGCACGCCCATTCTCTCTCCCTCCCTCCCTTCCTCTCTCTGTTTCTAATAAATAAAATAAAATCTTTAAAAAAAAAAAAATCTGTGCTCTGCTCCAGTCCCACTAAGCCACACATCCACCTTGTCCTCCACGACAGGAACCTGCTCCTGTTATACTCATATCCCGACTTTCTATGTAATGACAGAGTTGGTAATGTTAGAACCAGAATGTCTCCTTTTTTTTTTGTTGTTGTTGTTGTTTTTCGAGGTAGGGTCTCACTCTGGCCCAGGCTGACCTGGAATTAACTATGTAGTCTCAGGGTGGCCTTGAACTCGCGGCGATCCTCCTACCTCTGCCTCCCGAGTGCTGGGATTAAAGGCGTGCGCCGCCACGCCCGGCAGAATGTCTCTATTTTTAAACTCTGATAATCATTTTACAATTTGTGAGTTATTTTCAGAATTTTATTTAGTTATTTATCTATTTGAGAGAACGAATGGACACACCAGGGCCTCTAGCCATTGCAAATGAACTCTAGACTCATGCACCACCATGTGCATCTGACTTATGTGAGTTCTGGGGAATCGAACCTGGGTCCTTAGGCTTCAAAGGCAAGTAAGTGCTTTAACTATTAAGTCATCTCTCCAGCCAGAAATGTGAGTTTTTGATTCCCATAAGTGGCCAGGTGACCTATGTCAATTGCAAAACAATGTACGAATTGCTATTTTACTGAAGTGGCCCAGGTCCCTAAAGTAAAATACCTTGCAGTGGATGAATTCCAGTGTCTGCACTGCCTCTGCAGGAACTGTCTAGTCTCCAAAAGAGGTTGTTCTCCTCCTTTCCCAAATGCAGCCCATCTCTACTGTTGAGCCAGGTCTTTCTTTACTTTCCCCTTGTTTCATTTTTATTCATTCCTGTATTTTTTCCTAACAGCCAGTAATACTAGGTCAAGGATCTATCAACCATCTGCAAGCCTTTTTAGTTGGATTTAAATTTTATATCCAGAAACTACTGGTCTAGCTAGACTTTTGAAAGTAAGATATGAATTAAATTAATGTGCCTAAATTGCAGATTTTGGGCTAGAGATTTAATCCCAGCACTAGAGAGGCTAAGAAAGGAGGATCCTGAGTTCAAGGTCAGCCTGTGCTACATAGTGCAACCTTGTCTCAAAAGAAAGAGAAGCATCTTTAAGGTTTAACACTAACATTTTGTGGTTATATCTTCTGTATCTGTAATTTAAGATGAAGCTTTCCTTTCAGCCAGCCTGTGCAGGCCTGTATTGTGTAGCTGTTTTCTCAGGCTTGAAACATTTGCTTTTGGTGGGGGGAGGGGGGATGCTCAAGAAACTCACAAGAAAGTTACAAGGTGACATGACTCAGGAAGTGGAGAAAGGAGAATTCCAGAAACTCCCTGCCAGCTAGTCCAGCTAAATCAGTGAGTTCTAGGTTCATTAAGAGACCCTGTCTCAGGGCTGGATAAATGGCTTAGTGGTTAAGGCACTTGCCTGCAAAGCCAAAGGACCTAGGTTTGATTCCCCAGGACCCATGTAATCCAGATGCACAAAGTGGCACATGTCTCTGGAATTTGTTTGCAGTGGCTGGTGGCCCTGGTACACCCATTGTCTGTCTCTCTTTCTCTCTGCTTCTTTCTCTTGCTCAAATAAATAAAAATTTAAAAAGGGACCCTGTCTCAAAGAATAAGGTGGAGTTGTGATTGAGGAAGATACCTGAAATCAACATCTGGCCTCCACATGCATGTGCACTCTCATGCAACCACACACAAACACACATAAAAGCATGCATATCACATACCCATACAAGAAAAAAACATGTTCCTTAAATATGAATAAAATTTTAAAAGAAAAAATGGGCTCTCAGCTGTTGTAAAAGAAAGAAGGGTCTCTTTGAATAACACCACGGCTGCAAACAGCCACTGAGGGTGGATATAATTGCAAGGAGCAATGTTAAAAGCACCTCTTTTTCAAACAGGCAAAATCAGATTGTATAAAAATGAACACATGTCGAAGATTTAATTTAACTCAATTAGGGAATGTGGACTTGATTCTGAGGTGAATCCAGAAGACAGATGCTGTGAACACTTCAGGAATGTGCTCAGGCAAATTTGCTCAGTACATGCAAAACAGGCCGCTCTCCTGGTAGAAGGCCCCTGAACTTACACCTGACAGGATTCATTTGCATGTTGAATATCTGTGGACAAGAAATATTTGCAGCCAAGGATAATAGCTTATGCCTGTAATTTCAGGACTCAGAAAGCTGAGTCAGGAGTGCCATGAATTCAAGGCCACCAGGGCTACAGAATAGAACTGTCTCAAAAAAAAAAAAAAAAAAAAAAAAAAAAAAACCTGAAAGACAGCCAGGTGTGGTGGTGCACACCTTTAATCCCAGCACTTAAGAGGCAGAGATAGGAGGATCACTGTGAGTTTGAGGCCAGCCTGAGACTGCATAGTGAGTTCCAGGTCAGCCTGGGCTGGAGTGAGACCTTACCTGAAAAAAAACAAACAACAACAACAACAACAAAAAAAAGCTGCTGGGCGTGGTGGCGCACGCCTTTAATCCCAGCACCCAGGGAGGCAGAGGTAGGAGGATCACCAAGAGTTCAAGGCCACCCTGAGACTACATAGTGAATTCCAGGTCAGCCTGGGCTAGAGTGAGACCCTATCTTGAAAAACCAAAAAAAAAAAAAAAAAAAAAAAAAACAAAGCTGAAATAAGGGAGGGAAGGAGAAAGGAAAGGAGTGGAGAAAGCCCTTTGCACTGCTACCAACAATTCTTTACAACTTCTTGTTGCAGAGTTTAAAGGCAAAAGATCCTGATCATAGCACCAAAGGGCATGACCTATTGGTTCCTCGTCATACCTCAAAGAATGCAGTATGTCTCCTCCAAATCTGCCACTGACTTAAAAATTATTTTGAGGGGCGGCTCAGTGGTTATGGCGTTTGCCTGAAAAGACAAAGGACCCAGGTTCAATTCCCCAGGACCCATGTTAGCCAGATGCACAAGGGGGTACATGCATCTGGAGTTCATTTGCAGTGGCTGGAGGCCCTGGAGTGCCCTCTCTCTCTCTCTCTCTCCCCCTCCCTCTTTCTCTGTCAAATAAATAAATAAAAATAAAATATTTTTTAAAAATTGTTTTGAGCTGAAGGTCATGAAAAAGCAGCAAACACAGGAAAACTTTCGTGTGCCTTCTCCCTTTTCTGCCTAAAGTCAGGCATAGTTGCACGATGCCTTTAATCCCAGCACTTGAGAGGCAGAGGTAGGGTAATCACTGAGTTTGAGGCCAGCCTGAGACTATATGGTGAATTCCAGGTCAGCCTGGGCTAGAATGAGACACTAACTCGAAAAAACAAACAAAAGAAAACATTAAAGCTTGAGGACAATTTTACTAGAAAAGCAACAACAGGGCAGGCCAGCTGCATCTGACAGCAGGAGGTGGCTAATGGGAAGAGTGTCTTTTGAGTTAGGGGCCAGAAAGCAGGTGAATTTGGCGATGAAGGTTTGCAAGCAGATGCATGGGGCAGGATCAAAGAAAGAGGGAATGGCCAGAGTGTCAGGGAAGGCATGCTTAGGGCTTTGGCCAGGATCCAAAGAGAAAAAAGGGAAAGTTGGGCTTTCTGAGTTAGAGCTCAGAAAAGCGGGCAGGGTGAGCAGTGAGGGTAGTAGCATACAACTTCCCAGATTCAATCCTATGCTGGAGACTCCAGACTCATTCACCCAGGAGGGCCCACAGCAGCCTGGAAACATCTTAACAATGTTAGTTTCCAACCTGCTGCCTTCCAAGCCTAATTCTCCTTTATCTGGTTGTCTGCAGACTTCTTCCTTGTTGGGGATGTTAAATAAACCAGATTCAAAGGCTCTGTCTAGAACCTCTCCCATGTGTATAGGGATGCACAGGCAGTAAATCCTGGCCTGTTTTTTTTTTCTTATTAATCTTTTTCTGAGCCAGGGCCCCCGGCCCTGCACTAAGGCGGGAGAAGAACCCTTTTCCTTTCCTATATACCTGCCCAGTAATCTTTTGGACCCATTGCAAAACCTTTCTTAATAAAATGAAGGGTGAAAGAGCCAGGTGTGGTGGTGCACACCTTTAATCCCAGCACTTGGGAGGCAGAGGTAGGAGGATCACCATGAGTTCAAGACCACCCTGAGACTACATAGTGAATTCCAGGTCAGCCTGAGCTAGAGTGAGACCCTACCTCGAAAAACAAAAACAAAAAGAAAAGAAAAGAGAGGAAGAAGAAGAGGAAGAGGAAGAAGAAGAAGAAGAGGAGGAAGAAGAAGAGGGGGGGGAGGAGGAGGAGGAGAAGGAGGAGGGAGCAATCCTCTATCCATACTTCTTGGTCCTGTGAACCAAATTCTTTTTTTTTTTTTTTTTTTTTTTTTTTTTTTTTTTGGGGGGGGGTTTTGCAAGGTAGGGTCTCACTCTGGTCCAGACTGACCTGGAATTAACTATGTAGTCTCAGGGTGGCCTCGAACTCTCGGCGATCCTCCTACCTCTGCCTCCCGAGTGCTGGGATTAAAGGCGTGCGCCACCACGCCTGGCTTCCCAAATTCTTGAGAGCCAGAGATCTTTGAAATAGAAGGCTTGTGCCAGCAAAGAAGGGGACCAGGTCCTGGGACAGGTTCATGTGGCATTCAAAAAATATTGCCTGGATTAGAGCTAGGCTTTGTTTTGTTTTGGTTTATTTGTTTTCAACAAGGCCTCCTGCAGTCCAGGCTGGCCCCAGACTTGCTATGTAACCAAGGATGACCTTGAGCTTCTGATCCCCTGCCTCTACCTCCAAAGTGTTAAAGTGTTTGGGTGACAGGCTTGTATCACTATGCTCAGTTTTCTTGTGTCCCCCCCCACCCCCAGGCTCAAGCAATCCTCCTGCATCCCCTAAGGATCTGGGACAGCCAAATCACATGGCCAAGGTATTTTTATATTGAAAGGGGGGGAGGGCAAGCATACATTGTTTCCATCGAGTCTGCACAAGTGGAAGCACCAGAAGCTTGGGGTAAAGCCGGGCGTGGTGGCGCACGCCTTTAATCCCAGCACTTGGGAGGCAGAGGTAGGAGGATCACCATGAGTTCGAGGCCACCCTGAGACTACATAGTTAATTCCAGGTCAGCCTGGACCAGAGTGAAACCCTACCTCAAAAAAAAAAAAAACTTGGGGTAGGAGAGAGCACCCTAAGAAACTGTTGTCACCCCATACTGGCTGTAAGCAGGATGTGGTGGGACCTAGGGTATCACGATGGGGTTTGAGTTGAGGTTTTACCATGGGTTCAGGAATGTGAACCCCTCTTTGGTTTTCTACCCACAGCTGTGAACTGATTAACTGGTCCCATCTCTCTTCCTCTCCATCCTCGTGTCTTTGTAATTAAATTTAGGACATCTCAGAATTATTCTCTTATGAGTCCCCATGCTAACTTAAGTTGCCTGCATTTTTAGTTATTAGTATAGAGCTTTTATCATACTTCAAAACTGAGAATTGAAGGACATGGTGGGACATGGCTATAATCCCAGGTGCTTGCTGGCCAGCCAATGTAGCCTAGTTGTCAAGCTCTTGTTGCCAAAAAAAAAAAAAAAAAAAAAAAAAAAAAAAAAAAAAAAAAAAAAAGGATGGTGGCAGTGGGACTGGGGAGATGGCTGAATGGATAAAGCACTCACTGCTCAAACCTGAGTACTGGAGTTCAACCCTCAGACCCCAGTAAAAGGCTGGAAGCCATGGAGGGTGGTAGGTTGCTGTAATCCCACCACTCTGATCCAGAGGAGAGGCAGAGACAGAAGACTCTGGGGAACACAGCAGAAAGAACAATAGTGCAATGAAATAGAGCCCTGCCTCAAATGAGTTAGAAATGGTGAGGAAAGACCAAAAGTTGCCCTTTGACACTCACACACATGCCATGGCAGCCCTCCTGCTATCACACACATAAAAACATATATGCATGTACACACACACACACACACACACACACACACACACACATTTTTTTGTTGTTGTTTTTCGAGGTAGTAAGAGGGAGTCAAGTAGCTCTTTTAGGCAGTTAGGGTGACTGGGCCCCTGAAAGTAAGAAACAGGAATGTCTTTGGGCCTATCCTTGCAGTCTGTACTTGCTAGAGATCAAAGGATGATCTGAATTCTTATCTCTTGACTAAAGGCGATCTGTTTTTCCACAAACACCCTGGGCCCCTCCTGGGAGGATGGTCTTTCCTAGGATTTAAATCTAATCCTAACATTGTGGTTGGTCAAGTTTAGACCCCCAGAATTTAGCGTTATAGCCAGCCTCTTCCTGAGACAGCCCCTAGCCCAAACCAATCAGCTGTCCCTCAGCTCACCTGAGCCAGAAGGTAGGACCCACCATCAGAAGGTTATAAATGCTTTTGCAGGGGGAGAGCAAGGTCTCTGAGCTGCCTGACAACTTGGGACCCTCCAGCTGCTGGGCCTGGACTGAGCCAAGGGGCAAGCCCCAGCCCTTACTTTCCACATGGGCTCTTTCTGTACATGCCAAGAGTTCTTTGAACTCTCTTTTCTGTCTTCCCATGGTTTTTCCAGGCCCACCAGGCTGACCTGGAATTCACTATGTAGTCTCAGGATGGCCTGGAACTCACAGTGATCCTCCTACCTCTGCCTCTTGAGTGATGGGATTAAAGACATGCACCACCATGCCCGGCTGACCTGGAACTCATTCTGTAGCTCCAGGCTGGTATTGAAATCATGGCGATCCTCCTACCTCAGCTTCCTGAGTTCTGGGATTAAAGGTGTATACCACCATGCCTGGCTATACAAATAATATTTTAAGTGGCTGGCATTCATAAGGAATGACACCTAAGGTTCTTTTTGGCCTCCACTTGCACATGAACCTGCACACCTACCAACACACACACACACACACACACACATAGGCAACATTTATTAAAGCTGGGTGTTGTGAGGTACACCTATATAGAGACTGAGGCAGGAGGATCTCAAGTTCAAGACCAGCCTGGGCTACACAGAGAGACTCTATCTTAAGTGGGGGGAAATCATTCATTAAAATACTTAACATGGACTGCAGAGATGGCTTAGTAGTTAAGACAAGGCCAAAGGACCCTGATTTGATTCCCCAAAACCCACATAAAGCTAGATACACAAGGTGGCACATGCATCTGGGGTTTGTTGGCAGTAGCTACAGACCTTGGCATATCCATTCATATTCTCTCATAAATAAAATATAAAAAATATTTAATGTAAGCTGAGTGTGGTTATAAACACCTACAATCCCAGCATTTGGGAGGTGGGTGCTGAAGGACCAGAAGTTTAAGTCATCCCTGGCTATATAAGAAGTTTGAGCCAGGCGTGGTGGCACATGCCTTTGATCCCAGCACTCGGAATGCCAAGGTAGGAGTATCACTGTGAGTTCAAGGCCAGCCTGAGACTACATAGTGAGTTCCAGGTCAGCCTGGGATAGAGTGAGACCCTACCTTGAAATACCAAAAGGAAAGAAGCTTGAGGCCAGCTTGGGATACATGAGAACCTGTTTCAAATAAATAAATAAAAAGCAAAACCAAAATGCTTTATTTGCATGTATGTGTGTGTATGTGCGTTTGCCTGTGCAAACATATGCTAGACTATTACACCACTTTTTTGCATCTGGCTTACATGGGCAGCTTGGGAATTAAACATGGGCTGGCAGGCTGGGCTAGTAAGTGCCTTTAACCTCTAAACCGTCTTCTCAGCCCAACAGGTTTTAACTAATTAATTTAATGGGGATGGTGCTAACTAACAAAACAGTACAATGAGTATCAAGTCTTAGACAGCCCTCATAGAATAGAGGCTCTAGTCAGACAGGAGAGAGACTGGGCCTGCTTCCCAGTAGCAGAAGGGAGTATAAATTCAAACTAAGGGAGATGTCCTCACCGAGAAGTCTTTGGCAAAGAAAAGGTTGGGGCTGGAGAGATGGCTCAGCAGTTAAAGGCACTTGCTTGCAAAGGCTGATGTCCTGGGTTCCATTCCCCAGTAGCCACATAAAGCCAGATGCACAAAGTGGAGTTCGTTTGCAGTGGCAAGAGGCCCTGGTGTGCCCATACTTCACTCCTCTCTCTTTCTCTCTGCCTCTTTCTGTCTCTTTCAAATAAATAATTTAAAAAAGGTTGGTTGTACTCTGTGTCAATGAGGGAGACCGAATTGGTACAATTATAGATTCACTCGTGTCTTTACAGGGCAAGTTAGCAATAGGAATCACAAAAACGTAAGTGCACACGCCTTTTGACCTCATAGTTCCGCTCCTGGGAACTGATGTGTAGAAACTCTCAGCTGTGTGCATAAAGATTTATGCACCTGAGATTACAGTAACATGTTTGCATACTCTGAAGCCTGTGTTCACCAGTGTGTGTGTGATAGTTCTACTCACTGCCAACTTGACAGGACCAAGAACCCTAGGAAAGGAAGCTGTGGGCTTGCCTGTGAGGGATGATCTCGGTTAGGCTAATTGAGATGGAAGCCCCCTTCACCGTGGGCAGCACCACTCATGGGCTGAGTGCTGCACTGCATACAAAGAAGAGCCCAGGCCCAGCAGCAGCATGAATTGCTCTCTGCACCTCACCGTGGATGGAAGGTGACCAGCTGCTTCATGTTCCTGCTGCCATGCCTTCCCCGTAACGATGGATTGTAACCTGGAATAAGCCCTTCCTCAGGCTGGAGAGATAAACCAGGTTTGATTCCCCAGTACCCACATGAGCCAGAGGTGCACAAGGTGGCATATGCATCTGGGGTTCGTTTGTGTGGAGGGAGGCTCTGGCACACCCATTCTTTCCTTCTCTTCTTCTCTCTCCCTCCCTCCCTCTCTTTCTCAAATAAATAAGTAAAATATTAAATAAAAAGAAAGAAACCTTAACCTACTTTCTGTTGGGTATCGCCGTGAGTTCGAGGCCACCCTGAGCCCCAGCCACTCAGCCTGGACCACAGTGAGACCCACTCGAAAAAAAAAAAAAAAAAAAAAAAGAAAGAAAGAAAGAAAGAAAGAAAGAAAGAAAGTGCTCACACTGCTGGGCAGGACTCACATATTGATATTCATGACCTTCAAGATTCACATATTGATATTCATGACCTTCAAGGTATGTAATGTGTATTGTATGCTGTATAAAATGGTGTGTGCTTTTGTAAAACACAACAACAAGGGCTGGAGAGATGGCTTAGCACTTGAGGTGCTTGCCTGAAAAGCCAAAGGACCCAGGTTCCATTCCCTATGATCCATGTAAGCCATATGCACAAGTGGCACATGTATCTGTAGTTCATTTGCCAGGCATGGTGGCGCACACCTTTCATTCCAGCACTGGGGTGGCAGAGATAGGAGGATTGCTGTGAGTTTGAGGCCATCCTGGGAATACATAGTGAATTCCAGGTTAGTCTGGTTATATTAAAAGACCAAAAAAAAAAAAAGATTTGAGGGACATATACTTATATGACCATAGAATAGCCACAGCAAATGTACAACAAATAGGTCCCTAACTCGTTAATTGTTTAAAGCCATGACCATATAGTTGTTTTTTGTTGGGAGGACGAAGATAGAGCCAAGAGTCTTTCACGTGCTAAGTATGTACTGTACCATTAAGCTGCATGCCAAGCCAGTTTTACAGTGTATAATGGTATCATTAAACATACTTAAGAAACTCAAGAGAAATCTTCCAAATACATGAATATGCATTTGCAAAAGATAGTATCCAAAACACATGGTAAAGTGCTATTTTCATTAGCCACCCAGGAAATGAGCAGCATAAACACAGTGAACTACTGATCAACTTCCTGATAGAAGGCTTCAGTGAAAAACACTGGTGTCCCACACGTGGGAGCCACTTGAACTTCCACAGGGCCACTGGTGGTGATGTCATCATCTGCCTTGGACAACAGAAAAGGTTTACCCAAATTCAACATAAGCACTTGTGTTCACCAAAAGACATGTGCTAGAATATTTGTCTCTTGGGGCTGAAGAGCTGGCTTAGCAGTTAAGGCACTTGCCTGCAAAGTCTAAGGAAATCAGGTTTGATTTCCCAGTACCCAAGCAAGCCAGATAATGCACAAGGTGGCACATGTGTCTGGAGTGTTTGTAGTGGCTATAGAGGTGCTGGCACACCCATTCTCTCTCTCAAATAAATAAGTAGAATGTTCATCCCAATGGCCCACATCTAACTGTTGGCAAAGCACAGAATGGATAAATTGTGGTCTGTTCCTGGAGGAAGACAGTCCACAGCCACAGGAACAAGAGGGTAGACAACAGCACAGATCTTGCAGAGGAAAGGAAAGGCACCAAGAGGGTGCACCATGTGACCCTGATCAAGTGGACTTTGAGGCAGAGCTGGAACAGGCAGTGGCTCCGCTGAAAGGAAGAGGGAGCGTGAGTGCTCTCATGGCCTGGGAGCTGGTGATAGGGGGTTCCCTTAGTGAGACAGACTTTCTGGTTGTGGACACTTCTGGTTCCGATCCTCTTCCTCCTCAAGCAAATGCTGGGGAGAGACAAAGATTGCACTGTGGGAAAGCAGGAATGTGCTCAGGAGGGTGTTTGGGTGACTTCTTACATCTCCCATTGGGTGTGGGCTGAGTTTGTCAACAGCCAGATTAGGAAGGCCTGACTGCTGATGCACCACACCCCACAGTGTTGGGCAAGGCACCGGAAGTCAAAACCCAAAGTGGGCAGTGTGTTCCTCAAATCTTGTTCTGGGCATCTCACTTCATCTGCAGGCTGAGCCTGCTGGACAGCTTGCCAGCTTGGTGGGGTGGGTGCCTTGTGGGCAGTTTGTGGACAGATTAATGACAGACCCAAAGAAATGTAAGGGTGTAAATGATGCTAGAGCAATGGAATTAAACCCAGCATTCTGCAACTAACATAGCCCTGCCATTACAGGTTGCTAAGCTGCTGGGTGAAAATCTATTGGATTTATGCATCATTTATCTGCCATACTGGCAGCTGAAGCCAGGACCTAACACTGACCTAGATCTCCACTCCTCTTTGTGTGTGCATGCACATACATGTGGTGTGTGTGCAGGTGTGCATGCCCTGTGTGTACACTTGTGAAGGCCAGAGGAGAAAGGAGAATGTCTGGCATCTTTCCCTATTGCTCATGCCATATTTCCTTGAATGAGAATCTTTCTCTAAACCTGAAGCTGAAGTTTTTGTGAGCCCTGCCATGCTCAGTCTCCACTCCCTACAGGACTGGAGTTACAGGCCATGCATGGCCACATCCAGCTGTTCATATGGCTGCTGGGGAAGCGAACTCTGGTAGTCTCAGGCCCTTGTGCTTAACCACTGAGCCATCCCTAGCCCCTCTAGCCCCCGCCCCCCAAAAAAACTTACTTTTTGTTGTTTATTTTTATGGAGGCAGGGTCTTACTCTGTAGTCCCAGGCTAACCTTTGAACTTACCAGGATCCTCCTGCATCAGCCTCGGAGTAGCTGGAATGATAGGTCTGTGTCACTAGGCCCAGCAGAATATAAGATATTTAGTTGATTTTATTATTATTATCATTATTATTATTATTATTACTACTGGTTTTTCAAGGTAAGGTCTCACTCTAGCTCAGGCAGTCTTGGGGTGGCCTTGAACTCATGGTGATCCTCCTACCTCTGCCTCACAAGTGCTGGGATTAAAAGCGTGCACCACATGCCAGGCTTCTTTTAGTTGATTTTTCTTTTCTTCCTTTCTTTCTTTTTTCTTTTTAGGATATAAGATATTTAAACAGGCTGAGTGTCCTCACAGATTGCTGGTACTGGTGGAGAAAAGGGCCCTTTACAGTACAGGCAAATGGGCACATGCCTCCCAATACAGGTTTTGTTTTTCTGTTTTGTTCTTGAGACTGGTCTCATGTAACCCAGGCTGACCTTGGTCCTGATTCTCTGCCTCTAAAGGGCTGGGATTGCAGGTGTGAGCCACCTGGTTCTTTTTAGTTGTTTTGTTTTGTTTTGTTGTTGTTGTTGTTCAATGTAGGGTCTCACTCCAGCCCAGGCTGACTTGGAATTCACTCTGTATTCTCAGGGTGGCCTCGAACTCATGGCGATCCTCCTACCTCTGCCTCCCAAAGTGCTGGGATTAAAGGTGTGTGCCACCATGCCTGGATCCTCTCCCCTCTTTCATCTCTTTCTCCTCCTCCTTCTCTCTCTGTTCTCTTTGTCTCTCTTCTGCCTGTCCCTTTCTCTCTTCTTTCTTCTCCTTTTGTCTCTCCTTTCTCTGTCTCCCTCCCTTCACTTCCCCTCTCCTGTCTCTCCCTCCCTGATTGGCACAACCAAGAACTGTTTTTAAAAAAACCCAAGCCGGGCGTGGTGGCACACGCCTTTAATCCCAGCCCTTGGGAGGCAGAGGTAGGAGGATCACCATGAGTTCAAGGCCACCCTGAGACTACAGAGTGAATTCCAGGTCAGCCTGGGCTAGAGTGAGACCCTACATCGAAAAACCAAAAAAAAAAAAAAAAAAAAAAAACAAAAACCAAGCTGGGTGTGGTAGCACACACCTTTAATCCCAGCACTCAAGAGGCAAAGGTAGGAGGATCACCATGAGTTCGAGGCCACCCAGAGACTGCATAGTGAATTCCAGGTCAGTCTGGGCTAGAGTGAAACCCTACCTCGAAAAACAAACAAACAAAAAACCAAAAAACTAAAAGGACCGTTGTGGTGGTGCATAGCTTTAATCCCAGCCCTTGGGAGGCAGAGATAGGAGGAGGCCACCCTGAGAATAGAGTGAATGCCAGGTTAGCCTGGACTAGAGTGAGACCCTACCTTGAAAAAAAAAAAAAAAGACTATTTATTTATTTATTTGAGAGAGTGACAGAGAGAAAGAGGCAGATAAAGAGGAGAATGGGTATGCCAGGGCCTTCTGTCACTGCAAATGAACTCCAGATACCACCTTGTGTAGCTGGTTTATGTAGGTGTTGGAAAATCGAACCTAGGTCCTTTGGCTTTGCAGGCAAGTGCCTTAACCATTAAGCCATCTCTCCAGCTTTTTTTTTTTTTTTTTTTTTTAGGTTTACAAATCATTTATTAGAGAAAGAGAGAGTCAGAGAATGAGTATGGGCACACCAGGACCTCCTGCCACTGCAAATGAACTCCAGGTGCATACACCACTTTGTGCAACTGGCTTTACTGTGTACTTGGGAATCGAACCCAGGCCAACAGGTTTTGCAAACAAGCACCTTAAACTGCTGAGCCATCTCTCCAGCCCCTAGTTTAGTTGATTTGCATGTGTGTGCCTTCTGGTATGATGCACCTAGAGGAACACAGAATCTGTAACATAGTGTCTCAGGAAACTTTTCCCTTGGGGAGATGCAAGCACATGTCTTTACCCCAATTAGGGCTCAGATAACAGACCAAAGTATGATTACACCAGAACCAGCTTGGTGAACCAATGAGTTTATTGGGGGGAGGGATCACTTACAGAGTATGAAAAGGGTTTTTTTATAGGAATGTGGGGCCCCCCAAAGCAGCCACTTGGATGGAGATTCCTGTGTCAAAATTACTCCTTGGCTGTTCCTCCCTCAGCTTCAGGATGAGGGCTTACTTCCAGAGCATCAGAACCCCAGAGCAGCTGCACCAACAAGAAGTCTCATCCCACCTGAATGATGACTTCTCTGTGGCCACTTCTAGAAGCTCCTTGTCCTTGGCCAGGAGTGTGAGACCCCAGAGCAGCCCTTCAGTGGGGCTCATCATATTGGGATTACCTCCTTTCTCAATCTCTGGCTGAGGGCTTACTTAAAGAGCATGAGACCCCAAAGCAGCACTTCAGTGGGGCTCACTATATCGGGATCACCCTGCAGATGCTCCTCTCTCAGCCTTGGGGTGAGGGCTTACTTAACCACCTAGATGTGCATTCATTGTTCCAGCTGATGGCAATTTGGGAATTAAAGTCTCCTGGAGGCAGTGTATTGTTGGGGGCAGGCGTATGGTTGTTATAGCCAGCTTTTTTTAAAAAAAAAAATTATATTTATTTATTTGACAGAGAGAAAGAGGGAGAGAATGGGTGTGCCAGGGCCTCCAGCCACTGCAAACAAACTCCAGATGCATGTGCCACCTTGTGTATCTGGCTTACGGGGAATTGAACCTGGGTCCTTGGGCTTTGCAATCACTTTAACCACTGCCAATCCACAGTGTTAACCACTGGCCAGGAGGTGATGTCCACCTTCTGCTCATACCATTATTTCCCCCTTCCATCATGGAGCTTCCTCTTGAGTCTGTAAGCCAAAATAAGCCCTCCCCCCGCCCCCAAACTGCTCTTGGTCAGATGTTTTCTGCCAGCAATGCAAACCTGACTGCAATAATGACCTATACCACTGTCCAGATCTGGCCAACCCAGTGATCCCAATGAGCTGGCCTCAAGGTGACAGCCATGGTGTATTAGTCAGAGTTCTCTAGAGGAACAGAACTGATAGAATGAATTGTATTAAAAGGGAATTTATTGGATTAGTTTACAGCAGTCCAACAATAGCAGGTTGCAGGCCTGAGAGTCAAGGAACCGGGATAGCTGCTCAGTGCAAGAGGCTGGATGCCTCAGCAGTCCCAACCCGGCACTGAAGGCCTGGAGGTGCCCTGGAGAGACTCTGCTCTTCAGTCCATGCTGGAAAGCAGCCAGCAGCACTGGCAGCCAGGTGGGAGGAGGGGATACTTTCCTAACCAGAGTTTCTTTAAATAAAGCCCTCACTCCCATAGGGGCCACCCACTCTGGGGGAAGGGCTCACCCTGGGGGAAAGATTCCTCCTTTAGTTAATTCTTCCTGGTAACAACCTCAGAGACCCACGTATGAGGAATTTCTGTGGATTCCTAAACAGATCAAGTTGACACCTAATCATCACACATGGGCAATGCTGGTCCATTATACCAAATTGTGGGACTCTGAGTGGAAGAATCAAAAGAGAGAATCCTTTTATTCCTCCAGGCTGCTAAGCTGAGACTGTAAATTTGGAACTGTTTGAGGACAATCTGTAAAGCAAACCTAATCTAAGAATGAAGCTAGTTTTGTTCTGGTGGCATCCTTTATGCCACTAGATCCTTCTTACATGTGTGAACCAACGTATTCCCCGCCCCTTTGGGGGGTAGATAGATACAGAGATAGATTTTTTTCATGTATTTATTTATTTATTTATTTATTGGTTTTTGGAGGTAAAGTCTTACTCTAGCTCAGGCTGACCTGGAATTCATTATGTACTTTCAGGGTGGCCTCAAACTCATGGTGATCCTCCTACCTCTGCCTCCTGAGTGCTGGGATTAAAGGTATGCACCACCACACCCGGCTTCATGTATTTATTTTTATGTATTTATTTAAGAGAGAAGGAGAGAGAAAGAGGCAGATAGAGAATGGGCGCTCAAGGCCTCCAGTCACTGCAAACGAACTCCAAACACATGTGCCCCTTTGTGTATCTGGCTTACGTAGGTCCTGAGGAGTTGAACCTGGGTCCTTTGGCTTTGCAGGCAAATGCCAAGCCATCTCTCCAGCCCTTGTATATATAAATTTTTATTTATTTACTTTAATTTGAGAGAGACAGAGTGAGAGAGAGAGAGAATGGGCTGCTGTGGACAAACTCCAGATGCGTACGTCCCCTTGTGGGTAAATGCGGCATTGAGTCCTTGCATCACTTGTGTCTGGCTAAACGTAGGACCTGAAGAATCCAACAGGCGTTCTTAGGCTTGGCAGGTGGGCACCTTAACCACTAAGCCATCTCTCCAGCACTTTTTTTTTTGAGAGATAGAGAGAGGAAATGAGTGAGAGAGAGGGAAAGAGGCAGATAGAGAGGGAATGGGCGTGTCAGGGACCCCAGCTACAGCAAACAAACTCCAGATGCATGTGCCACCTTGTACATCTGGCTTACATGGGTCCTGGGGAATCAAACCTAGGTCCTTTGATTTTTTTTATTTGTTTTGTTTTCTGAGGTAGAGTCTCACTCTAGCCCAGGCTGACCTAGAATTCACTCTGTAGTCTCAGGGTGGCCTTGAACTCACGGTGATCCTCCTACCTCTGCCCTTAATGCTAATCCATCTCTCCAGCCCCACCTTTTTTTGAGGTACAGTTTTGCTCTAGCCCAGGCTGACCTGAAATTCATTCTGTAGTTTCAAGGTGACCTTGTACTCATGACAATTCTCCTACCTCAGCCTCCCAAGTGCTGGGATTAAAGGCATGTGCCACCATGCCTGGCTCCCTTTTCTCTTTAAAAAACAATTTGAAAAGCCCTTGGTTTCCCTAGAGAAATAGATAGTAAGACCCTATTGCTGAAGACATCTCATGCCTGAGAGGCAAGGACACTGAGAAAGCAAGCTGGTGCTGAGCAGAAATCCTTCTCCCTGTAGACCAGCCAACTGAAAGCTGGAAAAAGCTGCACTGCACGCAGCGTATGGGAGACAGAAGCCATCAACAGTGAAAATAGTGGATGCTGAATATTCAAGCTTGGCCAGACAGGCCCAATGACTGAACGGGTGCAATAGTGGCGTGTCTACTCTTGGGGTAACCAAGTGCTCCATAATTGGACTGAAGGCCCTCTCTACGGGAGGGAATACATACCCGGTACTGAAAAACCTAAGTAAAAGTCTATGGTAGGTGAGGTCATGAGCCTTGGGGGTATAAGCCTGCTCATGTCTGACTAAATGTACATATTATTCCCACCAAGCTGCCCTGGGGACACTACACTAAATGTTCATGTCCACATATTAACGCTATTCTCACTTCTGGCTAGAGAAGCTTCTCTTTTCAGATGGTGATGACCACTGGGATGACACAAAAGGCAACATAGTGCTGAGAAGAAGGGATGGAGGAGTGCCAGCACTGAAACACCTCTGTCACATCCTCCAGTGGCTCAGGGACCATTGCGGAAGAGGGGCGGATAGAATGGAAGAGCCAAAGGAAGGATATGACCTCTTACTATGCAGCTGCCCAGACAGAAATTGGCCTCGATATCCATGATCTTGCAGTGCCTAGCAATACCTTTGCAAGACCCTCAAAATAGAAGAGAAAGATGATGTCATCAAATTAGGAGAGAGACTAATGGAGAAAGGGAGGGGATATGATGGAGACCGGAGTTCTAAAGTGGAATGGGGGAGGGGAGGGAAATATCAGGTGGGGTTTTTTTGGTATGTAAGATTAAAAGTCAATAAAAATAAAAAAATAAAAATAAAAAAATAAAATTAAATTTAAAAAAAAACAATTTGAGGGTCTGGAGACATGGTTCTGCGGTTAAGGCGCTTGCCTACAAAGCCTAACAAACAGCATTTGACTCTTCAGTACCCATGTGAAGCCAGATGCACAAAGTTGTGCATGCATCTGGTGTTCTTTTGCAGCAGCTAGAGGCCCTGGTTTGCCTATCCTTTCTGTCTCTCTTTTCTCTATCCCTCTTTGCTTGCAACTAAATAAATAAAATATTTAAAAAGAGCCAGGCATGGTGGCGCATGCCTTTAATCCCAGCACTTGGGAGGCAGAGGTAGGAGGATTGCTATGAGTTCAAGGTCATCCTGAGACTACATAGTGAATTCCAGGTCAGCCTGGACCAGAGTAAGACCCCACCTCCAAAAAACCAAAACAGAACATTTTAAAAAGAAACTATTTGAAGACAGGTGTGGTGGCACACATCTTTAATCCTAGCACTTGGGAGGCAGAGGTAAGAGGATCACTGTGAGTTCGAGACCACCCTGAGACAGCATAGTGAATTCCAGGTCAACCTGAACTAGACCCTACCTTGGAAAACCAAAAAAAAAAAAAAAAAAAAAAACCTATTTGAATTGAGTCTCTTGTCGTTTATAACTGCAAGAATCCTGGCAAGTATGGGTACCTTCCAATTCTGGCAGAGTAGTCCTGCCATATTTCCTTGTCTAGAAGGTCACAGCAGGAAATCAGGTTAACTAACCATAACGTGTTCTGTGTCGTGGCTGCTGTTACAGGGATCTCTCGGTTCATGTCTTCTGGAAGGAACAAATTCAGTTGAGAGACAGTTTAAGCAAACACTTACTTAGCAAATCAAAGTTTCACCCCAGAGAGAGAGAGTGGGGGAACAGGCCAGTGGCTTCTGTGTTTTGAATTCTAAAGATTTCATGTATACTTATGAGGTGGATGACCCTTTTTTTCCTCCTTAACCATGGTGGGCCAGACCTTCCATGTAGGATATTTCTTCCCATGGTCCTCTATAAAAGCCCACAACGAGGAGTGGATCAAATATCACACTGCAGAGTGCTATTATAATGAAGCCAAGCTTTCTGAGGAGGCACATGCATGGAAAAAGTACCCAGAGGCCTTAGTTTCTGGAATCATGGAAACAACCTCACTACAGCTTCAGGGATGGGTGACAGTCGGAAGACACTACTACCAACATGCAGCTGTGGTTTCCTTGGTGACCTCTTGTCTAACCCCTTGCCTACCCATATCTGTGCTTCCTCTTCCGAGTGGGTCACAACATTTCTTGCGAGTCCTCTCTTTGAATAGTTCCCAGGCCCCATATCAAGTTCACTGGTTCATGGCTAACAGAACTCTTCCTCATTTTTTTTTGAATCGTCATGTCATCTGTCTCTGTCCAACTTCCTGCCAAAGTCAGAGGACTGTTGTAAGGCAGAGCAAGGGTCTGCTGAATGCCTTGGGATGTCCCCCAAATGAAATCTGAGCCTATGTGGCCCTCATTTTTGTTGTTGTTGTTGTTGTTTTTTTTTTTTGAGGTAGGGTCTCACTCTAGCCCAGGCTGACCTGGAATTCACTAACTAGGTAGTCTCAGGGTGGCCTCAAATTCATAGCAATCCCCCTACCTCTGCCTCCTGAGTGCTGTGATTAAAGGCATGCACCACCTCATCTCATTTTTTCAATTCTCCCCAACAGTTGCCCAGGTCAAGTCAGAGCTACAGCAGTTGGCACTTGGTGCCATTGAACTGGAAGAGGGTGTTGTCCAGCTGCAGCATGGTCCTCTTTCACCAGGTTTTCCAATCTGGTGTTATATTCAGCCGGACTTTGGGGCAGAGTCCTTCAGAGACCAATGCCATGCCCATTCTTCTGTAGCATTCACGCAAAATGAGGGTAATATCCACACTGTCCTTCCTCAGCTCACACCAGTCTTCCACACCCTGAGGTACACTTTCTCCCAGGGTGATCATATCCACTTGGACAAGCATGTCAGGATGCATCCAGAACCCAGAAGCCGCTGTGGTGCTGAAGGTCCCACATTCGCCTGGAATGCCAGCACCCAACTCTTTTTCTCATGTGTTCTAATGAACTTCTCAAGCAAGTGCTCAGTTCAACAAATCTTCCCTACACATGGGTCACAGGACCAATGCCTGGTCACCACTCCACATGTCATCTTTGTTCTTTTAATAAATATTTTATTTTATTTATTGATTTATTTGAAAGAGAGATTAAGAGGCAGGGAGAAGGCTAGAGAAATGGCTTAGCGGTTAAAGCACTTGTCTACGATACCTAGAAACCCATGTTCTATTCCCCAGTATCCACATAAGCCAGATGTCTAAAGCTGCACATGCTTCTGGAGTTCCTTGGCAGTAGCTGGAGGACCTGGCATCCCCATTCCTCTCCCCCCCCTCTCTCTCTCTCTCTCTCTCTCTCTCACACACACACACAAAATCTGCCTCTTTCTCTCTCAAATAAATAAAAAATAAAACAAAAATTATTTTTAAAGAAAGAGAGAGAGAATGAGCACACCAGGGCTTCCAGCCACAGCAGACTAACTCCAGACTCATGCACCACCTTGTGCATCTGGCTTACATGGGTATTGGGGAATTGAACCTGGGTCCTTAGGCTTCACAAGCAAGTGTCTTAACCACTAAGCCATCTCTTCGGCCCTCATCTTTGTTCTTGAGTGATCGAACTTCCAACCTTGGTCCCTGTATAATTCCCACAACTTTGGAAAATCTCTGTAAGTTTTATTTGTGCTTTTTCTCTTGTCTCTTCTGGTACTGGGGATTGAAACTAGGGCTTTGGCCATGCTCAGCAAGTGCTCTTCCACTGAGCTACATCCCCAGCCACTGTATTTCTCTCTCTTTTTTAATTATTAAATTTATTGACTCTCCCCCCCCCTATTTTTTTTTAGGTAGGGTCTTGCTGTAGCCCAGGCTGACCCGGAATTCACTATGTAGTCTCAAGCGGGCCTTGAACTCATGGTGATCCTCCTACCTCTGCCTCCCGAGTGCTAGGATTAAACACCTGTGCCACCATGTCTGGCCCTCTCTGTCTCTCTGTCTCTCTGTCTCTCTTTTTAATTATAGAGATATGGGAGACACTGAATGGTGTAGACTGTATGTGTATAGCTATTTATGAAAAGATCCTTGAACTTTTGCAGCAGTTGAGGTGGAACCAAGGCTTTTATGACATGACCTTTCAAAACCTAAGTTGGGGCTGGAGGGATGGCTTAGCGGTTAAGGCATTTGCCTGCAAAGCCAAAGGACCCCGGTTCAACTCTCCAGGACCCACGTAAGCCAGATGCACAAGGGGGCGCATGCATCTGGAGTTCGTTTGCAGTGGCTGGAGGCCCTGGTGTGCCCATTCTCTCTCTTTCTCTCTACCTGCCTATATCTGTATCCCCCCTCTCAAAATAAATAAATAAAATATTTTTTAAAAAAACTAAGTTGGCCTCAGCTTGCCCTTCTGCACCACACATTCTTGCCTTATTTTAAAGGCATGTTCACTAATGTGACTTCCCTGTGACTCTAGGGCACAAGGCACCTAACAGTATCCTTGTCTGACAGGGGGCCGCCGAGGACCAGGAGACAATCTGTACCAGGAATTAGGTACTGCTCTTTCAGGAGCTTTCCCTTCTTCCTTGTCCTCCTCGCCAACAAAACCGCCAAATCACCACTCATTTGCCCGCAAAGATAAATAAAAACACCGCGCACCGGCCCTCCCACAGCCGGAAACACCGTTTCCTTGGCACCCCGGTAGCTGTCATCGTAGTCTACGTTTCCACAAGCCTAGCGCTCCACGAGCACCGAAGGCCTCAGGGAACAGGTGCCTCTATCACGTGGTCCCCGGAGGGGCGGGGTGCGCTCGCACCTGCGCACCCGGGAGCGCCCCCGATGATTGACAGCTCCACGTTCTGTGGCGCCGAGGAAAGGGCAGGGCGCGCCCCCGCCGGCAGGAGGGGCGGAGCGAACAGGGCTGATGGACAGTTCGCGCCGCGGGTGCCTCCGAAGGACCCGGCTGCTTGTGCGTCACGTGGTGCCGGGTGGGCGGGGCGCGCCCGGCTGACTGACGGCTCGCGCCGCGGCGCCTCAGAAGGACCCGGCTGCTCGCGCGCGGTGCAGTCGCCGCAGCCGCGGACCAGACGGGACGCCGCGAGGTCCACGTCGCCCGCCCGCCGCGGTGAGAGGGCCTCGGGCACTTGTGCGGCGCTCGCGAGGGGGGTGACGCGGGGCAGCGTGGGGGGTCTGCGAGCCGGCGGGCGGGCGGGACAGATGACAGCGCCGCGGGCGACGGGACGGGGTTCCCGGGAGGGACAGCGGTGAGACGGGGCTTGCCGGGAGCTCGGGAGCGGAGTCCCGGCCGAGCCGATGCTGTTCCCGGGGAGCGCGTGCCGGCAGGGGGTGGAGCCCGGGCGGCCGGGGCCCGGGCCTCGGTCAGGACCGGAGTTTTGGAGGTCGTCGCCCCCCCCCCGGCTCTGCCTGTGCGTTTCCAGGGCTCCGAGCCGAGCCGAGGGCTGCAGGGGACCCGGCACTGCAGGTGCGGTTCGGAAGCTCAGGACGGCTGCTTCAGGAGAGCTTGGAGCAGCCAGCTTCCCCGGGCCGGGCGCATGTCTCCACCCCTATCCTGGCTCTGTGCGACCCCAGCTTGCAGGATGATTCAATGTGGGAAGAGGAAGGAGGCTCTCCCATCAAGTCCTGGGCACGGGTGCCACCTGCAGAGTGAGCAGGAACTCAGCCTTGCCAGTGGCACAGGTGTGCTGGCTCGGGCGGGGCGCCCGGCGTGGAGGTATCCAGGTGGTGTGAGTCAGTGTCAGAGGCAAGCTGACAGCTGTCAGGACTCAGGCTGCCTTGGCCCGGCTGGGATCCAGCCCGTGTAACCTGATGGTAATGCTTCTGTTTCACCTAAATGGCAGCAGCCTCCTCCTTAAGCCTAAAGCCGAGCAGTGAAAAGGACTTGACAATGAACGATGGAAACACTGAGGCTCGAGTGGCGTGAGTGAGCGAGGGCATTCCTCTGACTTCCCTCCCAGCTCCGTTGAGAAGTGCCCCCACTGTTCAGAGGGACCACTGTGGTCAGAAACAGGACGGTTGCTGCCTTTGAAGCCCAGGGGGCTAGATAAGGCGGTGGAGATGGGCTCTATGGAAAAGTTGACAGCCAATGTATTCTTTTTGCATAAGAGATGAGGGTGGCTTAGGCCAGGTTGTCGTTGGTGGGTTACCTCAACTCAGTGCCTGCGGCATTCCACTATCTCTTGTAGTGGTCGTCTTTTGGATGGTATATGTCAGTTTATGTGGAGGAGGGGTCTACTGAGAATGTACAACTAAAAGCAGTGAGAGGTTCCCAGCCTTAAAGAACTTGCCAATGCAATTTACAAAGTGGGAGGTCTCTGCTGATGCTAAATGTGGTTCTCTACCACAATAATAAGTTTGTTTCTTCTTAGGTAAGTTGCTTTATAGTAACCCCAAATCGAGGAGGGGCTTCTTTTAGGGCAGCTCCTACTCAATGGGATCTATAGGGTGGGTAAGTCATGCCTCACACCTGCCTTCTCTCCTTCCTTCTCTCCTTTTATCCCCCCTCCCCGCTCCTGTCATGAAAGGAAAACAATCAGGTTAAAAGAACTATCAAAAGCCCGACATAGTGGTGCAGGTCTGTAATCCCAGTACTCTGGTGGCTGAGGTAAGGGGATCATGAGTTCAAGGCCAGCCTAGGCTATGTAGCATGACCCAGTTTAAAATTGAAAGAGAGGAAGGAAGGAAGGAAAGAAGAGGGAGAATAGAAGACTCAAAAGCAGAGTGATAGCCAGCCAGTTGGAAGGAGGAACGTCCAGTAGTAGCCTCTTGTTTTGATACCTTACCAAGCACTTTCAACACTGAATTCAGCTCCACCAGAAGTTTGGGAGTGGTGCCTGGTATTCCTCCATGTCAGGGATGGAGAAACCAAAGCTCACGTGCCCAGGGCAACTTAACCTTGGAGGTAAAGCTCAGTGTTAATCCAGTTCCAGGACTAGATGAAGTGGCTGCCCATGGATGTATTATAGATTATGCCTCCTGCCAGAGACCCTTAGGGCATCCTGCTCCCCTATCCCAGCCTCAGTCTGGCTGGCTGGCTGGCATCGCCATATTGTCACCTCTGCAATTCAGATTTGTTTGTAGGCTTTGAGAAAGCTACTAGGAAGTGTGATTGCAGAGTGTCTTTGCTCAAGTGCCCAGGGTTTCCAAACCATCCAGGTGTCCTCAGAGGTGATGCAAGAGAGCTCAGCTGTTCTAGGGAAACTTGCCCTTGTGGATTTCCTTGTCTTCACCCAGAAGAGAAATGTTGCAAAACAGGGAGCCACTGCTGGCTCTGCTTATTTTATACGAGGCATTGTTTGGATTTTTTTTTTTCCTGTGTTCTCATTAGGGAAGAGCAAGCTTTTATCCTGTTCTCTAGGACTGGGTGGCACTGCAAGGCTACAGGGGGCATTTCCTGGTGTGTCTGTCTGGGTAGGTCTGTGGTTCAGGCCAGAATGAAAAGCCAGGGTAGTCTTGGGCACATTAATAGAAGCAAGGGTCTGGCATGAAAGGTTTCAGCTATTCCAATGTCAGGCGCTGTTCTTTTCTGGACAGCACACTTAATGAAGACCCTGGAAGGCCGCCCAGAAGATTCACTGTAAGTGGTCACAGTGGTAAAGGAATCAGAGCTGGGAAGTAATGAGCATCTCAAGAGTGAGAATTACAGAAAGGTGGGGCTGTTTGTTGGTAAGTTCCCAGGAAGCAAACCACAAATGTTAGAAAAACTAATTTGAGGCTTGGGAGATGCCTTGGTGGGTCAAGTACCAAGTGCAAGCCTGAGGACCCGAGTTCAGCTTCCCAGCACTCATGTAAAATGCTGGACATGGTGGCATGTGCCTGTAATCCTGGCGCTGGGGAGGAGGAGACAGGAAGCTCCCCAGAGCTTGCTGGTTAGCTAATCTAGCCAACTCTGGTGAACTCTGGGTTCAGTGAGAGATCCTGTCTCAAAAAAATAAGACAGAATTTAGCCGGGCGTGGTGGTGCACACCTTTAATCCCAGCACTTGGGAAGCAGAGGTAGGAGGATAGCCATGAGTTCAAGGCCACCCTGAGAATACAGAGTGAATTCCAGGTCAGCCTGGGCTAGAGTGAGACCCTACCCAAAAAAAAAAAAAAAAAAAAAAAAAAGAGAGAGAGAGACCAATAGAGGGAGACACTCAATGTTGACCTCTGGCCTCCACATGTGTGTGCCCACACACATATAGACAGACATACAAAAAAATTGTACACCACACACATACAAAAAAAACCTTCAAACTTTTTCATGTGTATGGTATGCATGCATGTGTTTATGCATGCTCATATATATGTAGGCTGGAGGCCTTGGCACACAATACTTTCTCTATCTATCTGTCTCTGTCTCTCTCTGCTTGCAAATAAATAAAAAATAAATTTGAGGGAAAAAAAAGTACTCAATAGTGCTGTCATGTCCCTCCCAGCAGCTTCTTAGTACTCCGGGTAACATTCAAACTTCTTCCTGTGAACTGCCAGGTGAGTACACAGATGCTGATGACACCTGTTTCTCTGGGGTCAGCAGTTATCACTCTCAAAAAGGTCCCACCTTGACTATGCCTGGCTTCTCTGCCACAAGGCCTTTGCACTGGTCATTCCTCCATCCACTTTTCCCATGGCTGCCTCACTGGCATTCAGGTCACTGCTCTAATGCCATATCTTCAGGGAGACTTTCCATAACAATGATAATAATGTTCCTGTTTCCTTTGGTTTCCCAGACCACTTTGTATCATATTGTATTGTTTCATTTTCTTATTTGTATTAGAAATGGCCCTGTGTATTTGAGAATGTTTTTCCTGTTTGTTCCTTGTCTGCTGCCATAACAAGCCCAGAGAAGAGCCTGGGTGCCTGTCAGAGGTACTTGATAAATGTGTGCTGTGGACTATGAATGGTGATGCTAGAGCTTCAAGGTGGGAGGAGGTGCTGCAGAGGTGTTCTGTGGGGGATGGCAGGCTGGCCACGGACCACTGGCTGGGAGTATGCAGGCAGTGGGTAACTGCAAAGGGAAACCAGGTGGCAGTAGTGTGAATTTCCTGGGGCAGGTGAAACAAGGTACCACATGGAAATTTATTATTGTATTGGTTTAGAGACCAGAAATCCAAAAATCAAGGAATGGCCAGGGCTGGTTCCTCCTCTGGGACTCAGTTTCTCTTTCTGGCTGGTTATCCAGTGTAGCTGTAACACTCCAGGCTCTGCTTCTGTGGTCACATGGCTATCTTCTTCCTCTGTGTCTGCCTTCAGGTCGTCTCTGCTCTGCCCTGGGTCTCTGGTCCCCTCATATAAGAACACCAGATTCAATTTAAGCCCCCGTGTCCTCATCTTGACCAGCCACATCTACAATGACCTCTTTCATAGGTTCTGGAGGTGAAGACTAACACACCTATTTAGGGACCTAATTTAACCCACAACAACTTCCAACTTCCATACCTGCTGACATTTCATGAGAAACGCTGGGGGAAAGTGTGGGGTAACTGAAGGACAAGGATGGAACTTAGATGCTTTTGGGAAGAGTGTCGGTGATCCTCGTAGCCTTGGGAGAAGGAGTGTTGCATGTGCTTCATGAAGGGGAGAGGGGCTTCTCAATGGGGAGGCTGGGGAGGCTCCCTGTTTCTGCCTCACCTACACTTCCCTATAGGGCTCAGGTTTCCTTGATGGTAGGATAGGGACATGGCTTCCTTCTTGGCTTTTTGCTTGAGTCTGTTAGCTCCTAGTAGTGAGATGGATGAGATGAATGTCCAGCCCCCAGCCCAGCCCACTCCATGGACCCCACACTTCTGTGTAGAGGAGGCGCTGGCAGGAGGAGCTATGTCCTCATTGTGTGGCTCCCCAAGGGCAGCCACTGAGCCTGTTAAGGCATGCCATCTCTGACCTTGACGGAGACTGAGCCTCCCAGGAGTTCAGGTGGGATAGGGTAGGAGGAGCAGGTGGTACAGCAGACTGACCTGGAGTACCTCACCCTTCCCTTTCACAGTCTTGTTTCTTTTTTTCCTGGTTAGGAACCTCTGGTTTCATTTCTTTTTTCAAGGTAGGGTCTCTCTGTAGTTCAGGCTGGCCTGGAATTTACTCTGTAGTCTCAGGATGGCCTTGAACTCATGGCAATCCTCCTACCTCTGCCTCCCGAGTGCTGGGATTAAAAGGCATGCACCACCACACGTAGCTCTGGTTTCATTTTGTTTGTTAGGAGACTGGATTTCTCTGTATAGCTCTGGCTGGCCTGTAGCTCATGAGTCTCCTGCCTCAGCCTCCCAGTAGTAAGATCGTAGGTCTGTGCTGCCACACCCAGCCTACTCGCGCTCTTTGACAAGGTGATCCATGCAGCTGGTACCAAATTCAATTGATATAAAAAGATGTCAGTCAAAAGTGGTTTGGGGGTGGGAGAGATGGCTTAGTGGCTAAGGTGCCTGCCTGCTAAGCCTAAGAACACTGGTACCAATGTCCAGCGGTTCCAATCTCCAGGTCCCACGTTTAGCCAGATGCAAAGTAAGGCAAGGGCACAATGCTGCACTTGCCCACAAGCAGGCGCCTGCATCTGGATTTCATTCACAGCAGCTGAGAGACTGCTGGCACGCCCATCTCTGTCTCCCTCTTCCTTTCTATCTCTCTGTCTCTCTCTCCAAAAATAAATAAAAAATAATAATAATAAAAATTTTTTAAAAAGTGGTTTTGTTGGGCTGGAGAGGTGGCTTAGCGGTTAAGGCGCCTGCCTCCTGAGCCTAAGAACACAGGTTCCAATCTCCAGGTCCCACGTTTAGCCAGATGCAAAGTGACGCAAGGGCACAATGCCGCACTTGACCACAAGGGGGTGCACGCATCTGGATTTCGTTTGCAGCAGCTGAGACTGCTGGTGCGCCCATCTCTGTCTTTCCCCCTCTCTCTGTCTCTCTCCCCCTACCCCAAAAAAAAAGAATAAAAATAAAAATAAAAATAAATTTTAAAAAAAGTGGTTTTGTTATGGTGGCGCTCAGCCTGGGCTAGAGTGAAACCCCACCTTGAAAAATGGGGGGGAAAAGTGATTTTGTGACTGGGGAGATGGCTCAGTGGCTTGCAAAGCCTGAGAACCCAAGTTCAATTCCCTAGCACCCATGTAAAGCTGGATGTCAAGTAGCACATATATCTGTGATCCCAGTGCACCTGACAGTGGGAGGTGGAGCCAGGAGAATCTGAAGCTGGTGGGTCAGTTCATCTGGCTGTTCATTTGTAGTGGTAGAGACCCTGTCTCAAAAAAGATGGAGCACAGATGCCTCAAAGTTGTCCTCTGACCTCCACATGCCTGCCATGGCACATGCACACACTCACTTTCTTTCTCAAACACACATAAACAATCAATCAATCATTAGATATTTTAAAAAAGAAAAGTCATTTTGTCTTCTCTTGTACCTGCATGACCCCCAGCCACTCTCCATGGTACCATTTTTGCCATTGTCTTAGGTCTCTTCAAAGAGACCCCCCATGTTTTTAGGGCTATTGTTATCCCTCCTTTCCCCTTCCTGTCTCTTTCCCCTTCTGTGCCTAGTGGTCTGTGGCTTTTTCCCACATGTTCAGAGCTGATGACAGTACCCCTGTTGGGAGTTCTATATTGGGAAGGAAGGTGCTAGAAGAAATGACTCTTTGTGGCACCTTTGAGCAGGTGTCGGGATTGTGCTTCTCTGATGGAGTAGTTTTCAGTGTCCTCTTAAACCTCAGTGGCTTGTCTGTGATAGGCTTCTGTGCTTGTGCTTTGCAGATGAGGACATGCTGGAGGGCGGAAGGCTGCAGATGGGTTGAAAGGCCTGGTTTCTCCTGGCTTGGCTGCCTGATTCTTTCCATGGAGCCCCTTTAGGCTTCAGTCCCAGAAATGGCTCCTAACATGTCTTCTACCTCACACATACACTGTGGGAGACATCCTGCCTTCCTTCTTTCGTCTCTTCCTTTCCTTAATAGCTTATTGAAGTGCATCTTAACACATGATAGGATCTACCCATTTCACGATTCAATTATTTTTAGTAATTCTACTGAGTAGTACAGCTGTCGTCATAGTCTAATTTTAGAATGCTTCCCTTACCCCAAAAAAGCAATTCCCGTGATAGCAGTCATTCCTGGATCCCCTCCCTCAGCCCCGGGAACCACTTGCTTCCTTAATCCATGAATTTGTCTGTTCTGAGAGTCTTATAGACAGCATCAGACAATGTGTGGCCCTCTCTGGGGACAGCTGTTTTGAGGGCATCCCTATTGCAGCAAGGACCAGTTTCTGTTCTTCTGCTCAGGGATCCTAAAGAAGTGAGGCAACTTCTGTCTCCTCTGCCTCTCTAGCCCTCCTGCCATGGTCATAGATGAATGCATGAGGAAGATGTCAGTGGATATCAGTGTAGACCCAAGTGTGGACCTGATAACATCATTAAAGCCCTAGCAAGCCTTGAATTTAACGATCATCCTGCCTTGACCTCCCCCATGCTAAAATACAGGTATACACCACTGTGCCTGGCTCAGACCTTATTTGAATTGTACTGGGTTTTCCATAGATGTCTTCTTTCTGTCCTAGGATCCTATTTGGGGTCCCTGTTAAATTTTGTGTCTTGGCCCTCCAATCTGGGACTCATATGATCTATCTGCATCTCTCACACAGTGTGGCAGAGCCTGTATATGGAGAACTTCCAGCTTCAGAAAGAGAAAGGGACGAAGAGGCAGTTTGTGTGGCATTGGGAGGACCTCTGGGAGCAAAGCCCTCTCTGATCCTCAGCTGTGTGGACTCCTTCTAGAAACATTCTCCTGCCTCTAAAGTGGGTGACCAAGAGCCATTGTACTGTAAAGAAATTTCCACAAAGAATAAAGAGAATAAAAATTAGAGAAAGGAAAGGAAGGAAGGGGACTATTTCCCCCAATGACTACCCCTGCTCAGGGCTGCATGCCCCAGTGCAGACCTGATTGTCAGTGGTGTCTTTCCCAGCCAGGTGTGCCCTGACATGTTTTCCTGGCCTTTGCATGTCAGCCAGGCATGATTCAGAGCAGATGACTCACAGCCACAAAGTGGCCACAGTGCTGGGGGAGATGGGACTCTGGAAATGGCAGAACTAATGGCAGATGGAAAATACCAGAGCAGACATGCTTCCCAGTGGCTGCTGTTAAGCTTGGTCGGGTGAACCTAGAGAGTTGGGGTACACAACTGGGACCCCTAAGAAAGGTGTGGAGGCCCTGGGAGAGCAGGAACCCACCAAGCTTAACAGTAAAGACCAAGGATGGAAGAAAGAAGTGAGATCCAAACAATGTTAAACCAAGGATGCACCTCTGTTTTAATTAGGCGTGGTCCAAAGGCAATGGAAAACCAGCTAATAGATTAGACTAGACTAGCCCACTGCCCTTTCTACACTGGGACCAAGATCATATGCGCACAGCTAGGCTTAGTGGAGTATGCCTGAAATCCCAGCACTCTTCCAGCACCCAGGAGTCCAAGGATCATGTCTAGGGCACAGTGTGATAACAAAGGAGCCCCTCTGCTCCAGGAGGGAAGAAGGGTCGCTACACCATGCCGTCAACGGGAGCAGCATTCTCATGGCGGATGAGTATGGCTCAGGGTAGAGTGCATGCCTAGAACTAGTAGGTTCATCTCTGTGGTGTCCTGTCCACTCCAGGGAGCCCAAGGTCACAAGTCCTGAGGCTCAGAGTCTGCCTGGTAGCCCTGCTGCTGTTCTGCTAGTGTGCAGTTTGCACACTAAGAATCCAAGTCAGCCCCCTCCCACTGCTCCTGGGATATGATCCCAAATCCTTGCCTAGCCTCAGCTCCTTTCCCAGCCTTGGCTCACGCCACAGAGTCATGCCATTGGTTGAGTGACCGGCTTTGTGTCCATGGCAGTGCACAGACTTTGATCCCTTGGTAGAGGCTTTGGCCTATAGGTCAGAGTGTGATCTTCCCTGCCTTCTCAAGCAGAAGGAGTCCCTGGCCCCAACCAGTCCCTCTCATTGTCATCCAACAGAAATTCAGGTGAGCCATATGTGTAATTTTTTCTAACAACCATGTTATGCAAGTAATGGAAATACTCAATGAATTTTTAAATTTATTTTTTTTTTTTTTTTTCAAGGTAGGGTCTCACTCTGGTCCAGGCTGACCTGGAATTAACTGTGTAGTCTCAGGGTGGCCTCGAACTCACGGCGATCCTCCTACCTCTGCCTCCCGAGTGCTGGGATTAAAGGCGTGCACCACCACGCCCGGCTTTAAATTTTTTTTAAAAAATATTTATTTATTTGAGAGAGGGAAAGAGGCAGAGAGAGAGAGAATGGGCACACCAAGGCTTTCAGCCACCATGTGGGTCCTGGGGAATTGAACCAAGGTCCTTTGGCTTTGCAGGCAAGTGCCTTAACTGCTAAGCATCTCTCCAGCCCATAGTCAATGAATTTTAAAAGATTTTATTTATTTAATAAATTTTATTATTGTGTATCCAAACATTATCATTTTCACACCATAGAATCTTTTTAGTATATGTTGTGTATATGTATGATATGTGTTTGTTCACGTGTGTGAATGAGGGCATGTGCATGCCACAGTATGTGTGTGTGGAGGTCAGAGGATAGCTCTCAGGTGTTGGTCCTAGTCTTCCCCCTCCTTTGAGGCAGGGTCTTAAGTTCACAGCTGCTTTTGCCAGGCTAGTCAGCCTGTGAGCGTCCAGGAGATTCTCCTGTCTCCACTTCCCTTCTCTCCTAGTGGCATGGCTAGGATTACAAATACCTGCCATATTATCTGGCTATTTATTTATTTATTTGAGAGAAGGAAAGAGGCAGAGAGAGAATAGGCACGCCGGGGCCTCCAGCTGTTGCAAATGAACTCCAGATGCATGTGCCACCATGTGCATCTGGCTTATGTGGGTCCTGGGGAATTGAACCCAGGTCCTTTGGCTTTGCAGGCAAGTGCCTTAACCACTAATCCAACTCTCCAGCTCTTGTCTGGCTTTTTTTTTTTTAAGGTTTTTTAAAATTTTTATTTATTTATTTGCATGCAGAGAGAGAAAGAGAGAGAGATATAAGAGAGGCAGACAGAGAGAGAATGGGCACACCAGGGCCTCCAGCCACTGCAAACGAACTCCAGATGCATGTGCCCCTTGTGTATCTGGCTTACGTGGGTCCTGGAGAATTGAACCGGGATCCTTTGGCTTCACAGGCAAACGCCTTAACCGCTAAGCCATTTCTCCAGCCCATTGTCTGGCTTTTTATATGGGTGCTAGGGTTTTGAACTTGGGTACTCACATTTTCATGGCAAGCATGTTATCCACTGTGCTCTCTTTCTCCAGCCCCCCACACAATATATTTCTTTTCTTTTTTTTATTATTATTATTTTTTTGGTTTTGCAAGGTAGGGTCTCACTCTGGTCCAGGCTGACCTGGAATTAACTATGTAGTCTCAGGGTGGCCTCAAACTCTTGGCGATCCTCCTACCTCTGCCTCCCGAGTGCTGGCATTAAAGGCGTGCACCACCACACCCAGCTATATTTCTTTTTATATGGGTGCTAGGGTATTGAACTTGGGTACTCACACTTTTGTGGCAAGCATTTTATCCACTGAGCTCTCTACATCTCCCACATAATATAATTCCTTTGAGACTAGGTAGTCCAGGCTGGTCTGCTTGGCCTCTCAAGTGCTGGGATTACAGGTGTGTGCCACCATGTCCAGTTTATGAAAATTATGAAATTTAAAGTTCTCTTGTTTTACATGAAGTCTGAAATCTGGCAGTCAGTTCATCTCAGGTTGGACAACCACATGTGGCTAGGGCTACCCCACAGGTGGCTCAGCACTTACGATGGTGCTGGGGTTTCTGTTTATTTCCTGGCCCTCTGACTAGAGCAGAAGCTTCCTGAGGACCAGGATCCTATTGGTCTTGCTTCCTAGTCACACTATAATGCACAGTGAACTCTGCTCAGTGGACATGGACATGTGGTCCAACATCCTGAAGCCACTCAGTTGTCAGTGTCTTTGGTGTCAGCTTTAATCAGGGCAGTTTAATGCAATGCCAGCTGTTTTATATAAGGGCTTTTTCAAAGAGCCACTATGATCACTCCACATCAGGTGAAGCTTTGGGGTTGCAGTGATACTGGATGAGGTCTTTTGATAGGCAGCAGCTTGAAGGGTTGGGATTCTTTGGAGGTGGTGCTGCTCGGGGTTAGCTTACATTAAGACCCATCTGGGAGCAGCATCTAGAGACATGTGGTGTCATACCAGCCTGTAGTGGATGGGTGGAGGCCAGGGCTGGCCCAAGCACCCTCCATTGTGCAGGGAAGCTCCCATTACAGAGCATGAGTAGACAAAGGCCCACCATGCTCCTGTGAGATGTCTTGCTGGGATCAGGGAACCACAGGCTGAAGAACCACCGCGCTGCACCAAGCCTGTACCCTTTGCGGCCTGGTGATGTCTAGAAGGTTGTTACTTAGGAACTCAGCAGCTCTGTGCAGACCCTACCTCTGCACTCCCCTCTATCTCGTGCTGGATTCTCCTGCCCTATCATTTCTTTTCCTCAGAGAACAGACTGATTGGGAGCAGCCCTCAGTGAAGGTGTCTGAGCTGAGAGAATGCGCTCACTTGCAGACTGTGAGACACCTGCCACAGGTGGTAGAGGGCCGCTTATGCCCTTTAGATGCCCTAGAAGCCAAGAGTCAGCAGGACCCCTTCTTACTCACCTGCCAGGCTTCTGAAGAACACATTTCTATCCCAGGGCAGAAGGGTGCAGAATTAGGGAGTTTAATTCTTGTTACATAGGAAATCCTCCGTGAGAGAATTCCACACTGATTTTGTTATGGTTAAAAAAATGGCTCATTACGTATGCTCAATTGAAAGGCTTTTTGAAACACCACCAAGTGTAAGCTGAACCTGTGCTAGGCTCGGCAGTATCATTTGTCCTGCTCAGTGCTTTGGCGAGGTCTGAGTAAATCTGCATTAGTGTGTGGGGACATTAGTCCATCTTTAGCTTTTGCCACCTGCTTTTGTGGTCTAGAATATCCTCCCATGACTAGCACACTCAGGCTTCTATCAGATTTGACCCAAGAATGCAGTCTTTTAAGATCTCCCTAGCAGAACCGAGCTCCTCACTTTGGTACTGACATCAGCATCTGCACCCAGCAGGGCGGTGCTTGTCAGGATGCCAGGTGGCTGCTGTTTCTCCTCTAGCCTGTGCTTGGGAGATGAAGGCCATCCCAGGACCAACAAGGCCTTGTCAGTGTTTGTCAAGTGAAAGACCTGGACTCTGCTGAGTGATGCCTTCCAGCCTCCTGCCTGTGCTGCTTCTGTGGGATGGAAGGGGACGTGGTAGAGAGGCAGCAGTCATAATATCCCAGACTACAGGGCAGAGATGACAACCAGCCCAGAGAGAGCAGTTCTGCACTGGCCCTGGGAGTGACACTGGGGTGAGTGTGGGACACATTCTAGATGTATACTTTGTAGGACATTGTGGACCTGGCTTCCCCTGTTGCTTCACTGCTCTGGGGTGCAGTGCCCCCATCTAAAAACTGTTTCCGCCGGGCGTGGTGGTGCACGCCTTTAATCCCAGCACTCAGGAGGCAGAGGTAGGAGGATCACCGTGAGTTCAAGGCCACCCTGAGACTACATAGTGAATTCCAGGTCAGCCTGGACTAGAGTGAAACCCTACCTCAAAAAAACAAAAAATAAAAATAAAAACTGTTTCCACAGTGGTCAGTACCTTTTCTCTGTTCACTTCTTGTCTTTTCTTGGAAGCCTAAGGTCTCAGCTGACCCTAACAAGTTGGGATTCTTATTCAGGTAAAACACAGTCTAGGATTAGTTCATGTGTAGCTGTTAGTTCCCATTCCTGTCATGCATCCTTTATTTCCTCACTGTTAAGTCAGTCCATGTTTTCCTTTCAGCCCTGAGTAACTAATATGAAAACTAGCATTTGTGGGTGAAAAGCACGATGCCCTCACTGTCTTCTGGTCTCTAGTAAAGCAGGAATTAGAAAATGTCTGGTACTGGGGGTGTGCCAAGTCACAGTCCCATGTGCCTCTTGGGTAGCCCTATGCATTGAGTCTTTCCCATAGGCAGGGTGTGCCAGCCCACCCCAGAGTGCTGCAGCTATTTGGGAAGTCCTTATCTGCACTCATTAGCTTGTGTTGCTACAGCAAAGTATCAGAGGCAACTAGCTATGTGAAAAGATTTATTTGGCTCAGTTCTGTAGGTTCAAGTCCAAGGCTGGGCTACCTCACTGGTTGGGCTCCTGATGAGAACAGCACATCATGGTAGGGGTTGTGTAGGAGCAAGTTGTTCCATCTTGAACCTGAGCAGAGAGGATGAGTAGAGACCCACCATCCTTTTCAAGAGCCTCAATGACCTAAGGACCTCCCATCAGGCCTCACCTCCTGATGCCCCACGTCCTTTCACATCTTGCCATCCTGTGGACCAAACCTCTAACATAATGGACCCTTGAAGGTCACAAAGTTCACCCCAACCAAAGCATTCTCCCTACCCTAACATAGCAAGGCCCCGTCTCACACTCTTTCCTCTCCCACCATCTGTCTCTCCCTTTCTCTCCTCTTTTGAGCAGTAATAGTCTGGTTAGAGGCATGTGAAGAGATGACACTTTCCCCATGTCATATTTTGGGGCATTGTGACCCATAAAGCATATTTTGATCTCTCTCACAGAAGCTGATGAAAGAGACAAGCATGATTTTAGGAAGGTGCTCACATTCCACAGCAAAAGAGGCAGCCGTGGGGAACTGGGGCGAATCACTCCAGGAAAAGCCTGTTCAAAATGAGGTCCACGGAGGCCAAGGCTGGCATGCTGGTGCCAGACCCAGGCCTCTTTATCCCTGGGTCTTCCTGAGCCCTGGCATGTGACTGTTCCTGGGCCCAGCCCTGTGTGGAGACGTTTGTGACAGTTCTCCTCTCCAGCAAAGATGAGGGTGTGCCTCTGGTGATTTGCCAGGCTGCTTGTTCAATTTCTTTGGGTTGTTTGCCTGTTCCAGTGGAGGTGGTTAAGCAAAGTGCCTTCAGATAGGCATGCACATTTCCGTCTTGTTTCCTGAAAACCTCACCGGGTCAGGCAGAAGGAAGCTCCTGATCTTTTGTGTTTTTGGCAAGGGCCAGAGCATTCAGTGGTGAAGGTGGTGGGACAATGGTGTTGGGGTGTCAGGAAGGGAGGGGACAGATGCTCGGCATAGTACAGGAAGGCAAGGTGACCTTCTCCTATATCATCCAGGATGCTTCGTGGTGCTCAGGGAGGTGCCTGGAAACAGGGCTCTTCCCCGGGGGCCCCTGAAGGGGAAGTCTGCACTGTGGTGTTGCCCCTGGCGAGGACTGAGACCCTGCTGCCACAGCAGCTGGAAGCTTTCACTCTCAACCTCTGCAGTGTGACAGTCAGTGCCCTCTGGCCTTCTGTGGCACAGGAGGTCTGGGGCTCCACACACATCCCACCCACTCCCCTCCCTGCACCTAGCTGGGACCTTCTATGCCAACCTCTTATGGAATGTCTGATGCTCAAGCCAAAGGAAGTACCTGTGCAAGGTGGATCAGCAGGGGTAGGTCATGGTTACCATCTCAGATGTGAGGTGAGAGAGGCACTCTCCGTGTCAGGCCTGAGCCACTGCAGCTCCTCACAGCTGGGTTGGGACTTGTCCTTGGGGACCTCATCCTCACATTGTTGTGCAGCAGCACCTTTCACATGTGGCTACACAAAGCTTGCCTAACTGAGATCACTTCTTGCACGCATGGGTGCCTTCCTTCTCCTGGCATGGCAAACCCTAGCTCCCCTTCCCTTTTCTTTTCTTTGTTTTCTTTTCTTTTTTCCTTCTTTCTTTCATATGTGTGTATTCATATATGTGAGTGCAGATTCAGGCACACCACAGCACATGTGTGGCAGTCAGAGGACAACTTCAGGTGTTGGTCCTTACCTTCCACCTTGTTTGAGGCAGGGTCCTTTGTTCACCACTGTGAGGCTAGCTGGGCCATGAGCATGGGGACAATTCTCCTGTGTCTGTCTCCTATCTCATCATAGCCATACTGGGATGATTACAGATATGTGCCATGGCATCAGGCATTTTACGTGGGTTCTGAGGTTCCAAACTCAGTCACTCATGCTTCTACAACAAGCACTTTTCCCACTGAGCCATCTCCCTGGCCCTGGTTTATAGTTCTTGGCCGTGAAGAGCTCTGTGAACATGGGTGAGCAGACTTGGGATAAACACACTTCCACACCCCTTGGAGTGCTCACTGTTTCGGATGCTGGGCTTTTCCATGCAGAGAAATTCCAGATGTGTCTCTTCTGTCTAAAGTTGTTGTAGTCTGTAAGTCCTTGTAGAGCAGGTCAGCCGCAGGGAATCATCTTGGAAATCTCTTCATTTCACCTTCATTGCTGGGGGATTTTGTGTATGCATGCACATGTGGTAGAATTCTGGACTCACAGGTTTTAAAAGGTTATTTAGTTGGTGGAGACAAGCTCTCTGTATCCCAGGCTGGCATTGAACTTGTTGTGTAGTTGAGGATAACTCCTGATCCTCCTGCCTCCATCCCCCAAGTGTTAGGATTTTAGGCATATGTTAGCATGCCTGCTTTTGACAGGCTTTTTGCTTGCTTTGTACTTTAAAATGTTGTTTCTCCTTCTCTGGTCTGTGTGGTGTTTGTTGGGGATCTCTGGTCACTCTAGTTTGGCTGTGTGAGTTCTGTGTCGTTTTCTCTGCTTATCTTTAGCGTTGGTTTTCAACGGTTTTATTGTGGTGCAGTGTATATGTGTGGGGTGTATGTGCTGTATATATTGTATACAGTGTTGTGTATGCAATGTGTGTTTGTATGGGATGTGTGGGTGTGAGTTATGGGGTATGTGTGGTTTATGTATGTGGTATGTGTATGGTATAGGATTGTGTAGTGTGTGATGTGATGTGGGTGTGTGATGTGTGGGGTGTGTGATGTGTGGGGTGTGTGATGTGTGGGGTGTGTGATGTATGGGGTGTGTGATGTGTGGGGTGTGATGTGGGTGGTGGGTGATATGCATATGTGATGTGGGTGGTGTGTGATGTGTGAGTGTGGTATGTGTATGTGGTGTGTAATGTGTGTGGTGGGTGTGTGTGTATGATGTGGGTGGTGTGTGATGTGTGTGTGTGGTTTGGCTGTGTGAGTTCTGTGTCGTTTTCTCTGCTTATCTTTAGCGTTGGTTTTCAACGGTTTTATTGTGGTGCAGTGTATATGTATGGGGTGTATGTGCTGTATATTTTGTATACAGTGTTGTGTATGCAATGTGTGTTTGTATGGGATGTGTGGGTGTGAGTTATGGGGTATGTGTGGTCTATGTATATGGTATGTGTATGGTATAGGATTGTGTAGTGTGTGATGTGATATGGGTGTGTGATGTGTATGGTGTGTGATGTGTGTGCTGTGTGTGTGTGTGATGTGTGGGGGTGTGATGTGGGTGGTGGGTGATATGCATATGTGATGTGGGTGGTGTGTGATGTGCGTGTGTGATGTGGGTGGTGTGTGATGTGGGTGGTGTGTGATGTGGGTGGTGTGTGATGTGGGTGGTGTGTGATGTGTGGGTGTGTGATATGCATGTGTGATGTGTGGTGTGTGATGTGGGTGATGTGCGTGTGTGGTGTGTGTGTGTGTGATGTGTGGGTATGTGATAATGTGTGATGTGTGTGATGTGTGGTGTGTGATGTGGGTGATTGTGGTGGGTGATGTGTGGTGTGTGATGTGGGTGGTGTGTGGTGTGTGTGGTGTGTGTGATGTGTGGGTATGTGATGTGCATGTGTGATGTGTGGGTGTGTGATGTGTGGGTGTGTGATGTGTGGGTGTGTGATGTGTGTGTGTGATGTGGGTGATGTGCATGTGTGGTGTGTGTGTGGTGTGTGTGATGTGTGGATATGTGATGTGCATGTGTGATGTGTGTGATGTGGGTGTGTGATGTGTAGGTATGTGATGTGCATATGTGATGTGTGATGTGGGTGTGTGATGTGTGGGTGTGTGATGTGTGTGTGTGATGTGGGTGATGTGCATATGTGATTGTGATGTGGGTGTGTGATGTGTGGGTGTGTGATGTGCATGTGTGATGTGTGTGATGTGTGTGATGTGGGTGTGTGATGTGTAGGTATGTGATGTGCATATGTGATGTGTGGTGTGTGATGTGGGTGATGTGCGTGTGTGTGTGTGTGTGATGTGTGTGTGTGTGTGATGTGTGATGTGTGGGTATGTGATAATGTGTGATGTGTGTGATGTGTGGTGTGTGATGTGGGTGATTGTGGTGTGTGATGTGGGTGATGTGTGGTGTGTGTGGTGTCTGTGATGTGTGGGTATGTGATGTGCATGTGTGATGTGTGTGATGTGTGGGTGTGTGATGTGTGGGTGTGTGATGTGGGTGATGTGCATGTGTGATGTGTGGGTATGTGATGTGCATGTGTGATGTGTAGGTATGTGATGTGCATGTGTGATGTGTGTGATGTGGGTGTGTGATGTGTGGGTGTGTGATGTGTGTGTGTGCATGTGTGGTGTATGTGTGGTGTGTGTGATGTGTGGATATGTGATGTGCATATGTGATGTGTGATGTGGGTGTGTGATGTGGGTGTGTGATGTGCATATGTGATGTGTGTGATGTGCGTGTGTGATGTGGGTGGTGTGCGTGTGTGATGTGGGTGGTGTGCGTGTGTGTGATGTGTGATGTGGGTGGTGTGCGTGTGTGTGTGATGTGTGATGTGGGTGGTGTGCATGTGTGATGTGGGTGGTGTGTGTGATGTGTGATGTGGGTGGTGTGTGTGTGTGATGTGGGTGGTGTGCGTGTGTGATGTGTGATGTGGGTGGTGTGATGTGGGTGATGTGCGTGTGTGATGTGTGATGTGGGTGATATACGTGTGCGATGTGGGTGGTGTGCGTGTGTGATGTGGGTGGTGTGCGTGTGCGATGTGGGTGGTGTGCGTGATGTGGGTGGTGTGCGTGTGTGATGTGGGTGGTGTGTGTGTATGTGTGATCTGGGTAGTGTGTGTGTATGTGTGATGTGGGTGGTGTGCGTGTGTGATGTGGGTGGTGTGCGTGGGTGATGTGTGATGTGGGTGATGTGCGTGTGTGATGTGTGATGTGGGTGATGTGCGTGTGTGATGTGGGTGGGGGGTGACGTGTGGACTTCTCTAGACTTCTTCCACTTCTTGGATCTGTAGCTATATGTCCTTTGCTCAGCTTGGGAAATGATAGTGATTACTTTGGGGGGAGGTTGTTTGGTTGGTTGGGGTTTGTTTGTCCTTGGTTTTTGTCCCCTTTCTCCTTTTGTTCCAGCACCCATGTTTTGGGTCTTTCTGTTGTTGCCCGGGGTGCAGGCTCAGCTCCTGTCCTCCGGCTTCTCTGTGGCCTGCTCACAGGGCTGCACTGGCTCCCTTTGCTTGCCGCTCTGCTGCTGAGCCCCCAGTGGGGTTTTCAGTTTTCATTCTCCAGCTTCTGTTTGATTTCCCTACATCTGCTTTTTCTTTCCTGACACTTTTTCATTTGTCGCTTCACATCAAGGATGCTCTCCTTTTGCTGCCTGGAGTGTTTGTAATAATAGCTGTGTTGAAGCCTGTGCCAGTTAATTCCCGTGGCTGTGCCTCTCACGTGAGCTGAGCATTCATCTTTACTCGGGAGGACTTTCTAGGTTCTTCATATGTGGGGTAACTTTGGATTAACCCTGAACGGTTTGCACGTGAGACTGAGTCTTGTTTAAGTCCCACGGGGAGTGCTGATAGCTTTGCTGGAGCAGGCATGTGACCAGCTTGGGATCAGGTTCTCAATTCTTCCCAACCCTCAGTGGGTTTTGGTCTCTGCTGTATTTCCCACGCTTTTGCCTGGGTATTCTGATCTTTCCTTGTTATAATGTCCCCAGTACAGTGTCCCCTTCCAGTGTATGCCTGAAGCCCTGATGTACCAAGCCTATGATAAAGCTTAATTTATAAATTAGACCCACTAAAAGAGGAACAGTAGCAATCACAGAATGAGCAGCTATATCAGTATACTCTAATGAGATTGCCATTATCACAGCCCTTTGACTCTGGGGCCATTATTAAGTAAGATAAGGGCTACTTTAGCCTAAGCACTAGGGTACCAGCCCAATTGATCTGGTAATTAACATGGCTAGTAAATGACTAGCAGGTGGATAGTATGTACAGTGTGGAATACACTGGATCTGTTGGGCAAGACAGGGCAGGATGTCATAAGTTTCATCCCACTATTCAGACTAGCACACAGTTGAAAATGTATAAATTTATTCTGAAAAATGCCATTTAATATTTGCATATTACAGCTGACTGTGAGTAATAAGGAAAGCACAGAATAAAGAAGTATACAGCCTCTTGCCTGTGCCTTCCCTCTGCAGTCCTTCAGTCAGAAAGGGGCCTTGCTGGGTGTTGCTTTGCTGTCTGGAAATCAGGCGGCCCTATTCCTGCCCCACTGCAACAAGCCAGGAGTGGAGAGTGGATCCTGCCCCCCCCCCCGTGCTACTTCCAGGCATTGACTGAATGTCATGCAGGCTGGGAAGAGCTTGGGGCAGAAATGGCAGCCTCCTGCCATGCTGACGGCACTTCTCACACTGGTCCTCTTCCCTCACCTACCTGCCACCATTAGAGTTTCAGATGTGGCAGCTCTGCACATTCTCCAAGGTGTTAAAGCCACATTTGGGTGAGACAGGTGGGCAGTGTGCTTACTCAGAAATGCAAGAAACCCAGAATACCTGGCCTGAGAAATGTTAAAACAGAGAGCCTGGATTAAACAAAGAAATGAGGAAGTGGCCACATATCTGGCCCAGGAAACTTGTGGTTTGTGTGGGGAAAGAGGAAACAAAGGGTGCATGACCAGGCAAGGGCTAGCGTAGCTCCTGGTGGGCAGGCTCTCCTCAGAAAGCCTGGAGCTCTTTCCCATCAAACTGTTTGTCCCATGTTTACAGAGGGAGACGGGATGGCCTCGCACTTGCTTGCTTGGGCTTCCAGTTTGAGTGAGGGTGACCAAATGAGCCTTACTTCTCTCCATCAGGAACACAGGTTGAGCATCCCTAGTCTGAAAGTCTGAAATCCCAAGTATTCCAACATCTGAAACTTCCTGAGCTCCCACCAATCTGCATCCTCACAAGTGACAGCTTCGCAGAAGAGTTCATGTGATAGTCACAGTCAAAACACAGGAACACGAATACTGTAGCCAATTACCCTCCGGCTATGTGTATAAGGTACATGTGGAGAATTAATTTTATTTTTAGACTGCCATCCCCAAGGTAGCTCCTTATGTATTTATATGTATGTATCTTCAAATCCAAAGTATGAAACACTTTCCTACCTGAAGCATTTCAGATAAGCCACAGGCAGCCTGTGCTAGAAAAGGCATAGGTGGGGCCAGGGAGTGCTCAGTGGATGACTTGCTTGCCATGCAAGCTGGAGTATCTGAGTTTAGATCTCCAGAATCCACAGAAAGCCAGACACTATAGTGGGTGTCTGCCATCCCAGAACACCTGTGGTGAGAGAGGGAGGCGGAGACAGGAGAATCCCCAAAAGCCCATAGGCAAACTAGTCTGGTGAATGCATCAGGGAACAAGAATCCAGTCTCAAACAAGATGGAAGGTGAAGAAATGCCAGTGGTTATCCTCTGACCTCCACATGCACACTGCAGCACACGTTGCCTACACACGCGCACACCACACACACACACAGAGCGCACACAGATGAAGAAATGAAGACTTCTGACAGTAGAGACCTGAATTCAGGATGCCAAGAGACTGTATCAAAATGCCCACTCTATGTGTAGTCTCCTGTGGCACAGGCTGACCTGGTTCCATACAGAAGTTAGTATCTAGCCAGGCATGGGAGTACACACATGTAGTCTCAGCACTTGGGAGGTTGAAGCAGGAGGATTGCCATGAGCTCAAGACCAGCCTGGACTATACAGTGAGTTCCAGGCCAGTCTGAGCTGAAGTGTAAGACCATGTCTTTAAAGGGGGGGGGTGGCTGGAGAGATGGTTTAGCAAAGCTTAAGAACACCCATTCGATTCTCCAGGTCCCATGTTTAGCCAGGGCAAAAAGTGACACAAGGGCACAATGCTACACTTGCCCACAAGGGGGTGCACATGTCTGGAATTTGTTCACAGTGACTGAGAGGCCACTGGCCCCCATTCTCTCTCTCTCTCTCTCTCTCTCTCAAAAAGGGGGGGAGCTAGAGAGATGGTTTAGTGGTTAAGGTGCTTGCCTGCAAGGGCTAAGGACTCATGTTTGACTCTCCAGGTCCCACATAAGCCAGACACACAAAGTGACACAAGTGCACCAAGGTCACACATGATTGCAATGGCTGGAGGCCCTGATGTGTCAGTTCTCTCTTTCTCTCTTGCTCTCTCGCTCTCACTTAAAAAAAGGTCAGTCTGTTGAGCTTGCCTCAAAAGTAAAAATAAAAAAATGAAGAGGAGGAGGAGCAAAGTCAGTTGGCATCTTACAATAGTGTTCTTTCTTGTGCTCTCATTCTTCCCCTCTTTCATTCCTTTTTCTCAAAAGGCAGAGCTTTAGCTGTGTGTGATGGTGTACACTGGTATCTTAGCACCCTGGAGGTTGAGACAAGAGGATAGCCAGTATTAGGTCAGCCTGGGTTACTTAGTGAGTTCCAGACCCACCTGGGCTACAAAGTAAGACCCTGTCTCAAAAACTAAAATCAGAAGCCAGGTGTAGTGGCACATGCCTTTAATCCCATCACTTGAGAGGCAGAAGTAGGAGGATTACCATGAGTTCAAGGCCATCCTGAGAGCACACAGTGAATTCCAGATCGGCTTAGACTAGGGCGAGACCTTACCTCAAAAAAAAAAAAAAAGGGTGGAGAGATGGCTTAGTGGTTAAAGCACTTGCCTTTGAGGCCTAAGGACTGAGGTTCAACTCCCCAGAACCCATGTAAGCCAGACACACAAGGTTCCATGTGCACAAGATGGCACATGTGTCTGGAATTCGTTTGCAGTGGTTGGAGGCCCTGACATGTTGATACACACACATACACTCACTCTCTCTCTCTTTCTTAAATAAGTATATTTTTAAAAAGATTTATTTTTATTTATTTATTTATTTTGGTTTTTTTTGAGGTAGGGTCTTTCTGTAGCCCAGGATGACCCTGGGGTTCACTCTGTAGTCTCAGGGTGGCCTCTAACTCACAGTGATCCTCCTACCTCTGCCTCCTGAGTGCTGGGATTAAAGGTGTGCACTGCTGTGCCCGGCTTATTTATTTGAGACAGAGAGAGGGAGAGAGAGAGAGAGGGAGAGTGAGAATGGGCGCACCAGGGCCTCTAGCCACTGCAAACAAACTCCAGACACGTGCACCCCTTTGTGCATCTGGCTTATGTGGGACCTGGAGAATCGAACCGGGATCCTTAGGCTTTACAGGCATGTGCCGTAACTGCTAAGCCATCTCTCCAGCCCCTAAATATATTTTAAAATGAAGACAATCTTGGGGTAGAAGTTGAAAGTGAAAACTGAGTGGGAACACATATGGCCATAATTGTATATATATATTTTTAAAGCAATCAAAAACAGCAAAAAGACCAAAAGAAAAAAATCCCAAGCTTTTATTGCAAAAATAAGTAGGGCTGGGTTAAAAGACACTCTAAGGAGTGGACTGCAAACCAAACTCACACCCCGCCATGGAATCCTTACCTGCACGCGTGGACCATGGCTGTGGAGTCATGTGCTGAGCCTCCCGATGTCCAGTGGTAATGATGTGTACAAGCTGCCAGGCACTCTAGCCATTTGCCAGGCTTTCTTCATCCCACATCCATCTCTACAGCCAGCAGAAGGCAGATGGGCATCCAGGCAGCTTCCCTGTTGGCTTTGCATGCTAATCACAAGGACCATGATGATCCTGCATCACATCATGCCTTTCCAGTTTTCATTTCTTTTTCATTTACCATAAACACCTTTCATGATGCTGTGCTGTCATTATTGCTCTCCCACATTCTAACTGGTGCCAGAATTAATGTGGCAGGATTTACATACTGTTTTAGTTGCTCATTTTGGTAATTTCCTCTCTCTCTCTCTCCCTTCCTTCCTTTTTTTTTTTTTTTTTTTTTTTTTTTTTTTAATGAGGTAGGGTCTTGCTCTAGTCCAGGCTGACCTGGAATTCACTTTCAGGCTGGCCTCGAACTCATGGCAATCCTCCTCTGCCTCCCGAGTGCTGGGATTAAAGACGTGCGCCACCACGCTTGGATCACTTTCTTTTTAAATATTTTATATTATTTATTTATTTGAAAGCAGAGAGAGAGAGAGAGAAAAGAAACAGAATGAGAATGGGCACACAAGGGCCTCCAACCACTGCAAACGAACTCCAGATGCATGCGCCACCTTGTGCATCTGACTTACGTGGGTACTGGGGAGTTGAACCTGGGTCCGTAGGCTTCAGCAGGCAAGTGTCTTAACTGCTAAGCCATCTCTCCAGCCCTATTTTCCATTTTCTGCTATACATAGGGCTGTGTATAGTTTTAGGACCTGTTAGGGTTATAGCCTTAGGATGGATTGAGTAGGCAGGTGTGATGACATCGGAGAGGATTCAGAAGACCAGCAATGACCCCAGAGTAGAACACTCCCCACTCAGAAATGGCTGGGTGAGGAAGAGCAGGTTAGCAGCTTTTGGATTGAACAATGGTGGTGGGGCAGGATTGGAGGGATAGTTAGTCTGAGGGAGAAGGGTGTGCTGGGAAATGCAGAAAGCCTGTCCAGGCTGGGAGGAGGGCTGCTCAACTCAGGTGCTTATGAAGTGCTTCTTGGAAGTGGCAGTTTCCCTCTGCTTTTGACCTGGGAGGGGACTGTGTGGGCAGCTTTGACTAGCTCTAGATTATGGAGCACCTTGACAGCCAGCCAGAGATGACAGACGTCCTGTGTGGGCGGGGATGGACACTAGTGGCCTTTACGCAGGGCTTCCCGCAGCCTGCCAGCCATCCCTGCTTACAGGGATGTGAGCCTGAGCGCCTACTCCCAGGAACACAGCTGCCTTCTAGGCCCTGCTCTGTGTGGGGGAGGCCAGCAGACCAGAGCACTCATCAGAAGAAAGGGGCGCGCATGGATTTCTATCATAACCTCCGTGGGTTCTTAGGGAAGGCAGCTGTCCCCATCCAGTGAGCGTGGGCCAGGCAGTGTTCACTTATTTTGCCAAATTACCCCAGTGGTTCAAGGGCCAAGTTAGTCTGTCCAAATTGCTCCCAGCTGTCTCCTGATTGTGGATTGTATCTTTTGTTAAGCTGCTGCAGCTGTCACTGAGGGAGGTCTGTGCCTGGCTGGTAGCTGGAGCATTTGGTTAGGTGGAACCAACTCAGTGGGTGACATCACAGAAACACCTCCTGCATTCTACCTCGCCTGCTTGCCTTGCTCTGCAGCCTCCAGTGCTAACTGAGACATCAGCAAAGTGCAGACTGCACAACCCTGGAGCTGGCCCATAGGTCAGCTTGGGCAGGACTGGTGGTTTGTAATCCAAGATTCCTATTCTCCTTGGTCACTGGGGTGAGGTACTCTTCAATCCTTATGGATGTTGGTTGTGGGGTGTGGTTCATTCTAGAGCCTTCCATGATATCAAGGGAGGATGCTCTGAAAAGGAGGGAACCTGTCTTCTCTCTGCCAAGTTCTCAGTGTGTAGCATAGAGCCTGGATGGGCTAGGACACAGACCTGTTTACTAGGAACTTAACATGTCTTCTCCACTGGAGTGGGGCCCTGCAGTCAGCCCCTTGTCTCTCTTACCTGTGGCTTAGGAAACATCTTGGCTATCTCTTCTTTCCATAGGGTCATTGTGTTCTGAATGCTTGATCCCCAGCTGATGGCAGTTTTAGAGGTGGAGTCTTGGGGGAGGAAGCGTGTTGTTGGGGGCAGGCTTAGAGATGTTATAGCCAGCTCCCCCTTGCCAGAGCATGGCTAACTCTCCTGCTGCTTTTTGCCATCTGCAGTGGCAAGGAGGTGATGTCCACCGTCTGCTGTACCATCTTTCCCCTGCCAGCATGGAGCTTCCCCTTGACACCGTAAGCCGAAATAAACAGCTTTCCTCCCATTAGCTGCTTTTGGTTGGGTTTTTGTCCCAGCAATTAGAAGGTCACTGTGACAGTCATAAACTAGAGTGATCTTTGGCTATAACTGCTCTGATGGTTGCAGTGGAGAAACGCCAAGGTGAGCTTCATCAATTGGCATCTCAGAGGGAAATAGCAGGAAACTCAGAATTCAGGGATCTCTCTCCCTGTCAGTAACCTTTCACTTCCTGGTTTGCTAGAAGGGAGACCCTTAAGGATCATTCCTGGTTGGTGGGAACTGCTCTCTGGCTGGAGTCTCCCCTTCCTATATGCACAGTTAGTAATCTCACAGTCTAATCCATTCTACATAATAACCTTGCAAATGGGAGGGCTGTGGTCCTGTTCCTGTCTCCCAGGGGCTCTCCCCTTCCCTTTTGTCCTCTACTTTCTCGGCAGTGTTCCTGTGAAGTGATGGAGGTTGCGTGGCAACTCTGGAGGATTTGATTTGGCACTTTGGATGCGCTGCAGTCTCAACAGCTCTCTGCTTTCCCCCTTGTCATTCTTTTGAGTCTTGTAAGCATGTGGTAAATTGCAGTGCCCTTGCAGGTTACTGTCTTGTTTAGAATGACGGCTCTTCAGAGCAGCTCTGGGCTCAGGATGGCTGAGAATGAGTGTGGGTTCTCAGATGTGGTACTCACAGTGCTGTGGAAAGAGGGGCTGGTCACTGCTTCCAAGGGTGCAACTGAGAGTACTCTTGCAGCAGTCTGACCAGCAGAAGAGAGTCTAGTGACAGATTACTCTGGCTTTGGTCAGTGCATCCCAGGGTCACTTCACTGTGGTTGGTAGAATCAGATACATTGGTTTGCAACAGGTATGTCATCAATCCGCCAGGCACCTCTCAGTGTATACCTGTGTCACTATGGATCCACTTCAGGCTCCCTTGCTCACTCAGGGGCGACTCAAGTCCCAGCACACGCAAAAATCTCTTTGGCCTGTGTTGTGTCATTGTCTATTAACATGCTCTCTCGGCGTTCTGTTCCCCAAGTTGTCCTTCAGCATTCTATTTCCAGGGCTGGAGAGATGGCTTAGTGGTTAAGAAGCTTGCCTGCGGGCTGGAGAAATGGCTTAGCGGCTAAGGCGCCTGCCTGCTAAGCCTAAGAATGCTGGTTCCAATCTCCAGCGGTTCCAATCTCCAGGTCCCACGTTTAGCCAGATGCAAAGTGACGCAAGGGCGCAATGCCGCACTTGACCACAAGAGGGCGCACACATCTGGATTTTGTTCACAGCAGCTGACACACTGCTGGTGCGCCCATTTCTGTCTCCCTCTCTATCTCTCTGTGTCTCTCTCTCCAAATAAATAAAAAATAATAAAAAAAAAAGTTTTAAAAGAAGCTTGCCTGCAAAGGACCCGTGTTTGACTCCCCAAATCCCACATAAGCCAGACCCACAAGGTGATGCATACACAAGGTGGCATACATGTCTGGAGTTTGATTACAGTGGCTTGGAGGCCCTGGTGTGCCAATTCTCTCTCTCTCTCTCACTGTCATAAAAAAGGCCAGTCTGTTGGGCTTGCCTCAAAAAAATTCTATTTTCATTCAAATCTGAATAATTCATACAAGTGGGCAAAGTGAGAGCTTGCCTGTAGAGACATTTGTCCATGTTGACTGGGGCAGATAGCTGGCCACTATCTTGCACCAGACCTACCACCTTATAGATGGTTAGATTCACTATCCTTGCTTTTTTCTTTCTTCATTTTGTGTGTGTAGATGTGTATATGCACATGTGTTCATGTGCATGAGTATGGGCATGTATGTGAGTATAGATATGTGTGTGCCACAGCGTGTGTGGAGGTCGGAGGACAACTCCAGGCATTGGTCCCCACCTTCCACCTTGTTTGAGGCAGATCTCTTGTTCAGTGCTGTGTTTGCCAGGCTGGCCGACCCCTGAGTATCTGTTTGATTCTTCTGTATCCACCTGCGGGCATTGAGTTTACAGATGTGGCGCTACAACATCTGACTTTGCATGGGTGCTCAGGACCCAAGACTCGGGTCCTCACTCTTGGGCAGTAAGCACTTTACCCACTTAGCCATCTCCCCAGCCTTCCACTGTGCTTTTTTATTTATTTTTTGAGGTAGGGTCTCACTCTAGCCCAGGCTGACCTGGAATTCACTATGTAGTCTCAGGATGGCCTCGAATTCACAGTGATCCTACTTCCTCTGTCTCCCAAGTGCTGGGAGTAATTTTGTTTTTCTTAAGAAAAAGTAGGGCCATTCTTGCCTGTAGCGAGTGACAGCAATGAAAAGATATATCTGATTTCAAATATCTTAAAATGAAAAAACAGGAAAAGGCTCTTTTGTGTGTGTGTGTGTACTATAGTCCAGGCTGACCTGGAATTCACTATGTAGTCTCAGAGTGGCCCTGAACTCATGTCAGCCCTCCTACCTCTGCCTCCCAAGTGCTGAGATTAAAGGCATGAGCCACTATGCTTGGCTAGGAAAAGGTCCTTTTAATGAGAAAGAAATGTGATATTCATGGACCTAGTTAATCACACAGTGTTCAGACCATGTTTGCTTTCCTGTTCTCATTGCTGTCCTAACATTGCCACGTACACTCTGAACCCGGCTTACTGTTTCTGTACTAGTGTCCCAAGGCATATGAGTGTATGGCACACCCCCACGCTAGTACCCCGCTCGGCTCTCACCACTTCCCTTCTTCATGCTCACAGAACATCCTTTGCGTGACCTCTTCATACCTTCTGCCTGAACCCACCCCACAGAACTGCCCCCTTCCCCCTTCCCCTCCTCCTGGAGCAGGAGGCTGCCGCTTGACCTTTTCCTCCCCTTGCTGCCAGCCCATTATCTCCCTTTCCTGAGAGGAGAAGACATGATTTGAAGCCTCCTGGACTGGCTTCCGTGTGTATGTGACTCATCAGTGCCCAGTTCCAGTGTCCCTGCCAGTACTGTTTACGGTTCCATGTCAGCCTTTCTGCTGGGCTCTGCACAGGGTTTAGGGACCAGTGCATTTTCTTCTAAGAATAGCTCTGGCTATTCTATACTCCAAACCTGCTTTTCCTTCCTGCATGTTCTAGCCCTTGGTGTTGGTCCCTTGCTATGAGTGAATTGGTATATTGTACATGCTTCTGGTTCATGAACCCAGACCTATTTACAGCCACAAACTTCTTGTGAGCCACAGCATCAGTTTCCCTGTCCAACCTTATACTGTGGGGTGGGGAGGGAGGTCCTTGCTATGATGAATGTAAGGAAGGAGGGATGGATGGATAGAAGGCCAAGAGTCATCTCTCCAGCCCTGCCCTGTTATTTAGATCCTTGGCTTGTCCCTTCTACCAGCCATGTGCCTATTGGCAATTGGGATGCTTCACTCTTCCTCGGTGCTCTGTGTCCCTGTGCACAAAGCATGCTGAGACTTGTTGGATTGCTGTGAAGTTTCACAGCACTTTGCCTGGTTTACATGCCAGCTCTCTGTTGCAATCAGCTTCACGTTGCTGGGATGAACTTCTAAACCAGGCACATTTCATGGGAGGAATAGGAGTTATTGAAGCTTACAGATCCAGGGGAAGTTCCATAATGGTGGAAGAAACTGCACCCCCTTTCACAGGCCCACCACCATTATCATAAGCAAGCACACTCCAGGAATCCCAGGCAGAGCTCAAGCACTCTGTATATCTTTGGCTGGAATTCAGACCCACCCCAAAACACACTTTCACACCTTAGGGGGGGGACCCTAGGATCCACCCACCATGACATCAAGTTACAAGGTTGAATAAAACTCCTGAATCTATTGAGGGACATCCATTCAAACTACTATACCTCCTGAGGTCAGGAGCAGTGCCGTCCCTGACCCACACCACATAGCAGACTGGCTGAGTCAACACTCACATGTTATTATCAAATACCAGTAAGTTTCCAGCACTCAGGAGGCCAAGGCAAGAGAGTCACAAGTTCAAGGCCAGCCTGGGCTACAGAATGAGACCTTATCTCAAAAATAAAAACAAATGAGAGCTAAGAGATGGCTCAGCAGTTAAAGGCACTTGCTTGCAAAACCTGACAGCCTGAATCAATTCCCCAGTACCCATGTAAAGCCAGATGTACAAAGTGACACATGTGTCTGGAGTTAATTTGCAGTGGCAGAAGGCCCTGGTGTTCCCATACTCAATCTCTGTGTGTCTTCCTCATCCTCTCTGGCTCTAGCTCTCTTAAATAAATAAGTAAATAAAATATTTAAAAATATAGTGAATTCAGCCGGGCGTGGTGGCGCACGCCTTTAATCCCAGCACTCGGGAGGCAGAGGTAGGAGGATCGCCGAGAGTTCGAGGCCACCCTGAGACTACATAGTTAATTCCAGGTCAGCCTGGACTAGAGTGAAACCCTACCTCGAGAAACCAAAAAAAAAAAAAAAAAAAAATAAATTCCAGATAAATAAACTGATAGCTTTTTCCTCATTCAGGTTCAGAACAAAAGGCAATAGGCATTTTTGGCAGTTTTCATTAAACCACTTTTCTTCCTCATGTGCGGATGTTCATGGAGCCAGTGGGCAGGTACAGCAAGGGGTTTCCTGATGTAATTTAGACACAGGTGGAGTTCACTTTGACCCCTGAACCCCAAGTTTCAGCAGCAGTGTTCTCTGAGTGGCTGCCAAGCCTGGCCCTATCTTGATCTTGAGACCCCTGCAGGGAAGAACTTGTGAAAAACCCCTGACCCACACCCTAAAATCATGAACCATGGGCCATGGAGAAGTCTTGTGAGCTAGGGAGCAGTGCCACATCCAGAGCCTGGGACACTCCTGCCAGCACAGGAAAGAGCCCACTCTATGCGGGGTGGTGTGCTTGACTGTGCTGTGGGGACTTGTGGGAGCAGCTTTCTGTGCCTCATCAGCTGGGACCTTCATGTTTACAAGAATGGCCCTGCAGGTCTGTGATGTAGCTGCTGCCTGTGTCTGGGGATATAAGCATAAGCCAAGCTCTTACATTCTCACAGCCTCTCGGTAGCAATCCCTCCCTGGCAGCTGCGGTGCCTGCTCCTGTTTTGGCTGTCACCTTCGTTGGCTGGCATGTCTGGCTATCTTCTGAGAACTCCCGCGTGAGTAGTCTCTGATCCAGCATGTGTTGAGACATCTGGCGCTGGAGGTGAGGCACTTCAAGTGCTGCTTCGTGTATCACCGACTAGTAGCAAGCTCTAGCCAGCAAGATTGCCGTTCCAAAGGGAGGAAGAACACACGCCTGCAGGTTTCCACATCTTTTAGAGCCTCATTGGAAACTTTTATCATTGTGACATCAGTTTCTTTTCCTTTTTTTTTTTTTTTTTTGGCGGTGGGGGGTGTGTGTGTGTGAAGTTTGAGGTAGGGACTCACTCTAGCTCAGGCTGACCTGGAATTCACTATGTAGTCTCAGGTTGGCCTCGAACTCAAGGTGATCCTCCTACCTCTGCCTCCCAAGTGCTGGAATTAAAGGCGTGCACCACCATACCCAGCCTGACATTGGTTTCTTTTTCACTAGAGGACCTTCTCGGTAAGGGTATGTCTACATTCAGTATCTGAAGGAAGTAAACTTCAGCGGAACCAGGTCTGTGTCCCTGTGCACAAAGCATGCTGAACAAAGCATGTCAGAACAAAGAGATTCTCATTTTACTGTGTGTGTGTGTGTGTGTCCCCGTCCCCGTCCGTCTGCCCATGAGTTTCAGTATGGTTGCTTACTGGAACATGGCTGTACCACTGAAGAAAGTGTCTTTTTCCTCCCTCATTAACTGTTAACTACGAACAAATCCCCATGGAAAGATGGGGCGATGTGAGCCCCTCCCCCTTCCATGACAGGTGCTTTACAGATCTTTTTTTGTTGTTGGTTTTTTGAGGTAGGGTTTCACTCTAGCTCAGGCTGACCTGGAATTCACTGTGTACTGTCAGGGTGGCCTCAAACTCACGGTAATCCTCCTACCTCTGCCTCTCGAGTGCTGGGATTAAAGGCGTGTGGCATCACTTCCAGCTTGCTGTACAGATCTTGTGTAGGTCATCATAGCTGCTGTGAGTTCAAGAGTGCAACAGCTATGTCATGCCTGCCTGGAAGTCAGCATTCTATACCAGTCCTCACTTTCTACAGCTCTTACATTTGTATTTGTTTGAAAGAAAGAGGCAGATGGGGGGAGTGGAAAGAATGGACACCCCAGGGCCTCTGGCCACTGCAACCGAATCCCAAACACATGCGCCACTTTGTACATCTGGCTTTATGTGGTTTCTAGGGACTTGAACACAGGTCCTTAGGCTTTGCAGGAAAGCTCCTTAACTGCTGAACTATCTCTCCAGCCCTCTTATATTCCTTCTATGCCTTCTTCTGCAATGTTTCCTAAGCCTTGGAAGGGGTGATATTGAGGTCCCATTTAGGGATAATTACTCAACAATCATTTATTCTCAGCATTTTGACCAGGTATAAGTCTCTGCTGACTGCTGCAAAAAGCAGCTTTTCTGACCAAAGCTGACAGCAGCACTGATCTATAGGCATAAACATAGTTCCTTAGAAAGCAGTCTGATGATACATCATGTTCATTTAGTTAAACAGCAGCAGTAGCTTCTCCACCAGGACCTCCGCAATCATAGGCTTTTGACTGGGTTTATAGTACTAGACATGAATTCCCTCCTGTGAAACAGATCTTAAGTCCAGTCACAAAGCAGTTGGTTACCTCCATAATAGACTAGCCACTATTGCACAAATGGGCACATCTTGCCTGACTGGCCAGTTGTAGAGCAGCCAGGATCCACCTCTGGGTAAGATTTGATACCAGTTCTCCCCAGCAGCCTGCATAGTACCTTCTGACAATATGAAGGTTGTCCAGCAAGAAACATCTAGCCCAGTTCCAGCAGGATTCTTTCTTTTTTTAAAAAAAAAAAGAAAAAAGAAAATATTTTATTTATTTATTTATTTATTTATGTATTTGAGAGAAACAGAAGCAGATATTTACATATAGAGAGAATGGGCACGCCAGGGTCTCCAGCCACTGCAAGCAAATGCCAGACGTATATGCCACCTTGTACATCTGGCTTTATGTGTGTTCTAGGGAATTGAACATGGGTCCTTAGGCTTTTCAGGCAAATCGAACCTGGATCCTTTGGCTTTACCTGCAAGCTCCTTAACTGCTAGGCCATCTCTTCAGCCCCCAGCATGATTTTTTTCTATGTCCTTTGGACAAGGTATATGGCATCTTCAGCAACAGAATTTTACCTTCTAGATTTGGTGTTTAGCTAATAGCCATGGTAAGAATTTTGTAGCCCAGCATGTCTCACTTTTTTGTTTTGGACACTAAGAAACTCAGCTCCTCACCCAACAGCAGTATGAGTTGGATTCTACAAGTGTGTAAGTTGCCCTGGAATCATACTGACTAGTTATAAACCTGCCTGGACAGTGGTCTTCACACACCACCATCTCAAAGGATATTTTCCCATTGGAACAACTCCTGCTTCAGAGCCCAGTCAGCCAAAACCCCCTGTCCACTCACAAGTCACTTATCTCACAGCCCCCACTGATGAGTGGATGGGTTGGTCAGGTGCTCTGAGACTGAACTCATCAGCTGTGGCAGAGCTGTGGGTCCTCCTTGGTCAGGGTGGGAGAGGTTGTAAGCCATGGGTGGCTTGTTTTCATACTACTCCAGTGGCCATCATCTGGCTGGTGCTGGGCCTCTGGGCTGAGCAGCCCAGCTCCAGGACTTTATCAGGCACATGTACACATAGCCTGGGCCTGGGCCAGCCCATCAGCTCCTAATACATAGGAAGGATGTGCAGTTGGAGGTAGCCATGCGACAGGCTTGTATGTGCAGGTGATCCTCCCTATCCTGTCCCAAGGCATCTGCATTCCCCTCCATCATGTCTGCCATGGTATTTCCTTACAAGGTGGCTGGTGAGGTTTAGCACGTGCTCAAGGAAGTGAAAGAGTGTACTCTTGGATTTCTGTATTCTCCCTTTCTAGCTATTTTGTTGAGGCCTAGTTTCTCTGGAAACCGTTTATTATTATATCTGTTTAATGGCTGAACACAGAGATAATAGTAATCTAATAACCAGCTGAGGCCATTTATCCAGAGACAGCTGCAGAGGGCAGAAATCTACACCAGGCACACTCTGCTGACTCCCACATCTTCACAGACCAACATGAAGGTCAGGTCACAGCAAAACACCATACAGGGATCAGAGGACCATCACACAGGGCCACCTGCATTCTGCAGGTGTTGTGAGCTAGTGGCAGAGTCAAGATCCGGATGACTTCCAGCACTGAGGAGGCAAGACATCTCGAACTTCAGAATGGAGATGGTGTCTTGCTGGCATAATAACTATGTTTCCCCAGCTAGTGCCCTCCTGCCCATAACAGCATGCTTCAGGAAGGGAAATGAGCACCCCCACAATCTCCACAAGCATGAATGTGCATGGGAAGCAGCAGTTTTCTTTTTAAATTCATTTATGTGTGCATGGGGGGTGCACACATGAGGTCTGAGAACAGCCTCAGGGTATCTGTCCTGTCCTTCTTCTTTGAGACAGGGTCTCTTGTTTTTGCCACTGTATGCATCAGTCTGGCTGGCCCAACAGTTTCCATATCATCCTCTCTCCATCTTCCGTTGTCCTAGGCACATTTGTTATCTGGCTTCACATAGGGGCTGGGGAATTAAACTCCCAGCAGGATTGCAAACAAGCACCTTTAACTGCTGAGCCACCTTCCTAACATGGGAAGAAGCATTTTCGAGGAGGTTAGCACAAAGGCCTCAAAGACTTCAAAGTACGCATAGGAAAGGGAATTGATGTAGTCTTCCTGCTGAGCATGGGCCAGACACCTGCAACTTGCACAAGGCCTTCAGGTCTCAGTAGTAGTTTTTTTTTTTTTTTTTTTTTTGCACCCCAGTGCTAAAACAAATACCCAGGAATCCAAACTGAAGAAGTATTTATGTGCTAACAGCATTTGTCTCCATTTTGTATTGCTACTGTAACAGATTATTGTGTACTTAGTGACTTTACACAGCCCACATTTACTGGTTTACAATTGTGGCAGTCAGAAATTCACATTGGATCACTGGGCTAAATAGCCAAGAGGTTGGCAAGATTCCTCCTATTTCCTGCCTCTTCAACCTACAGTGGCCCACAGCCTTTCCTCACCTTTCAAGCCAGCCACCTAACATCACTGTCTCTTCTGACTCTCATCCCTTGTTTATGAGGTCCCCTTGTGATGACATTGGGCCACCATCAGACCCCAGGACCACATGGATGTGGCTTTGCCTGACCTCTCCCAGCTCCAACTCAGGGCAGTTTTGGGGTAAGAAAGAACAAGATGCACATGCATGTAGTGATGTGTCCATGTGTCCCCTGTCCATGGAAAGGCGGGGGGGGATGCAGGGACCCCAGGATATAGTACCTTGTAGGGAAGTCACAGTTCTCATATTCTGGGGTGCTGGGGAAATCAGAGTTTAAACAAGCTGGGATGGAATTGAATGCAACAGCAGACAGTCTTGCTATAGTTCAGAAGGAAAGGCTGTGGCAAAGGTAAGGTAGAGTGGAAAGGAAGTTATGGGAGAGTTAGAACCTCCCTCCAGATGTCACAGCCTGCCTTTCACTCCTGCCTCCCTAGCCCGCTTCCCTGCCTGTCCCTCAGGCAGTGTGAGCTACCTTCCTCCCACTCCCCATGCCATGAGTACTGTCCAGGTCTCCCTCAGCCAGCACAGCCTCCCTTGGCCCCTTCTTACATCAGCAGCTGGCTGCAGTCACTGGGACTTCCAAGCCATGGTCACCTTTGGGCTTGTGTGTGGCAGCCAGTTTTCTGGAGCCAGCTCACCCTCATTCTGTCCCCCTCTTGGGCTTGGCAGCACTGTCAGGGACATCACTTAAGGAGATCTCACTGGTACTGATGTTCTGAAAATGGGGTGCTTTCATTTTATGCACTCTGTTTTTCCCTGACTATTGGGACTTGCACATATGCATGCAAACATGCACACACACACACATGCTCTGGCTCTTTCTCTGGGCTGCATTTTTTTGCTCCTTGCAATCTTGGCTGATTCACAGTGGGTAAGTTTTGTGGCATGACAGGGTCTTGGTGGGTGCTGGAAGTCAGTTATGCATTGATTTGGAATTTCAGCCTATTGCCAGAGGACCTTGGACACAATCACAAACTGTGGGGAGCACTTCTGGGAGCTTGGGGATGACTGTGCTTAGGAACAGGTTCCTCCAAGACTGAAAACCAGTTTCTCAGTCTGGGGACCATCAGGGCCTATGAAAACCTATTTCCTGTGGAGCAAAACAAACAGATTGGGGTACGACCCACAGGTGTAGGGGTGGGGCCCACAAAGTGATTTGAAATTACTTAAACTAGTTGCCACTGTGGAACAATTAGATTTCACTTAGCAGATTTCAGTATGCCTTAGAAAATTTTATAAGCAGCCAGGTATGGTGGCACATGCCTTTAATCTCAACACTCGGGAAGCAGAGGTAGAAGGATCACCTGTGAGTTCAAGGCCAGACTGAGAAAACAGTGAATTCCAGATCATACTGGAGTGGAGCAAGACCCTACGTTAAAAAAAAACACAAAATTTTAGAAGCTCTGACAGCATCTGGCCTATGCTGCCTATGAGCAGGGACAACGTGGTCATTCCTGCTGAGTTAGTTCTATGTCTTCCAGACATCCCAGACTGTCATCTGAGTGAGTAACAGTGACTGTCACCTCATCTCAACTGCAAGCTTAAAATTATACTTCTTGAGCTGGGTGTAGTGGCGCACGCCTTTAATCCCAGCACTCGGGAGGCAGAGGTAGGAGGATTGCCATGAGTTCAAGGCCACCCTGAGACTACATAGTTAATTCCAGGTCAGCCTGGGCCAGAGTGAGACCCTACCTTGAAAAAAAAAAAAAAAAAAAATTCTTTCTTGGAGAAAGGAGGATTTGCCTCCCAGGTCCTATGGCACACGGTTCCGTCCTAGCTTCCTGAGTAGGATGGCCTGTCCTATGTGTATGTCAGAAAGAGGAGGTCACAGGACTGAGCATCCCCAGAGGCAGGGATACTGAGCAGGCTGCCCTACACAAGGCCTGGGACCAGCTGTTGGCCCTTCTGCTTTCTCTCACATTGCACCTCATCTGTCTTTTTTTTTTTTATTAATTAATTAATTTATTTATTTATTTTTGGTTTTTCGAGGTAGGGTCTCACTCTAGTCCAGGCTGACCTGGAATTCACTATGTAGTCTCAGGCTGGCCTCGAACTCATGGTGATTCTCCTACCTCTGCCTCCCGAGTGCTGGGATTAAAGGCATGCGCCACCACGCCCAGCTTTTTAAATTTATTTTATTGACAACTTCCATAATTGTAGACAATATTCCATGGTACTTTCCTCCCTCCCCCCCACTTTCCCCTTTGAAACTCCACTCTCCATCATATCCCCTCCCCCTCTCAACCAGTCTCTCTTTTATTTTGATGTCATGATCTTTTCCTCCTATTATGATGGTCTTGTGTAGGTAGTGTCAGACACTGTGAGGTCATGGATATCCAGGCCATTTTGTGTCTGGAGGAGCACGTTGTAAGGAGTCCTACCCTTCCTTGGCTCTTACGTTCTTTCCGCCACCTCTTCCACAATGGACCCTGAGCCTTGGAAGGTGTGTTAGAAATGTTTCAGTGCTAAGCAGCTTTCTGTCCCTTCTTCTCAGTCCCATGGTGCCTTCTGAGTCATCCCAAGGTCACCACTAACTGAAAAGAGAAGCTTCTCTAACCAAAAGTGAGAGTAACAAACCTACAACAGGAGTAGTCATGAGCCCTAGGGATGTAACGTCTGCTGGTGTTGGCTAAATGTATATATACTATGCTCACCAAACTGCCCGGTAAGCACTTCTCTTAATGTTTATACCCATATATTAATGCTACTCGCCTGTCATTTTTATCACTTTCCTGGACCCACAGTGGCACTGTGCTTCTGGGATAGGGTGACTTTTCTGCTTCACCAGTCCTGAGAACCCCAGGCCAGAGCAGAAATGACCTTAGTGAGTTATTTTGATCTCCATCCTCCTGGGCTAGACCAATCCACATGGCCATTCTGGCCCCTTGAGTTGGTTTCCCTTTTCTCTAAACTGTCACTGTTTGCTAGCTGCTCTAGTAATATAAGGGGGCAAAGAAGAGGGACCCAGCCTCTATGATGTCCTGTAACCATTTCTGTGTGTGTCCCCAGCCTGTCACCACACGTATTCAGAGCTCTAGTTAGGTGGAGCTGACTCCTTTTACTTCAGCCTTCCCTGTAGGGGTCACCCACAGCAGCTCCACAGGAATCTGTTGATTGCAGGACCTTCACTTATGTAACTGTGAAGGGAGCGTTTTCCTCACTGTACCAGACACTGATTACTAGGGTGTCAAATTGTTAGACTTTGATTTTTTTTTTTTTAAGGCAAGCCCAACAGGCTGCCCTTACTTTATTTTATTTTTGTTTTTCGAGGTAGGGTCTCTCTCTAGTCCAGGCTCATCTGGAATTCAGTATGTCATCTCAGGGTGGCCTTGAACTCATGGCGATCCTTCTAACTTTGTCTCCCAAGTGCCTGGGATTAAAGGCATGTGCCACCACGCCCGGCCAGACTGCCCTTTTTTATGAGAGGGAGTGAGAGGAGAGAGGGGGAATTGGCCTCCAGCCACTATAATCAAACTCCAGATGCATGTGCCACCTGGTGCACATGTGTGACCTCACCTTGTACATGTGGCTTATGTGGGACCTGGAGAGTAGAACATGGGTCCTCAGACTTTGCAGGCATGCACCTTAACTGCTAAGCCATCTCTCTAGCCCTAGACTTTGATTTTTGCTTTACTATGTTTAGTAAATTCATCTAGATTATGAATAGTGTTGCAGAGCATTTTTCTCAACTTAACTGTGTTTTAGTTTATTTTCTTGGACTGGGGAGATGGCTCAGCAGTTAAAGGTGCTTGCTTAAAAAGCTTATTGGGGTCTGGAGAGATGGCTTAGCGGTTAAGGTGCATGCCTGCAAAGCCTAAAGACCCCAGTTCGATTTTCCAGGTCCCACGTAAGCCAGATGCACATGGTGGTGCATGCACCTGGAGTTCATTTGCAGTGGCTAGAGGCCCTGGTGCGCCCATTCTCACTCTTTCTCTCTATCTCCCTTTTTCTGTCTCTAATAAATGAATAAATAAATAATTTTAAAATTTTTAAATTAAAAAAATGTTTTTAAAAGCCTGTTGGCCTGGGTTCAATTCTGTAGCGTCCAAATAAGCCAGATGTGAAAGCGGTCCATGTGTCTGCAGTGGCATGAGAGCCTGGTGTGCTCCCCCTCCACACACATGTAAATAAAAATTTATAAATAATTATTTTCTTTAAAGAAATTCTAAGGATTTGAATTCTGAGTCAGCAGGGAGAGATAATAATAGAAATTAAAGTTATTTTCTCTTTTAATGATTGTGTGTCGTTTGGGCACACATGTGGGGCGTCCATGTGGAGGCCAGCAGCAAGCGTCAGTGTCTCTTTCAGTCGCTCTCTATCATATTTACTGAGACAGGGTTTCTCACTTCAACGCAAAGCTCACCTACTCAGCTAGTCTTGCTAACAAGCTTGCCCAGGAATCTGCCTGTCTCTGCTGCCCCAGCACTTGGGATTACAAACATGCCTACTATGCACATTTACGTGTGTTCTGAGGAACCAAATGCAGGTCTGCAGGTCTTCATGCCTACATAGTGAGCACATTACTACTGACTGAGCCATCTAGTTGCATTTGTTTGTTTGTTTGTTTGTTTGTTTGTTTTTGTTTTTAAAGGTAGGATCTCAGTGTAGCCCAGGCTGACCTGGAACTCACTCTGTAGCCCCAGGCTGACCTCAAACTCGTGGTGATCCTCTTGCCTCTGCCTCCCAAGTGCTGTGCCACCACATCCAGCTTAAAGTTTTTCTTTTTCTTTTTTTTTTTAAATAAAAGGGAGGGTTTTTATTAAGCTGGCTGGCATCTGTCCCCTCACAGTAAGGAGGAGAGCAACCCAGCTTACAGTTTTTCTAATCCTTGATACCAAGCAGTGCTTGGACAAAGTAGTTTCACCATCACCTTGCTAGTACTTAGATCACAGTTTCAAATTTTGTTTTGTTTTGTTTTGTTTTGTTTTGTTTTGTTGAGGTAGGGTCTCACTCTAGCCCAGGCTGAACCTGGAATTCACTATGTACTCTGAGGGCAGTCTCAAACTCACAGTAATCCTCCTACTTCTGCCTCCCAAGGGCTGGGATTAAAGGGGTGCCCCACTACACCCGGCCAGCTTAAAATTTTTGTAGCTCAGTAGACTAAGATGATTCTGAATTGTTTTAATTTGCATATTTATTTGTCTGTTTGAGAAAGAGTCTCATTTAGTCCATGCTGGCCTGAAACAAGCTATGTAGCCAAGCCAGGCCTTGAAATCTTGATCCTTCTGCCTCAGAATCCCAAGTGCTGAGATTAGAGGCATGTGTCACCACATCTGATGCTTGTTTTTTTTTTTTTTTTTTTTTTTGAGGTAGTCTCACTCTAGCCCAGAGTGGCCACAAAGTTAAAGCAATCCTCCTACCTCAGCTTCCCAAGTGCTGGGATTTGTGCCTGGCAAATTTGAATATTCCTGTGTGTGGTTATTAGTGTGGGTTGGAGAATTGTGGAAGCATTTACAATCTGTGTCTGTCCACGTGGCTTGTGTATCTACTAGAATAGAGTTGTGAGAGAGAGACTAGTTAATACAGACAAGATTAATAGTTTCTCTGCCCAAACACTTTCCTGCAATGGCTCTCCGTGGTAACAGTGCATTAGCATTGGTGTGGTATTCTGTTCTTCAGAGGTGGGAATGTGGTTTCCAAAAGGACTTTAGATATCTCACCCACGGCTGGAGAGATGGATGGCTTAGTGGTTAAGCGCTTGCCTGTGAAGCCTAAGGACCCCGGTTCAAGGCTCTATTTCCAAAGACCCACGTAAGCCAGATGCACAAGGTGGTGCATGCATCTGGAGTTTGTTTGCAGTGACTGGAGGCCCTGGTGCACCCGTGTTTTCTCTCTCTTTCTCTCTGTCTGTTGCCAATAAATAATCAAACAAACAAAAATTTTAAAAAATAGATATCTCACTCATTCTTTCTGTCTCACACAGGACACCTTCCCAGGGAGCAGAACCACAGTTAGGTTGGCAGACATTATTGAGAGGAGGACCCGGGTTCACCTGTTTTTCTTTTAAAAAAAAAAAAAAAAAATTTATTTTTATTTATTTGCTAGAGACAGACAAAGGGAGAGAGAGAAAGAGAGAGAGAGAGTGAGAACAGGCACACCAGGGCCTCTAACCACTATAAACGAACTCCAGACACATGTGCCACCATGTGCATATGGCTTACATGGGACCTGGAGAATCGAACCTGAGTCCTTAGGCTTCACAGACATGCACCTTAACTGCTAAGCCATCTCTCCAGCCCCCGGGTTCCCCTCTTTATCCCACACTATCCTGTGAGCTTGAGAGCTCCTGCCACTGTCCTGGTCTATACAGGCCTGCAGAGCCAAGTTGTGTGTATCTCTTGGACCCAGGCAGGCTTTATGGGCTCCACGGTACTTGTACTGCTGCCTCCGTGCATGTGGGTGGTGGCCAGAGCCCACTGTTCCATCTCTTTCTTAGAGAATCTAAAAGTATCCTGGGGTGGAGCATTTGGAGGGACCAACGATCATTTTGTGAGCATTAAGCTCTTAGGAGGTAGCACATGCTAGCTTGATGCATCTCGTCAGTATCCATGGCAGCCCTGCCCGTGCTGTGGCCTTATAGGTGGGTGGCATCTGATAAGCATGTGGCAGAGTGATGCACCTTTCACCCCCAGGCCTGGCTGTTTGAGGCCTTGATATGCTCCACTGCCAGCAGGTAACTCCTCAACCAGCATCAGAGTCCTGACTATCACAACTCTGTGCTTGTGACCTGCATCGCCCACTCCCCATCCCCGTGAGCACATTCCCAGTCAGGTCTGCTCATTCATTCACAGACGTTAAAGGCGCACTCCTTCAGTCAGGTCTACATTGAGCAGAATTATAAATGAGTCCAGATGGAATGTTGGTGTGGGGGAACAGTGAGAACTCCGTAATTGATTTTGAATTGGAATGGAATGAAGCTTCTCAGAAGATGGGCACAGAGCCTGGCCTTGACAGGTGACAGGATTTGCAGTGGGGATGGGGAGGAAGGAGCACCCAGCCTTGAGCACAGCACAGGAGCCAGACAGTGACTGTCCATTGTCCAGGTGGCTGTAGTACAGGGAGAGGGGACAGGACAGGGTGGGTCCAGACAGGGATGTCACACTCAGGATCTATAGTGGGATTGAGAAGCAGCCTAGAGGCCAGGGCAGGGTCTTGGTCTAGAAGGAAGACAGAGAAAAGGGGTCTTGGTTGGGTGTCTGCTGCTTAACAGAGTGGCACTTACTCATCCACTGAGAACACTAAGCCAGCAGGAGCATGGGACTTGGCAGTATTCCTCTGACAGTGAGAATGAACTTCTGAAACATTAATTAGGGCTGGAGAGATGGCTTAGCAGTTAAGGTGCTTGCCTACAAAGCCAAAGGACCCAGGTTCAGTTCCCCAGTACCTACATAAAGCCAGATGTACAATATGGTGCAAGTGTCAAGTTCATTTGCAGTGGCTAGGAGGCCTTGGCACACCCATTCTCCCCCACCATCCCCCTGCATTGTTTTCTCTCTATCTCTCAAATAAATATTTTAAAAAGAAAAAGAAAGAAATTAATTAGCTGGGTATGATGGTGCATGCTTTTTAAAAAAATATTATTTATTTATTTATTTGAGAGAGAGAGGCAGAGAGAGACAATGGGTACGCCAGGGCCTCTAGCCACTGTAAACGAACTCCAGATCCATGTGTCCCCTTTGTGCATCTGGCTTGAGTGGGTCCTGGAGAATCTCTCCAGCCCAGTGCATGCTTTTAATCCCAGCACTCTGAAGGCTGAGGTAGGAGGAGCACTGTGAGTTCAAGGTCAGTCTGGGCTATGGAGTGGGTTCCAGATCAACCTAGGCTAAAGTGAGACCCTGCCTCAAAAAAAAAAAAAAAAAAAAAATCAATTATTTGTGGTGGGGGGGCACACATGCCCCAACACATGGGAATATCAGAAGACAACCTTGAGGTTTCTGAGACCAGGTCTCTTACCTCTGCAGATGAAATGCCAGACTGCAGATGATCATCAGACTAGCTGCCTGAGAACTTAGGATGCTCCACCTCCCATTGTTGGGAGTGTGTTGGCATCACAGATGCATTCAGCTTTGTGTGGGTGCTGGGGAACTGAACCCTGGGCCGGCAAGCTTTACAAGCGAGTGCTTTTAATCATGGAGCCATCTCTCCAGCCCCGATGGACGTTTTTACATGCTGGCAGTAGCTTTGGTCTGGCTTGCCAGAGCAAGTGGAAAGCAGCAGATGCTGTGCCCTGATTCTGCTGTGGAGCTTGGAAGAGTTTTAATGTCAGTGTCCACGGGCTCATTTAGTTAACAAATACCTGTGGTGTGTGCAGTGTGTAACAGGTGCTTAACAGTGCAGCAGAGGTAGGAAACTGGTGTAAGGCATCTCAATTTTTGGAGCTGCAAAGATTATGTTCCATACAGGGAACATGTGAAAGCCACACTCTTTGAGTCTGCCTGTGGTGCTGACGTTCCTCAGAGGACTGGCTTCCCATGGTGACTTGTGTTTATGTCTGTTTACACTCCAGATGCCTTAGAGCCTCCAGTTGCCCTAGAGGACTTGGCCTTGGTGGCCACTGTGTGTGCTTGGAAGCCAGGAGAAGCTGCTCTGCTGGCCGCGCCCATCCTACTTGGCCACCCACTTGCCATGGAGGCCCCAGAGGTCCCTGTGGGCGCCCTGATTGACTTCGGGACTGAACCACCCACTTCCCCTCCACTGGAGGCAGTGCCTCCAACGCTGCAGGACCCAGACGGCTCCCTGGGTGATGGCGCATCTGAGAGTGAGGCCACCGAGTCTGCAGACAGTGAAAATGACATGGGAGAGTCACCCTCACACCCATCTTGGGACCAGGACCGCCGCTCTTCCTCCAATGAGTCCTTCTCCTCCAACCAGAGTGCTGATTCAGCCCCTGACGAGGAGACGCTGGCACTCCGCGAGTTTATGCGTGGCTATGTGGAGAAGATCTTCTCTGGAGGGTAGGCTGTCTGTGGGACAACAGGCCTGCTACTAGGCCCTAGGGACCCACCTCCTGCTCTAGCCTCTGCCTCTCCCCAGGGACTTTTGACCTATCCTAGGCTACATGTAGAATCATGTGGGAAAAAGTTTTTTTTTTTTTTTTTTGAGAGAGAGAGAGAGGGAGAGGGAGACAGATAGAGATGGGCTCGCCAGCAGCCTCTCAGTTGCTGGGAACAAAATCCAGATGTGTGTGCCCCTTGTGGGCATGTGCGGCAATGTGCCCTTGTGTCACTTTGCATCTGGCTAAATGTGGGACCTGGAGATTGGAACTGCTGGAGATTGGAACCAGAGTTCTTAGGCTTAGGAGGCAGGCGCCTTAACAGCCAAGCCATCTCTCCAGCCCCATGTGGGAAAGTTTTAAAGGTACCCAAGCCTGGGTTTCATCTAGGACCAGGTAACAACCACTTTTTGGGGATACAGCATGTCACATACGTTCAGGCTGCCCTGGGGAGCCTAGAGGGCCATGTATTGCCAGCTCCTGAAAGGTTCATTAGCACAGAGGCAGTGTTCCTCAGCCTAGCCAGCCCTGTGCCACAGCCAGTGCAGCTCGTGTCCCCTGCACATCTAGTCTTGTCAGCACTAGGACATAGACCTGGAGTGACCCATCCACTGTGCACCCCCTCAGTTTCTCAGTTCATTTCATCTTGTGGATACCTCTCTGGGTATCATAGGGACCAAGGAAGCAGGTAAGACAGGACTTTCCACCATGGTATCTTCAGTAGCTCTTATGGCACAGGCTGCACACCCTTGTGGTCAAATGGCAGAGGAGAAAATGAGTAATTCTGTTAATAGCTAACATATGTACCATTATAGAATTTCTATGTATGTATGTATGTATGTATGTATGTATGTATGTATGTATATATGTATGTATTTTTTTTTTTGGTAGTGGTGGGGAGAATGGCACCCATGGTCTTGCACATGCTAGTTAAATGCTCTACCACTGAGCTATAGTCCATCTTTGCATTTTTTTTTGTTGTTGTTGTTGTTTTTCTAGGTAGGGTCTCACTCTAGCTCAGGCTGACCTGGAATTCACTCTGTAGTCTCAGGGTGGCCTCGAACTCACAGCGATCCTCCTACCTCTGCCTCCCAAGCGCTGGGATTAAAGGTGTGTGCCACCAGGCCTGGCTTCATCTTTACACTCTTAAGTCAGGTTTGGAAGGGGTCATCTCTGAGGGGTCACTGCATCTCACTCACTCTCCCAGCACTCCACTGACATTTGTCTCGCTTCACCATCGCTAAACCCAGAGAACACTGGTTTGGCTTCTGCACCATCCGAGCACTTCCAGAGCAGTGTCTTATTAGAATATTTCCTCAGAGCCATTGCCGAAGAAGCTACAGTTACTGCTGTAATTTAATTCGTGGGTGACAGAAGGTAACAAAATTCAGTTACCCGGGCTTCTTGTGGAGCCCATGGGGTCCTTTCCTTCCTTGGAACTTCTTGTGGCCTTTCTGTTGTTCATGAAAGAACAGAGTGGGGGCATCAACAGCAGAAGCAGATTCCTGAGGTTGAACTGTGGCCTGAGAAGAGGGAAATCTCAGAGCAGACCCTTAGCTCTGCCTACTTGTGTCTCTGTTGTGTGGTATCTCAGCCAGGAGCAGGAACTATGCCATCCCAGGCTTTTGGGCTCTGGGCAGTGACCCCTGAGTGGTAAGCATCCACAGCAGCATCTTCAATGCACTCACATTCTGGTCTGTGGACCAACCACGTTAGCATCTCCTGAACTGCTCAGGCCCCTATGTCCCCACTGAGTTGGGCGCCTACATGTTAATAAGGCCTAGGCACAATTCACCTCAAGCTGCAGACTACCCATGACTATCCCCTTTCATTCAAAGCAGTTAGAGTGTCAGTAAACCCTTCAATAAATGCAAATTGCATAAGCTGCCCAATTAACAGCCTTCTACGTCATTTTTAGTCTTTAAGGGAGACTCACAGAGAACCAAGGCCACTTGAGGCCTGTGTCCGCACAGGGCTCAGATATTCCAGGTGGGAGGTGCTCAAGCAGGAGGCAGAGCAAGGGAAACTGGATGAATTCTCGCCTACCACGAGCGAGCGCTGTGTCAGGACCTCTCAGCTAGGCTCCTGGCCTCAGAAATAAGAACAGTCCTGTCACACAGAGTTAGCCAGAGGGCAAGGAGAGTAGACGTTCCAGGCGCTCTTCCATTTCTTCTTCCTGGTCTTCCCCTGCCGAGATATTTCTCCAAGGGATTGAAGTCTTGCTTTTCCTCGGCCCTTTTTCTCAGGGAGGACTTGGACCAGGAGGAGAAAGCCAAGTTTGGGGAGTACTGCAGCAGTGAGGATGGGAAAGGCCGCGAGTGGTTCGCGCGGTATGTGAGTGCCCAGGTAAGCGCCAAGTGGGCAGAGCTCCCCAGATGCCTAACAAACCCCCTAACTCAGCAGGACAAGGTCAAAGACTGCTGAGTGAGCAGTGTAGAGTGGGAGGTTCTACCCGTGGATGTGAGGGGGACTGGTGACCTCCAGAAGTTCCAAAAAGGGTCATCTTTAAAGGCAAGCACATGGGCTGTGTCCATGCATATTTGTATTGAATAACTTACCATATTCAGTTTTCACACACAAAAAAATATATTCAAGTTGATGAAAGTGGCAAAATCTATGTAAAGACAAATGTATCGACGAAGCTCAGAAAACTACACCTTGGAGGTTCCTGGTGGATGTTTTCTAAGTGTTTTTATCATAAGTGACATATTCTACACAGAGAAATTAGAACATGCAGAAGAAAATAATTACCCACAAATCCAGAAATAGCCATTGTCATCATTTGGGGTTTTGTCTCTGTGTTTTTCCCCCGGAGTGAGCTGAGCCTGTGCCTCTGTCTTTGAAATCCTGTGAAGACAATGCAGGAGGGAACCTGATGGGCATTAGTGGGCAAGGGCGCTATGTGGTGCCTGAGTCCTACCAGGTCCTGGTAGGAGTGACAGTGACCATCAGGGGCCTGTTCTAAGTGCACTGTGGTGGGTAAGTTCCCAGCCTCTCTGAGCTGCTGTGAGTCACCTCCCCTTCCCCCCACTGTGTTTCTGGACAGCGCTGCAAATCCAAGTGTGTGTCAGAGCCGACCTTCTACCGCCTGGTGCAGTCCTTTGCAGTGGTGCTATTTGAGTAAGTGATGCCCTCCTCAGAGGCCCAGCCCCACAGCTGTTCTTCCCGCCCCTGATAAGAAGCCAGCTGTGAGTCATGGCCACCCAGCCTTAGCTAGAAGTCATGCCTAGCATGGAGTAGATCTAGTGGTCCTGGCCTGGTGATAGCAATTAGAAGACTGCAGTTGGGCCGGGCACAGCCCTCATACATCTCAGGACAGGTGGATTCCTCCCTGTTCCCTCCCTCTCTGGCTCTGGGGCAGCTCCATGGCCACTGTGAAGTCCTCTGTGAGCAAACGTGCTGGGAGGACTGTAGCAGACCTGCTCACAGAGGTCTGGGGATCATGGGAGTATGGAAATAGAGGAGGTCAGCCCACTCAGCTTCGCTTCCTGCCCCCGAGGGACCAGACCATGCAGTGCACAGGCTCCTTTCCAGGTCTGTGACTCTGGGACCACTAGACACGCTTGGCTCCTGGGCCTTGAGCTAGCATGGGGACCCACCTCCAGAGTTTGACAGGGGGGTTGCTGCTCTGTCCAGGGGTCTGAATAGCAGCCCTTGGAGCCCAGCCACCTCTGGGTGGCTGGAGGTCCAGACCTACAGGTGGGAAAGGGCAAGGGGGTCTGAGCTGGGTCCGTGTGCTCATCACCTCTCTAAGGCCTTTAAGTAGCTCTTGCCCTGGGCCCTGTGTACCCCCTGGTTGTTTTACCCATTGCCCTTCCACAGGATACCTGGAAGCCTCCCTCTTTTACCCTAGTCCTCTGACAGAGGCCAGATTGAGGGACTGCACACACCTTCCTGCCCCCAGAATCAGGTCCCATCCTAGGCCATGTACCTGTAGGTGGCTCTCCTGATAGCACCCATGGGGAGTATTTTGTCACTTCCTATGGCAGTGTCTTGGGAGTGAGGTGTCATTTAGATGCTTCATTGACTCCCAGTGAGAAAGTCAGGTGGACCTGTGCTAGCCAGCCGGCCTTGCTTCCTGTTGCAGGTGCCATCAGATGGATGACTTTGGACCTGCCAAGAACCTCATGACCATGTGTTTCACTTATTATTACCTCGGTGAGTGGGCCTGGGGCACGTGTGGGCAGAGCACATGCTGCGCTGGGAGCCAGGAGTTGTCAGCTCATAACATGACATCAGCCAAAGCTTCCTTCTTGAAAAGCAAACAGAACAAGGCTTCTAGAGAGCAAGAGCTGAGCAAGGCATGAGACTCCTAATGTGCAGCAGACATGGGCTGCCCTGGGGGTCAGGGCTGGCTGTCCATGGAGCAAAAGAAATCAGTATTTGAGACAGTGAGCCCCTGGATAGGATCTTTGCATGATGGTGACACAGATGCTGATGTGGTGGCCTCAGCTTTATGTTTTAGCAAAACGTGATGCCTAGCTGGCTGTCGGGGCAGCAGTGTGGGACTCTACCCTCAGGTGGCTGGGGATGCTGTGGCGGAGAGGCAAAGCCAGTGCCTCACTGTATGGAAATGTTTACATGTGCAGGAACTCCAAGGTGCCCACGTTGAGCTCTGGGTTGCAACACAGGGCCTCGTTCAGCCCTTGAGATGCTGGAAGCCTCTCTGTGTGGGGCTGGGTCTGCCCTGCTGAACAGACCACCCTCTTGCCCTTCCTGCTCACTGTGGGTTCCAAGTGTCCTGTTCCCAGAAGCCCCTGCTCCATGCCTCTGGGCTGGCCCACGGTGGCTGGTCTGACTGCTGTGGGTCATTTGGAAAGGCCTCCGTTCTCAATGAACAGCTTCATCCTGCTGGCTGAGATCTGTGCAAAGCCCCTTTAGCTGGCAGAGAACACTGTGCATTGACCTGTCAAGGGCCTGTTGAGTCACTCAGGCCTGTGGTTCAAACTGCTTTTTACAGAAGGGGTTATGGTTTGCCTTGGTGCACCCCTCACATCTCTTCCACTCCGGGCTCACCTGCTGTAGGCCAAGGCCAGGGACCCTAAGAAAGCTTTGAAACAAACATGCCGTGTGTTCACCCCAGGTGGCTGCAGTCTGTCAGGCCTGCTGTGTGCTTACCCATGTGCAAGCCTCTTGCCTCCCTTCCTTCCACCTCCAGGGCTGCTGGTGTGAGCGCACAGTCCCAGGGCATCCTTGGACCCTCCACTGTCTGTCATTCCAACCCTCTCTTCTCCCTTCTTCCCCTTCTGAAGGCAAGCCTCACCTGCCCCCCACGGAGCCCAGGGAGAAGCCAGCTGGCAGCATCGACTCCTACCTGAAGTCTGCCAACAGCTGGCTGTCAGAGAAAAAGGACATTGCTGAGCGGCTGCTGAAGAACACAGAAAACATGAAAGGCTTCTTTGGGGGCCTGGAGACCAAGCTGAAGGGGCCTCTAGTCAGAAAAAATGAGTGAGTACCAGGGGCTGGGGCCCTCTGACTTATGGGGCAAGAAACAGTGGAAGCAACAAGTGGTCACTGGCACCTTCATGGTCTTGGGCCCTCAGCTGCTCCTGAGTTGCGCAGCTGCTGGCCCAGCATGACTCTCCACCCCACAGAGCTTTCCAAGGCCCCATAGGCTGCTTCACTCACTGCCATACAGGGATGTTCCAGAGGCCATGATTCTTGGGCTGGCGAGGAGCATATATGGTTGTTGTTGGTGACTGCGAAGTTGCATGCCCTTGCCTTTCCTTCTTTCTCTCACTGATGTGATGTTAGTGTTTGGGGCATCCAGGGAGGCCTTGGGGAACACTGCCTCCAGGGGAGGCTGCCCTGATAGATGGAGGATTCTTAAGAATGGTGCATTGGCCACAGAGGTGCCAAAGCCAAGATGCCACAAAGAGGGGCACATCAGCACAAGGTGCTGCAGTCATCTGGGGCCCCCATACCTCCCAAGGCCTGGTTACAGCCAGGTGACATGGTCCCTCTCTGTCCACACAGTGGGACTCAGAAAATGGGGCCAAACAGCTTCAGCACCACTGGCCTCTGTCCTTCCACCTGGCCACTGGCTGCTGTGGAGCTAATTCCCGAGCATCTCTTCAGAGGAGTCACACGGCCGGCTCCTAAGCAGTGTCTTGATTAAAGCAAATGTGGTGCGGGTCATGCTTGTCACTGCTGTTGTTTCTCTCCCCAGGGAAGAGGAGAACAAACCCAAGGACAAACAGCTGAAGACTGGTGAGAACATTCCCTGAGCTGGCTGTGAAGCAGAGCCTGATGGGCTTGTGGGGAAGGAAGGGGGGTTGCTGTGGGCATGGCTGTGGGTCAGGAAGGGCCTATGCCCCTGGCCTTGTAACCCAGATGCACATTCCTTTAGAGCTCTTAAACTTGCCCACTAGTAACCAGTAACAGGAACAAGCAAGTTGTTTATGACGTAGAACAAACCAAATCCTTAACCACAAAGTCAGTCTCTCTAGTGTCACAGGAAGGGGTGGCCCCTCCGTGGATCATCCTGGGAAGGCATGAGTCACAGCACCCCTGGCAGAAAAGCTTTGGTGGGATTTCCCACGTAGCTGTATGACCTCAAAGGCATAGACTGCTGTGTCTGTGGGTCTGCCAACATGGGGTGGTCACCTGTGCTGCCCTCAGATCTTCTCACTCCTACAGTGACCGTGGTCAGCCCCGAGGACGAGCACAAGGGGGAGAAGGTCTACCTGTACACACACCTGAAGCAGCAGCCCATCTGGTAAGGCCTCCTGCACGCTCATTTCCATCTGACCTGGGCAGCTGTCCCTTCCCACAGGCCTTTCTGCTGAAAGGGCAGCTGTTGTCCACCCCTGCAGGGTATTCACAGGGAAACGGATAGAAGTGAGCACCTATGGTGGGATGTGGGGAGGTTGGTGATCAGATGGGAACATGCCATGGCCAGCCCCCATGGAGAGGCCAATAGAGGTGCTACGTGACTCCAGGTCATGCATATACCTGTGTAGAAGCCAGCAGCTGGTGCTCATAGCAGCCCTGCTTAGACTAGCTCTAGTGTGCACACAGCAAACAGCTCTCACTTAAGCATGATGTGTGTGGTCTGTCCACATCATGGAGTGGAAGGCCATAGGAAGGAGGGAGCCCTGGCACAGGGCATAATGCAGTGACCACCCCCCCCCCAAAAAAAAGCCATTTTGCTCAAGAAAGAAGGCAGACACAAAAGACCACATGACATTTAAAATCCTATTCATTCAGAATGCCCATGTACATGGTCTCTTTATGGGGAAAATGTTCTGGAATTCCATGGTGTGGTGGCTATATTACTCATGAATACACTAAAAATTACTAAATTACATATCTTTTGTAACTTTATTGTGATTATAGGGCCTTCCATATGCTAGGCAAGCATTCTACCACTGAGCTATACTCCCAGCCTTACATATGTGTGTGTGTGTTGACATACACATAGACATGTATATGTGTGTATAATAGGGCGAGTTTTATGGGTTGTAAATTATATGAAGGTTACAGTTGAGGTGCAAGCGTGGTTTATCTGTTGTCAGAGTGTGTTCCTCATGGGCTCATGTGCTAGTATTTTGGTCCCTGATTTGACAATGTTGAGGGAGTAGAACCCTAGGAGGGGGCCAAGTGCAAGCCCCTCCAGGAAGGGATTGAAGTAGCTGTCACAGGACCAAGCTAGTTCTAGAGACAGCCTATTGTATAACAAGGCCAGCCTGTGTGCTTGGCTCCTTTCTTTTTTTTTTTTTTTTTTTTTTTTTTTTTTTTTTTTTTTTGGTTTTGCAAGGTAGGCAAGGTAGGGTCTCACTCTGGTCCAGGCTGACCTGGAATTAACTATGCAGTCTCAGGGTGGCCTTGAACTCTCGGCAATCCTCCTACCTCTGCCTCCCGAGTGCTGGGATTAAAGGTGTGCGCCACGACGCCCGGCAGCATGGCTCCTTCTTATGTACCATTCTCCTTCCACTCTCTCCTGTGTTGGGATGCAGTCAGGGACCTTTGCCATAGCTCTCAAAACGTCGTTGTGACCCTCCAGCCACTGGAGTCTTGAGCCAAGTAAGCCTCTTACACATCACCCACATTAGGTGGTCTTTTAACATAATACAAAACTGACCAAGGCAGCCACAGCTGGGAGAAGTCTTGCCTGGTACCTGGCTCTCCGTGGTCACTAGTGTTGCCTCCCACTGCCTTTCCTTCCCTCACCAGTTAGGTGCCATTCTTACCCTGGAAACAAGGGTGTCAACATGTCCTCTCTCTCAGATCACAGTTCAGCAAGCAGACTTGCCCACCACAACAAACAAGGGCTGAGTGAGGAGTATGGCTGGGAAGAGCTCCAGAAACTTGCAGGTCAGGCGGCCTAGTGGGGGCTGGCAGAAGTAACCACAAGAAGGCTAAGCCTGAAACAGCTGGACACTCACGCAGCAGAGAAGGGGAAGGAGCTGCTCTGGGTCGTGTCACATGCCAGTGATCGAGTAGCACCTTGGGCCCTTGGCCTTACCATTTGCAGCTAGGTGTGGAAAAGGGCCAGACAGTCAAGATTTTGGACTTTGTGGGTCAAGTGGTCTCTATTTAGCCACACAACTGTGCTATTCAGCCAAAGCTGCCAAGGCCAGGATGCCAGTAAGCATGGCATGTGCCAGAGAACCTTCTTGAACAGAAGCAGCTATTGGGTCCAAGTCAGCCACATGCCACCCCGACCTTCCACAGGAAAAATTGTTCCTATTCTCTTGTCTTTTATTTGTTTGTTTGTTTGTTTGTTTGTTTGTTTGTTTGTTTGTTTGAGGTAGGGTCTCACTCTAGCTCAGGCTGACCTAGAAAGCACTCTGTAGTCTCAGGGTGGCCTCAAACTCATGGCAATCCTCCTATCTCTGCCTCCCCGGTGCTGGGATTAAAAGCGTGCACCACCACGCCCAGCTTCTCTTGTCTTTATAAGACTGTCATGGTGTGTCATTGCCTGGGTGCTATTGGTGTCAGACCCTGTCTGGGCAGCAGGAGTCCAGCTGTGGCCTGCCAGCTCTACCTTCCCCTTGGGTCTCTTCAGCTTGTGCCAGGCTCCTTCCTCTCCTGCTGGGCCACCAGCAAGGCCCTTTAGTCACAAGGGTCAGTGCTTATTCTCTTCTCACATGCCTGCCTCTCTGAGGCATCTCACCAAAGCAGTGAGGCACTGCACTGCCTGGTGAGGATGGGATGAGGCCTGAGTCCTCCTGCCTACCCAGGGGGAGACCTTGACCGTGTCTCATCTTGCAGGCATACGCTGAGGTTCTGGAATGCTGCCTTTTTTGATGCCGTCCACTGTGAAAGGCGGAAGCGATCCCCCACCACCAGGTAGGAGCCAAGTGTGGTCCCTTCTGCCTCAGGAGAGGACCAGGTCTTGGCTGTGTTTCCCAGGTGTGTGGAGACCAGCAGAATGGCTGAGCTGCTGTGTTGATGGTTTCCTCCCAGACCACGCAGCCTGGAGCCCTGCAGGCTGCCTGAAGGGTCAACAGTCCTGGCTTCATGGGTGGGCTGCACAGCTTGCATGGGTGCTTTCTGTCCTGGGGCTGTGGCATGACATGGTCTGACCCGAGGGACACCACAGGTCTCCAGCCCCAACCCGCTGTTCGCTGAAGAATCAGGGGTCTGCCCATGCAGCTGCTCCCCTCAGCCCTTGGCCACAGCCTAAGCAGACCTTCTCAGCTGCATCCAGGCCAGGTCTGCACCTCAGAGGCTCCTCGGGACCCAGTTCAGAAAACATGGGGCATGGGACAGGGCAGGACTTGTCCTTAATGACACACAAGCTCCATCCAATACACACTGACTACAGCTGGCACAGGTTGCCACCCATTGCAAACAGCTGTGGGCTAGCCTAGGACAGCAGACCCCTAGGAGACCAGACCAGCCTGGGGCTCCTAATGGCTTGCCAGCAGTGGGGCATGGAAGTCAGCTTCCCCTAGACTCACTCTCCCATAGCTGAGTGGGAGGGAGAAACTGGCTGTGGGAGGTTCCTCTACCAGCAAGTGGTGTATGTGAGGTGGAACCTACCTCACAGGGATAGCTAAGGCCAGTCAGGAGTGGGAGCGAGGTGGCCTGCTTCGAGTCCCGTGGTGGTCTGCTGAGGCTTCGTTTCCTGGGGAGCATGGGATGGGCAAGGCCCTGAGATGTTGCCAAGACCCCTCAGGAGAGTGTCCAGCTCTGCCTGGAGACAGCGGGGGAAGTGCTGAACTGTTTCCAGGCATGGGCCTGCCTCTTGTTCATCTCTGACTCCTAGGGATAAACGTCTCTCTCTGTCCTCTCCGCTCCTGCCTGGAATGATCTCTGCTTGTTCTTTTCCATCCACATATCTTGCATGACTTTGACATGTGCCTTTGTTTACCTGTTTCTGCTGCCGCTCCAGAGGGGATGCTGGAGAGCAGGAAGAGAAGAGGTGTGTGTCCACGTGACTTTGTTCCATTTTACAACACCGGGGCTCTTTACAAGGCCACTGAGTTCACAAGGGGAGAGGGTCCCTGGGGCTAGCCTAGGCTAGTGACAGGGACTGGACCCAGACAGAGTGAGCTTGCCAAGGCTAGAGCACCTTCAGATAGTTAAGAAACAGGTGGAGACACCTGGAGCCATTCTTGCAGGCAGTTCAGGAGGAGGGGCAGCGAGCCAGAAAGCCTGCTGCAGCTAGGGGGTGTACTACTCTCTGCCACTCTGCTGGGGCCTCCAAGGGGTTCAGACACACCAGGCCATTGGCTTTGAAGAGAGGGTGGGGGAGAAGGTGTCCTGTTTGTAGCTTGTCCCAGTCATCAGAGATGGGGTGTCAGCAGGTCTGAGGGGCATATGGAAGGACAGCTGCCCTCTCCTCCAGCCATTGGGTAACCCTGGAAACTGTGGAGAATAGGAAGGCTCCCTGAAGCAAAGGAGGGCACAGCAGCCTCCTGTGAGCCCCTGGCGGTGGGTAGGGGGTGGGGGGACCTGACCACATTCCTTTGAAGCTACCATGACGCCAGCCTGGAGGGGAGATGTTAACACATGGGGTTGTTCCTTGGCAAACCTAGCTGTGTGTTTAATGGCAGTGGATTTGCACCTGCTGCTCCGAAAAACCTTGCTTTAAAGGCCTTATTATGGCTGTAAGAGAGCAGCCAGGCCTGAAATCCCCCGCCATGGCAGAGCCCCATACACGCCCAAAGTCTTTCAGAGGACCCTGTGATAGAGCCAGTCCCTTGGGAACAGGGTATCTTGAATCACTACCCCTCCCCACAACAGCTGGTCAGTGACCCATCCTGAGTCCAGCTGAGGGGACAGCCAGCCTTCTCACTGGAGCCCAGGCAGCTAGCTGACCAGCACAGACCTGCTGGAGAGTGGCCAGTATAACTTGGATCCCTGGGCCTCCAGCATGATCTCTTTTTCAGTGGCCTCTGCTGACAGCAAATTGTCCCTTTCCGTACTCTGTCCAGAGGCTTCCACCAAATGCTGCTCACCTCCAAGCCCACTGTGGCAGCTTAGATTCATGGTCACTGTGCACTGTGTGTGGCGAGACTGGCTGTTGCTGGGGACTAAACTCAGCTCTCAGGAAGTAACTGGATGGTCTGGGTCAAGTTGTTCATGACCTTTGCCCTCCAGAGCTGAAGGTGGCATTCCAGTTTTAGTCCTGGCCACAGCAGAAGACTCTTTTCCTCATGGGTCAGAGCTGTGGTTCTGCTATTTGCTATGGTCTGCAGTGTGTCCACTGTACACACATGGCCTTGGTGGCCTAGTGGCAGTGAGGGGCTCTGTGTGACTGAACGGCCCCAGGGGAAGTATTGGAGGGAAGAGGAAGGGTGGACAGTTCAGTTCCTCAAGAGCGTTCCTTCTGGGTCCTTGTGGGCGTGCAGAGGCTGGGGCTCTGTGCTCACTACTCTGCTGAAGGTCCTGAGCCCAAGGCCTTGGGCCAGAGGAAGGCACAGGGAAGGGGAAGGAGGCTGACTTTCCATTTCTTTGTTTTGTTCTCTCCCTTTGGCTTCTCCATTACCCCAAATTCTCTCTCCTCCATGCTACTTCTTTTCTCCCTCTGCTCTGATCTTTCCAACTTCTTTTAGTCAGACTCATCACCCTGAGTCCTCTTCGTAGGGAAATTGGGCCTATGGTCTGTAGCTGTGTGTCTGTCCCCTGGGTGCTGGGGTCTGACTTCACACAAGGCAATGGGCATAGAAGCAAGTGGCTGCTCTGGGAACCTCACCAGGGAGGGGAGGAGCCAGTGACGTGTGACATGTGGGTGAGCAGAGGAAGCTTTAATGCCTCCCCTTGAGGCACCACCCCACCATGCCAAGTGAACAGGAGGAGTTTTTCTCAGAGGCCACCATTGTGCTGGGTTCTAGAGCCCAGACTAGCTCCACCGTGGGCACATCATCATGGGCCAGTGCAGAGAGGCCTCTGGGAAGAATGTGGATGATCAAAACTGTGTTATGGGAAGATGGAGAGAAGGCGCTGGGGGCCAGACACAGTGGGAAACCCCTGTGAGGCAAGCAGAGTCTTCAGGAGGGACAGCGCAGCCATCAGGCACTCACAGGCTCCTGACCTCTGGATTTCCCAGCCTGTGAGGTGGGTCAGGTCCCTCCTGGGTCCCCAGAGCAGTAGACTATTGTTAGCTTTGGGCTGCTTTGTCTAAGGTGGGCCCCTCAGGTGTGGAAGTTGTCCTTCAGAAGCAGGGCCCCTCTGTGATGGGTAAGCTGAGCAAGCTTCGAGCTCTACAGAGCAGGATGGAAGGGTCTCACACCTGTCTGAAGCCAGTCCCTCCCTCCTGTGTCCACAGGGAGAAGTGGTGTCACATGACTCAGGAGGAGCGAGACGACAGCCTGCGGTTCAACGAGAACATCACCTTCGGGCAGCTGGGGTAAGAGCTGGGGCCACCCTCACAGGGCTACTACTTGTGAGGACAGGACTGGGCAACCACCAGGGGCACAGCTCCTATAGAGACTGTATGTGGTTTTCAGCTGGTGCTCCCAGTCCAACCCCCAGAGTTAGTGCCACATCTCAGCTCCCTTCCCTGGGCAGGCAGGAGAGGTGACAGCCATGGGTATTTTTCCTCCAGCACGTTCACTCACAACATGCTAGCTTTCGGCTTGAGCAAGAAGCTGTGCAGCGACTTCCTGAAGAAGCAGGCTGTGATCGGCAACCTGGATGAGGGTGAGCTGTGGGTGGGAGGTACTGGAGGGCGGTGGAGAGAAGCTGGGGTGGGGGGGTCCCCATCTTAGCTACAGACATGGTGTTTACTTTCCCTGGATCACCCTCTTTCGCTAGTCCATGGAAACACTGGGACTCAAGCCTTCTATCTGGAAGCCCATTTCTGTTGAGGGACGGCTGGTGTGGATGGGGCCCCACCAAGGCAGAGGTGGACGTGGCCCTAGTATGTAGCCTTTGCACTTGTACAGAGCCAGACCTGGCTACAAATTGGTCCTTCTAGACAGCCACCAGGCGTCGCTCTTCATTCCTTGACTCACACTACCATGATGGGGTAGTGGAGAGTGGGGATTCTCAAGTTTTTCCAGAATCCCTAACTCTGTCTTAGAAGAGAGCCTACTGGCCTCCGTACCACTGCACCAGACCAAGAGCCAGGTTTGTGTCACCATTTGATGCCAGTGTTCCTGCCGGGCCCAAAGGCCTCACACGCACATGTGCATTTTGATGGACCAGTAATTTGTCTCACATCCAACTTCAGGGGCATTGCAGAGTGGCTGGGGAGACACGGCATATCGGTGGCCTCTGAGCCATCTCAGCTCTGCCCCAGCAGAAGATAAGGGAAATAGTCTCAACTCCCCCAACCTGTGGTCCTAGGCATGGCCTCAGGCCCAAGGCTTCTGGGGTCTATACTCCCCACCTAACACAGGTCCTGTAAAAGGGCTGCTTCCAAGTGCTCGTGCCAGCCAGATACATGGTGTGCTGGTGATGAGGGCTGTGTTCACAAGACCCTTGCTACAGCTCACCCTGGGACATGGAATAGAGTGACCACCCCCAGCTAGCTGTGGCACAAGCTGGCAGTCCTATTCCTGGTCCTAGTGCAGAGGACAGGGTGCACCTGTCCTGGTCACTGTCTTCTCTCTGGAATAACACTCCTCTCTCCTGCAGAGCAATACAAGCTGCTGAGTGACCACATCGAGCAGATGGCCACTGAATAGGAGACTGCGGTGCATGCCGCTCTCCCGGGCCAGTGACTGGCCGTCCGTCACCCCAGCAATGACCCTGCATGACACCAGCAGCACCCAGAGCCATTCCTTGCTGCCTTAGAACTAGCGTTTAGTGGACTCCAGCTACCCATCTCCCTGCCTGTGTCTGCAAGGTGTCACATGGCCAAAACTGAGCAACCGTGTACCCTCCAAGCACCACCAGCTTAGGAGATGAGACCAAAGGATGAGAGGAAGCCACAGCCACAGGAGGATGGGCAAGGAGGACCAAGAGGGGGAAAGCACAATGGTGAGGTAAGGGCAGAGCCACAGGCAGAGGCCCAGCACTGTGGCCGGATAGACAGACAGGCAGACAGACAAGGAGGAGCTCTGTGAATGGAAGCTGTGGAAGGGGTGTGGAGCCTGCAGAAAGGCCTAGATGCCTGCTCTTCCCTACCTACCTCCTTATGGCAGGAACTGGAAGTCACAGGAACTGCAGGGAGGTGGGAAGAGAGATGAAGGGTTGAGGGCGCTTTTCTACTGCAGCTGAGCATCCTGTCCACCATGAGCACTGTCCTGGGCTCAAGAGGAGCTGGCTCTTCAGACAGTCCTGAGCTGCCCATTGCTCTCAGCCTGCTTTCAGAAGCTGCAGCCACATCTGGAACGCAGACCCTCGGGAGAGAAGTTTCTTCAGCAGCTGTGAGGTTGTGCTCTGACTGAGAGCAACTGGCCCAGCTGAGTAGATCTGACCAAGCTCCAAGTGAGGCCTCTGGCAAGTGCATTGGCCTTGAAGCCTGAGCCTGTGGCCCTTTCCCCTCTGTCTGCAGACACACCTCCATCCAGTCTCCAGGACTGGCTAATGTACCCCTGTACCAAACTGGCCTGCAGGAGGCAGGTCTGACCACAGCATCCTCTTCTGTACGCGTCTCCACAGCTTGGGCTCCCTCTGCCTCCAGCCATCGCTCTTCTGGTCACTGACCTTGAACTAGGCCTGCAGGCTCTCCTTGGAACCTTCATCGCCTCATCCCTGGCTACCCCTTGGCCTTCTGTCAGATTCAGTCAGTGTCTGTCTAGGAGCACAGCAAATCCTTTCCTAACTACCCAGCTGGCCTTCCTTGTGGGAAGCGCCCCCCTGGAATATTCTAGAGCAGAGTGGGGCAGTTGAGCTACAGAACATGTATGTCTTAGATACTGGGGGGAGGGGATGACAGCAAGTTTGTATCACTGAGTCACTCGTGCAAATACTGTCAGCCAGGAGTGTGCACCTGGTGGCAGAGTGTGAGGTACTCCTGCCTGAGCATCCTGCCAACAGAGAGCAGTGTGCCAGCCAAGGGCAGGGGCAGACCAACTGCTGGGATGCCAACCCAGCATTAGGACCCTGTGACTGGGCCTATCCCTCTGTTTTTGGGAAGTAATGCCAAGTTGACTAGTGTGTGGCCCTCCTCACTCCAGTCCCATCCCCAGAGAATGTACCTTTCTAGAGTTCCTATGGCCCAAGATGCTTCCTTTCCCCTCTGGAGCGGTCCTTGGATCACACAGGCTGGCAAGAAGGCCTCTCCCAGCTCATGCCAGCCCTGGCATTCACATTAGTTCAAGTGTAGTAAGCTGTGACTCTAAGGTCCTGTAAGACTTACCCTTGTACATACACTGTACAACAGTGTTGGGGTGGCCTGACCCCCTCCTCTGTCCCCCGGCACTGAAGCTGTGCACAGCGTTCAGGATAAAGAGCTCTGGCTCTCCAAGCACTTGGACTTCAAAAATGATGTTGAGACTGCCCCACACAGACCTCTCAAGATAGCAGTTTGAGGAGGAAGAAGGGTGGCTTTGTTTTCTCTTTCTGTCCTTAGTCTTACAAATTCAGGTCCACACATGGGAGAGTCTAGCCCTGAGAGAGGGGTTACCTGCTGAGCGAGGCCCATTATAGCACTGCCAGGGATGTGGCAGACCTCTGGAGACAGTGGCTCTGGAGGAGGAAGTGAAGTGTCCCACCACTTGTACATGTCCCTTGTGGCTTCGGTGAGTGTTTCACTTCTGGGTGCCACTGGCCAGTGTCCCCAGGAGGAGGCTCAGGTGCTCAGGAAAAGGCTGGCAATCTGCCCAAAAGGCGTCCTATCTTCCTGTAATGGCTTCTCCTGCTGATCCACCAAGCAGGCATGAGCTGGGCTCCCTGGCACAGCACCTGCTGCCCTACTGAGTGCAAGAACTGCAGACAGGAGCTAAGACGCCACTAGTGATTCCTAAGCAGTGTCTTCAGCCCCCAGCAGGCAGTAGCCCAGATCTGCAAGGCTGCCATTACTGACTCAGATGTTCTGTGTTGTGACCGTGGGGCTACATGAGTCATTGTCACCCAGAATAGTGTTTGTTCTGGCATATAAAAAGTTCTCTGCTTTGAGAAGAGGACAGTGGCGTGCTGCAGCATGGTAGGTTTTAGCCTTTGTTAGCAATGTTGGTGGGTGTTGGAGAACCTTGTTAGCCCCCAGGTTGCTACTGCTCTGCATGTGCATGTCCATGTCCACATCCTACCAACAAGCACAGAGCCAGAGACAGCCACACAAGGCAGCTGGTGGACCGGGATTTCCCTGTGGCCAAAAGAAAGGTAAGAGGCTGAGGAGCAAAACTGTCAAAAAGTGGATAGGGAGTTTAGCCGGGTGTGGTGGCGCACGCCTTTAATCCCAGCACTTGGGAGGCAGAGGTAGGAGGATCGCCAAGAGTTCGAGGCCACCCTGAGAAGACATAGTTAATTCCAGGTCAGCCTGAGCCAGAGTGAGACCCTACCTCGGGGGAAAAAAAAAAAAAAGTGGATAGGGAGGGGCCATTTCCAGGCTCCATGTGCGCATTAAGGGTGGTCTTGTGGCTGGGTGCTATGGCATACACCTGTACTTCCAGCACCAGGGAGGCAGGAGAGTTAAGTGTTCAAGGCCAAAACTGGGAATGGTGGCACATGCCTTTAATCCCAGCACTTGGGAGGCAGAGGTAGGAGGATTATTGTGAGTTCAAGGCCACCTTGAGACTACATAGTAAATTCCAAGTCAGCCTGGACTAGAGAGTGATCCTACCTCGAAAAAAAAAAAAAAAAAAAAATTCAAGGCCAGCCCTGGCTACATGAAAAGCTAAGTAAGCAAAAATGAGTGGTCCTGAGAACACAGGCTGGACTTCAGCCAGCTCTGCAGCTTAGACCCCAGCCTCATACAGAGTGGCATCGTGCCTGCCTCATCTCCCCTTCCGGCCTCACAGGGCTCACTTGCATGGCAGAAGCCACAGCTCTCTCAGGGACAGCACCAACCCTGGGAACTTGTGCCACTCCATGTCACCACTGTGAGCAAAGGAACATGTGAAAGCCTTTTATCAGAGGCACCAGGCGAGAGCAGAGACTCCTGTGCAACCTCAACCTTCCTGGGTCACACTGACTAGTGGATTTTTCCAGTGGGGAGGATTTGGCTGGGATGTGTGCTGGGAGAGCTTTATTTCAGCCTCTAAAACAGCAGCCAGTCAGCCAGGAACCCAGTCCTGCCGAGACCAGCAGGAGCTTGAGAAGGGACTCCAACATTAGAGGCACCCTTGCTGTGGAAGGGGTAGGAAGGGCCATGAGGGTGTCAGTGGTGCAGCATTAGACTCAGGGAAGGGTGGGAGAGTCCTGCTCAGCAGAGGGGTCTGTGCTGGGTCTCTGCATGCCAGACCTTGAGCTCCAGGCTGCTGCCTCACACCCCACACCACTGAGCAGGCCAACTCTGAAGAGCTGTCCCTAAGGGCTGGGCTGCCTCTTTACGGGACACCATTCATGGCCATGAGCTCAGAGATGTGTGTTGCAGAAGAAGCTTCCAGCCCAGGTCCATACTACCAGGCCATATTGGCTGGAAAGGCCCCTGGCGGGCATGTGGGCCAGGCCCAGGTCTCTGATCAGCTGGCTCCCTACACTCAGGCCACCCACCTCATTAGGCTACTACATGCCAGGAGCAGAGAGCATGGGTTGGTGTTGGAGCAAGTAGATGAATCTTTTCTACACTGAACACTCCTCCAGTGGGACTGTCCTCCATGGCAGACTCCTGAGGGCCACTGTTCTGTACCTTGATCTCCATATCAGCTGCTTCCCTGGGGACAGAAGGAATCCAGGGCCCTAGGGGGGCCACTGTGCTCTGCTGTGAGGTGACCAGGCCCCATGCTTGCTGCCAGTGTCCCTATGTCAGTTGGCCTGAGGCTTGAAGAGCAGATGAGGACAGAGCTGGGAGCATTACCCCAAGCCAGGCTGTGTCCATGGACACAGGAAGTTGCCAGTGTCAGTGTGGCAGGGAGGGATCTAACCAAAACTTAACTGCAGGCCACACTCCCTGAGCTGCACCTCCAGGGACCTTTTACTTTAGTTAGAAAAATGGCTCCTATCCAGATATCCCCCTGGCTTTGAGCATGGGCTGGGCCTGTCCCATCCTTGCCACTGGATGTGCTTGTAAGGAGGAGGGGGGTCTAGGGCTTAGGAAAGGAGGCTGGCCATTGTCTCCCTGGCAAAGACGCTGTGTTAGGGCTAGTTGGAGAGGAGGAGGCCCAGGCTGTGGCCTGATGCTGTCACTTCCAGTCATAACAGGGACACTTTGAGAGGAGTGAGTCAAACATTTGACCACTAGAGAATACTAAAGGCTCAAGCAAAATGCACTCTCCTGAAAGATGTGTGACTCTGGTCATTGGCAGCCCTGGGCACACCCCGTGTTCCAGCAGTGCTTTCCGTGGTGACTCCACCTGGACATTCCCCATTCTCTGTCACCAAATCCATACCTGCCATCGTCACACCAAGGTTGCTGGCAGTCCCCAGTGATAGTGGTTTATTATGTGTTACAGTTATGCAATTTTGTGTCCCACCAGGTCATGTTCTAAAATTAAGATTGAGAAGGTTTCAAGGTTGAAGATCTCAAGACAGTGCCATTTCCTGTAAAGAAAAAATGTGTGTGTATATATGTTTATATATAGTACGTTGGCTTGTCAGAGGGTGAGAACTGAAATAGATTCTCTTTTAAAAAGAAGACAGGCTAACTTGTTTTAAATATCCATGAGAACTCGCAGTCACACCACTGGCTTTGCAGAAATAGACATCTGGCCTCCAGACCCCGCCTTTTACTTGGCGGGCCAGGCTTGGAGCTGGGAAAGGGCTGTCTTGAGCACAAAACAGTGGCCAGTTGCCTAGCCATGTGGCTGTCCATACTGGAGAAGACTGGACCTCAGTCAGGTCACCAAGATGCCTCCAACTTTAGCCAAGGTCCCCTGTTCCTGCTACTTCTCTGAGCCAAAGCTTCTCAACTCTTGTGGGGGTGGTAGGTGGGCCCTGGCCCTGCCCCTGCCCCTGCCCCACCTGACAGAGGCAGCCTCCTTACTCAGTCCTCCTCCACTTGGCTCTATGGAGCACTTGGGTAAACTGTTGGGCATGCTTCTGCAAACAAACTTAGTGCATCTGGCTTTTTCTGGGTACTGGGGAATTGAACCCAGGCCAGCCCAGGCTGGCAGGCTTTGCAAGCCATCTCCCTAGCCCTTGTGTCTGATCATAGCACTGGCTCTGATATAGGTGTCTCAGCTCCAATGTCCTGGAGGTCCAGGCCCCAGCCAGCCACCTGAGAGAGCTGGGTTAGCATGAAGGCTACTCTGTCACCAGCTCTCTTGTGTCCCCTCAGCAAAGCATGAAGGGAGGACTTCTGGTGGGGATTCCTAGCATCATATCTGGTGAAAGAGTCCACCACCAGCAGGGGCTAGGCTGGCTTCAGAGACCACATCCAAGACACAGAGGTCCTCAAGAGCACAAGAGGGGCAGAGAGGACACAGGTGTGGCTCCACCTCCCACCAGCCTCAACATGCCATCTGCCAACCCCTATGGGCCCCTGTGTCAGCCCCAAGTCTGATGAAATGCTTTGCAGATGGTAGAGCTGTGCCTGTGGCTGTCCATCCCAGCCCTGCGCCCCCATCTCAGCCGTGAGCCCACAGACAAGCACCACTGGAGGGTGCCACCAGAGGAAGGACAAGTTCATGCACAGTTTCAGGGGCATCCACACACGCATGAGAGCACAGACTACAAGTCTAGGACCCAGGAAAGCAAACCCTCTAGCTACCCTGGCACTCTGAACCCCATACTTCCCTTAGCCACCCCCCCCCCCCGCCATGGACCTCTGTCTCATGACCAGGGCAGATCTGGGCACAGTCTCGAGTGTGTGCAGGGGAAACAAACACCACATGGAGACGAAGGCAGACTTTAGACAACATGTTCACAAGGAAACTAAGCCTGCCAGGAGCTGGACAAGGGCTGGGCAGCTCCTTCTCAGCTTCAGGGGAGCCCAGGTTTATGGCCTCCAGGTGGGAGACACATTGCTGCTGGTGAAGCCCCTCAGTGTGTAGCACTCAGCTTGGAGACTCCAGAAACTACTCCACACTGTTGTCAGCATTAACCCAGGTGTGGACACATCTGTCCCCAGACCAAGGCAGGAAATGGACAAAGCATGTAGATGGTTGAGAGTCACCTGGCATTTACTGAACACCTGCTGTGCACCAGACACCATGCCAAGCGTATAGGTCCCCAGAGCTGCCTACTACACAGAACAGGAAACTGAGGCCGCAAGGATCTGTGTCCCCTAATGTATGAGCAGAGCCCACTAAGGTACAGGCCAGTCCAAGACCTGACTGTCTTGGGGATCCTCTTGCTAGTCACAGCGTCCCTGCTGCTGTCCCCTGAGGTCCTCTAGAGGGGACTCCTCCACAGAGTCAGCCTCACTGCCCTCCTCTTCTTTCCTTGTGTTTCCAAGGGGACTTTGAGCACTCTAAATGTGACAGAAACAGAAACAGCATGAAAACAATGAGTGTGGCAGCGCCAATGAGCCTGGACCTTAAGGACAGATTCCCAAGTGCACTGTGGACATCATTAAACTATGGACCCCAGGAAGGGATGGGTGGTGTTTTTGGCCAGTTACATGGAGACTGTACTTCCCCCTTTACCATCAAGAGGGACAGTCCTGAAACCTCCCCCGCAGTGGCCGCCTCCTACCCACAGTGGTCACCTGCCCTCACAGTGGCCACCTCCCCTCTCAGTGGTCCCCTCCCCACAGTGGTCACCTTCCCTCTCAGTGGCCACTTTGCCACAAAGTGGTCATCTCCCCTCACAATGGGTCACCTGCCTTCACAGTGGTCACCTGTCCTCACAAAGGTTACCACCCCTCTCAGGGGTCATCTCCCCTCATAGTAGGCCATCTCCCCTCACAGTGCTCATCTCCCCTCACAGCGGCTCATCTCCCCCCACAGCGGCTCATCTCCCCCCACAGCAGCTCATCTCCCCCACAGCAGCTCATCTCCCCCCACAGCGGCTCATCTCCCCACACAGCGGCTCATCTCCCCTCACAGCGGCTCATCTCCCCTCACAGTGCTCATCTCCCCTCACAGTGCTTATCTCCCCTAACAGTGGCTCCTCACAGCGGCTCATCTCCCCTCACAGTGGCTCATCTCCCCTCACAGTGGCTCCTCACAGTGGCTCATCTCCCCTCACAGTGGCTCATCTCCCCTCACAGTGGCTCATCTCCCCTCACAGCGGCTCATCTCCCCTCACAGTGCTCATCTCCCCTCACAGTGCTTATCTCCCCTAACCTCACAGCGGCTCATCTCCCCTCACAGTGGCTCCTCACAGCGGCTCATCTCCCTCACAGCGGCTCATCTCCCTCACAGCGGCTCATCTCCCCTCACAGCGGCTCATCCCCTCACAGCGGCTCATCTCCCCTCACAGTGGCCCTCCCCTCACAGTGGCTCATCTCCCCTCACAGTGGCTCATCTCCCCTCACAGTGCTCATCTCCCCTCACAGTGGCTCATCTCCCCTCACAGTGGCTCATCTCCCCTCACAGTGCTCATCTCCCCTCACAGTGGCTCATCTCCCCTCACAGTGCTCATCTCCCCTCACAGTGCTCATCTCCCCTCACAGTGGCTCCTCACAGCGGCTCATCTCCCCTCACAATGCACATCTCCCCCCACAGCGGCTCATCTCCCCTCACAATGCTCATCTCCCCCCACAGCGGCTCATCTCCCCCCACAGCGGCTCATCTCCCCCCACAGCGGCTCATCTCCCCTCACAATGCTCATCTCCCCTCACAGTGGCTCATCTCCCCCACAGCGGCTCATCTCCCCCACAGTGGCTCATCCCCCCACAGTGGCTCATCTCCCCTCACAGCGGCTCATCTCCCCTCACAGCGGCTCATCTCCCCTCACAATGCTCATCTCCCCTCACAGTGCTCATCTCCCCCCACAGCGGCTCATCTCCCCCCACAGTGGCTCATCTCCCCTCACAGTGGCTCATCTCCCCCCACAGCTGCTCATCTCCCCTCACAGCGGCTCATCTCCCCTCACAGTGCTCATCTCCCCTCACAGTGGCTCATCTCCCCTCACAGTGGCTCATCTCCCCCCACAGCGGCTCATCTCCCCTCACAGTGGCATCCTCACAGTGGCTCATCTCCCCTCACAGTGGCTCATCTCCCCTCACAGTGGCTCATCACAGCGGCCTCTCCAGCTCACAGTGCTCATCTCCCCTCACAGTGGCTCATCTCCCCTCACAGTGGCTCATCTCCCCTCACAGTGGCTCATCTCCCCTCACAGTGGCTCATCTCCCCTCACAGCGGCTCATCTCCCCTCACAGCGGCTCATCTCCCCTCACAATGCTCATCTCCCCTCACAGTGCTCATCTCCCCTCACAGCGGCTCATCTCCCCTCACAGTGCTCATCTCCCCCCACAGTGGCTCCTCACAGCGGCTCATCTCCCCTCACAGTGCTCATCTCCCCCCACAGTGGCTCATCTCCCCTCACAGTGGCTCATCTCCCCTCACAGTGGCTCATCTCCCCTCACAGTGCTCATCTCCCCTCACAGTGGCTCATCTCCCCTCACAGTGCTCATCTCCCCTCACAGTGCTCATCTCCCTCACAGTGGCTCAGCTCTCATCTCCCTCACAGTGGCTCATCTCCCCTCACAGTGGCTCATCTCCCCTCACAGTGCTCATCTCCCCTCACAGTGGCTCCTCACAGTGGCTCATCTCCCCTCACAGTGCTCATCTCCCCTCACAGTGGCTCCTCACAGCGGCTCATCTCCCCTCACAGTGGCTCATCTCCCCTCACAGTGGCTCATCTCCCCTCACAGTGCTCATCTCCCCTCACAGTGGCTCATCTCCCCTCACAGCGGCTCATCTCCCCTCACAGTGCTCATCTCCCCTCACAGTGGCTCCTCACAGCGGCTCATCTCCCCTCACAGTGCTCATCTCCCCTCACAGTGGCTCCTCACAGCGGCTCATCTCCCCTCACAGTGCTCATCTCCCCTCACAGTGGCTCCCCTCACAGTGGCTCATCTCCTCCTCACAGTGGCTCATCTCCCCTCACAGTGGCTCATCTCTCACAGTGGCTCATCTCATCCCTCACAGTGGCTCATCTCCCCTCACAGCGGCTCATCTCCCCTCACAGTGGCTCATCTCCCCTCACAGTGGCTCATCTCCCCTCACAGTGCTCATCTCCCCTCACAGTGGCTCATCTCCCCTCACAGTGCTCATCTCCCCTCACAGTGCTCATCTCCCCTCACAGTGGCTCCTCACAGCGGCTCATCTCCCCTCACAGCGGCTCATCTCCCCTCACAGTGGCTCCTCACAGTGGCTCATCTCCCCTCACAGTGGCTCATCTCCCCTCACAGCGGCTCATCTCCCCTCACAGTGGCTCATCTCCCCTCACAGTGGCTCATCTCCCCTCACAGTGCTCATCTCCCCTCACAGTGGCTCCTCACAGTGGCTCATCTCCCCCCCACAGCGGCTCATCTCCCCCACAGCGGCTCATCTCCCCTCACAGCGGCTCATCTCCCCCCACAGCGGCTCATCTCCCCCCACAGCGGCTCATCTCCCCTCACAGTGGCTCATCTCCCCTCACAGCGGCTCATCTCCCCTCACAGGGCTCATCTCCCCTCACAGTGGCTCATCTCCCCTCACAGTGCTCATCTCCCCTCACAGCGGCTCATCTCCCCTCACAGCGGCTCATCTCCCCTCACAGTGGCTCATCTCCCCTCACAGTGGCTCATCTCCCCTCACAGTGGCTCATCTCCCCTCACAGCGGCTCATCTCCCCTTACAGTGCTCATCTCCCCTCACAGTGCTCATCTCCCCTCACAGCGGCTCATCTCCCCTCACAGCGGCTCATCATCTCTCACAGTGGCTCATCTCCCCTCACAGTGGCTCATCTCCCCTCACAGCGGCTCATCTCCCCTCACAGCGGCTCATCTCCCCTCACAGTGCTCATCTCCCCTCACAGCGGCTCATCTCCCCTCACAGTGCTCATCTCCCCTCACAGTGGCTCATCTCCCCTCACAGTGGCTCATCTCCCCTCACAGTGCTCATCTCACCTCACAGTGGCTCATCTCCCCTCACAGTGCTCATCTCCCTCAGGCTCATCTCTCACAGCGGCTCATCTCCCCTCACAGTGGCTCATCTCCCCTCACAGTGCTCATCTCTCCTCACAGTGGCTCCCCTCACAGTGGCTCATCTCCCCTCACAGTGGCTCATCTCCCCTCACAGTGGCTCATCTCCCCTCACAGTGGCTCATCTCCCCTCACAGTGGCTCATCTCCCCCTCACAGTGGCTCATCTCCCCTCACAGTGGCTCATCTCCTCTCACAGCGGCTCATCTCCCCTCACAGCAGCTCATCTCCCCTCACAGTGCTCATCTCCCCTCACAGCGGCTCATCTCCCCTCACAGTGGCTCATCTCCCCTCACAGCGGCTCATCTCTCCTCACAGCGGCTCATCTCCCCTCACAGCGGCTCATCTCCCCTCACAGCGGCTCATCTCCCCTCACAGCGGCTCATCTCCCCTCACAGTGCTCATCTCCCCTCACAGTGGCTCATCTCCCCTCACAGCGGCTCATCTCCCCTCACAGCGGCTCATCTCCCCTCACAGCGGCTCATCTCCCTCACAGTGGCTCATCTCCCCTCACAGTGGCTCATCTCTCCTCACAGTGCTCATCTCCCCTCACAGTGGCTCATCTCCCCTCACAGTGCTCATCTCCCCTCACAGTGGCTCCTCACAGTGGCTCATCTCCCCTCACAGGGCTCATCTCCCCTCACAGTGCTCATCTCCCCTCACAGTGTGGCTCGGCTCATCTCCCCTCACAGCGGCTCATCTCCCCTCACAGTGGCTCATCTCCTCACAGCGGCTCATCTCCCCTCACAGTGGCTCATCTCTCCTCACAGTGCTCATCTCCCCTCACAGTGGCTCATCTCCCCTCACAGTGCTCATCTCCCCTCACAGCGGCTCCTCACAGCGGCTCATCTCCCCTCACAGGGCTCATCTCCCCTCACAGTGCTCATCTCCCTCACAGTGGCTCATCTCCTCACAGGCTCATCTCCCCTCACAGCGGCTCATCTCCCCTCACAGCGGCTCATCTCCCCTCACAGCGGCTCATCTCCCCTCACAGGGCTCATCTCCCCTCACAGTGGCTCATCTCCCCTCACAGTGGCTCATCTCCCTCAGCGGCTCATCTCCCCTCACAGTGCTCATCTCCCCTCACAGCGGCTCATCTCCCCTCACAGTGCTCATCTCCCCTCACAGCGGCTCATCTCCCCTCACAGTGCTCATCTCCCCTCACAGTGGCTCACACAGTGGCTCATCTCCCCTCACAGTGGCTCATCTCTCCCTCACAGTGCTCATCTCCCCTCACAGTGGCTCATCTCCTCACAGTGGCTCATCTCCCCTCACAGCGGCTCATCCCTCACAGTGGCTCATCTCCTCACAGCGGCTCATCTCCCCTCACAGTGCTCATCATCTCCTCACAGTGGCTCATCTCCCCTCACAGTGCTCATCTCCCCTCACAGCGGCTCATCATCTCTCACGGCTCATCTCCCCTCACAGCGGCTCATCTCCCCTCACAGTGCTCATCTCCTCACAGTGGCTCCTCACAGTGGCTCATCTCCCCTCACAGGGCTCATCTCCCCTCACAGTGGCTCATCTCCCCTCACAGTGCTCATCTCCCCCCACAGCGGCTCATCTCCCCTCACAGTGGCTCATCTCCCCCCAGAGCGGCTCATCTCCCCTCACAGTGGCTCCTCACAGTGGCTCATCTCCCCTCACAGTGGCTCATCTCCCCTCACAGTGGCTCCTCACAGCGGCTCATCTCCCCTCACAGTGCTCATCTCCCCTCACAGTGGCTCCTCACAGCGGCTCATCTCCCCTCACAGTGGCTCATCTCCCCTCACAGTGGCTCATCTCCCCTCACAGTGGCTCATCTCCCCTCAGCGGCTCATCTCCTCACAGCGGCTCATCTCCTCACAATGCTCATCTCCCCTCACAGTGCTCATCTCCCCTCACAGCGGCTCATCTCCCCTCACAGTGCTCATCTCACAGTGGCTCCTCACAGTGGCTCATCTCCCCTCACAGTGCTCATCTCCTCACAGTGGCTCATCTCCCTCACAGTGGCTCATCTCCCCTCACAGTGGCTCATCTCCCCTCACAGTGGCTCATCTCCCTCACAGTGCTCATCTCCCTCACAGTGGCTCATCTCCCCTCACAGTGCTCATCTCCCCTCACAGTGGCTCCTCACTCCCCTCATCTCCCCCTCACAGTGCTCATCTCCCTCACAGTGGCTCATCTCCCCTCACAGTGGCTCATCTCCCCTCACAGTGGCTCCTCACAGTGGCTCATCTCCCCTCACAGTGCTCATCTCCCCTCACAGTGGCTCCTCACAGTGGCTCATCTCCCCTCACAGTGGCTCATCTCCCCTCACAGTGGCTCATCTCCCCTCACAGTGCTCATCTCCCCTCACAGTGGCTCATCTCCCCTCACAGCGGCTCATCTCCCCTCACAGTGCTCATCTCCCCTCACAGTGGCTCCTCACAGCGGCTCATCTCCCCTCACAGTGCTCATCTCCCCTCACAGTGGCTCCTCACAGCGGCTCATCTCCCCTCACAGTGCTCATCTCCCCTCACAGTGGCTCCTCACAGCGGCTCATCTCCCCTCACAGCGGCTCATCTCCCCTCACAGTGGCTCCTCACAGTGGCTCATCTCCCCTCACAGTGGCTCATCTCCCCTCACAGCGGCTCATCTCCCCTCACAGTGGCTCATCTCCCCTCACAGTGGCTCATCTCCCCTCACAGTGCTCATCTCCCCTCACAGTGGCTCATCTCCCCTCACAGTCCTCACAGTGCTCATCTCCCCTCACAGTGCTCATCTCCCCTCACGTGGCTCCTCACATCGGCTCCTCCCTCACAGCGGCTCATCTCCCCTCACAGTGGCTCCTCACAGTGGCTCATCTCCCCTCACAGTGGCTCCTCACAGTGGCTCATCTCCCCTCACAGTGGCTCATCTCCCCTCACAGTGGCTCATCTCCCCTCACAGTGCTCATCTCCCCTCACAGTCATCTCCCTCACAGTGGCTCATCTCCCCTCACAGTGGCTCATCTCCCCCACAGTGGCTCATCTCCCTCACAGTGGCTCATCTCCCCTCACGGTGGCTCATCTCCCTCACAGCGGCTCATCTCCCCTCACAGTGGCTCCTCACAGTGGCTCATCTCCCCCCACAGCGGCTCATCTCCCCTCACAGTGGCTCATCTCCCCTCACAGTGGCTCATCTCCCCTCACAGTGCTCATCTCCCCTCACAGCAGCTCATCTCCCCTCACAGTGGCTCATCTCCCTCACAGTGGCTCATCTCCCCTCACAGTGGCTCATCTCCCCTCACAGTGCTCATCTCCCCTCACAGTGCTCATCTCCCCTCACAGCTGCTCATCTCCCCTCACAGTGGCTCATCTCCCCTCACAGTGGTTCATCATCTCTCACAGTGGTTCATCATCTCTCACAGTGGCTCATCTCCCCTCACAGTGGCTCATCTCCCCTCACAGCGGCTCATCTCCCCTCACAGCGGCTCATCTCCCCTCACCGGCTCATCTCCCCTCACAGCGGCTCATCTCCCCTCACAGTGGCTCATCTCCCCTCACAGGGCTCATCTCCCCTCACAGTGGCTCATCTCCCCTCACAGTGGCTCATCTCCCCTCACTCAGTGGCTCAGTGGCTCATCTCCCTCACAGCGGCTCATCCCCTCACAGTGGCTCATCTCCCCTCACAGCGGCTCATCTCCTCACAGTGGCTCATCTCCCCTCACAGTCAGCGGCTCATCTCCCCTCACAGCGGCTCATCTCCCTCACAGTGGCTCATCTCCCTCACAGTGGCTCATCTCCCTCACAGTGGCTCATCTCCCCTCACAGTGGCTCATCTCCCTCACAGTGGCTCATCTCCCTCACAGTGGCTCATCATCCCCTCACAGCGGCTCATCTCCCCTCACAGCAGCTCATCTCCCCTCACAGTGGCTCATCTCCCCTCACAGTGGCTCATCTCCCCTCACAGTGGCTCATCTCCCCTCACAGCGGCTCATCTCCCCTCACAGCGGCTCATCATCTCTCACAGCGGCTCATCTCCCCTCACAGCAGCTCATCTCCCCTCACAGTGCTCATCTCCCCTCACAGTGGCTCATCTCCCCTCACAGCGGCTCATCTCCCCTCACAGCGGCTCATCTCCCCTCACAGCGGCTCATCTCCCCTCACAGCGGCTCATCTCCCCTCACAGTGGCTCATCTCTCCTCACAGTGCTCATCTCCCCTCACAGTGGCTCATCTCCCCTCACAGTGCTCATCTCCCCTCACAGCGGCTCCTCACAGTGGCTCATCTCCCCTCACAGGGCTCATCTCCCCTCACAGTGCTCATCTCCCCTCACAGTGCTCATCACCCCTCACAGCGGCTCATCTCCCCTCACAGCGGCTCATCTCCCCTCACAGCGGCTCATCTCCCCTCACAGCGGCTCATCTCCCCTCACAGTGGCTCATCTCTCCTCACAGTGCTCATCTCCCCTCACAGTGGCTCATCTCCCCTCACAGTGCTCATCTCCCCTCACAGTGGCTCCTCACAGCGGCTCATCTCCCCTCACAGGGCTCATCTCCCCTCACAGTGCTCATCTCCCCTCACAGCGGCTCATCTCCCCTCACAGCGGCTCATCTCCCCTCACAGCGGCTCATCTCCCCTCACAGTGGCTCATCTCCCCTCACAGTGGCTCATCTCCCTCACAGGGCTCATCCTCACAGTGGCTCATCTCCCCTCACAGCGGCTCATCTCCCCTCACAGTGCTCATCTCCCCTCACAGCGGCTCATCTCCCCTCACAGTGCTCATCTCCCCTCACAGCGGCTCATCTCCCCTCACAGTGCTCATCTCCCCTCACAGTGGCTCATCTCCCCTCACAGCGGCTCATCTCCCCTCACAGTGCTCATCTCCCCTCACAGTGGCTCATCTCCCCTCACAGTGCTCATCTCCCCTCACAGCGGCTCATCATCTCTCACAGCGGCTCATCTCCCCTCACAGCGGCTCATCTCCCCTCACAGTGCTCATCTCTCCTCACAGTGGCTCCTCACAGCGGCTCATCTCCCCTCACAGCAGCTCATCTCCCCTCACAGTGGCTCATCTCCCCTCACAGTGGCTCATCTCCCCTCACAGTGGCTCATCTCCCCTCACAGTGGCTCATCTCCCCTCACAGCGGCTCATCATCTCTCACAGCGGCTCATCTCCCCTCACAGCAGCTCATCTCCCCTCACAGCGGCTCATCTCCCCTCACAGTGGCTCATCTCCCCCCACAGTGGCTCATCTCCCCTCACAGCGGCTCATCTCCCCTCACAGTGGCTCATCTCCCCTCACAGCGGCTCATCTCTCCTCACAGCGGCTCATCTCCCCTCACAGCGGCTCATCTCCCCTCACAGTGCTCATCTCCCCTCACAGTGGCTCATCTCCCCTCACAGCGGCTCATCTCCCCTCACAGCGGCTCATCTCCCCTCACAGCGGCTCATCTCCCCTCACAGCGGCTCATCTCCCCTCACAGTGGCTCATCTCTCCTCACAGTGCTCATCTCCCCTCACAGTGGCTCATCTCCCCTCACAGTGCTCATCTCCCCTCACAGCTCCCCTCACAGCGGCTCATCTCCCCTCACAGGGCTCATCTCCCCTCACAGTGCTCATCTCCCTCACAGTGCTCATCCCCTCACAGCGGCTCATCTCCTCACAGCGGCTCATCTCCCCTCACAGCGGCTCATCTCCCCTCTCAGCGGCTCATCTCCCCTCACAGTGGCTCATCTCTCCTCACAGTGCTCATCTCCCCTCACAGTGGCTCATCTCCCCTCACAGTGCTCATCTCCCCTCACAGCGGCTCCTCACAGCGGCTCATCTCCCCTCACAGGGCTCATCTCCCCTCACAGTGCTCATCTCCCCTCACAGTGCTCATCTCCCCTCACAGCGGCTCATCTCCCCTCACAGCGGCTCATCTCCCCTCACAGCGGCTCATCTCCCCTCACAGTGGCTCATCTCCCCTCACAGCGGCACATCTCCTCACAGTGCTCATCTCCCCTCACAGTGGCTCATCTCCCCTCACAGTGCTGCTCATCTCCCCTCACAGCGGCTCCTCACAGCGGCTCATCTCCCTCACAGGGCTCATCCCCTCACAGTGCTCATCTCCCCTCACAGTGCTCATCTCCCCTCACAGTGGCTCATCTCCCCTCACAGCGGCTCATCTCCCCTCACAGTGGCTCATCTCCCCTCACAGCGGCTCATCTCCCCTCACAGGGCTCATCTCCCCTCACAGCGGCTCATCTCCCCTCACAGCGGCTCATCTCCCCTCACAGTGGCTCATCTCCCCTCACAGTGGCTCATCTCCCCTCACAGGGCTCATCTCCCCTCACAGTGCTCATCTCCCCTCACAGTGCTCATCTCCCCTCACAGCGGCTCATCTCCCCTCACAGCGGCTCATCTCCCCTCACAGGGCTCATCTCCCCTCACAGTGGCTCATCATCTCTCACAGTGGCTCATCTCCCCCACAGGGCTCATCTCCCCTCACAGTGCTCATCTCCCCCCACAGCGGCTCATCTCCCCTCACAGCGGCTCATCTCCCCTCACAGTGGCTCATCTCCCCTCACAGCGGCTCATCTCCCCTCACAGGGCTCATCTCCCCTCACAGTGCTCATCTCACAGTGGCTCATCTCCCCTCACAGCGGCTCATCTCCCCTCACAGTGGCTCATCTCCCCTCACAGGTGGCTCATCTCCCCTCACAGTGGCTCATCTCCCCTCACAGGGCTCATCTCCCCACACAGTGGCTCATCTCCCCCACAGCGGCTCATCTCCCCCACAGCGGCTCATCTCCCCCACAGCGGCTCATCTCCCCCCACAGCGGCTCATCTCCCCCCACAGCGGCTCATCTCCCCTCACAGTGCTCATCACCCCTCACAGTGTGTCATCTCCTTCACACTGGTCATCTCCCCTCAGTGTTTCATCGCCTCTCACAGTGGTCATCTCCCCTCACAGTGGGCCCCCTCCCTTCACAGTGATTGGCTCTTCAAACCCACTGCTTCCTGGGAATAAGTCTGCTCCGACAAGCATTCTACTTGCTGAACCTTGAGAGAGATCCCTACAGTAATGTGTCTGTCTCATAACAGACCTTCCTGGGCCATGAGGTGACACGCAGCATGTGCACTTTCTTACTTTCCTCACATCAGAGTTGACTTAAATGTGACCCAGGTGGGCACACACCTATCCAGCCCCCACCCCTTGTTCTCACAGAAACCCCTAGGGAGTCATGGTCAGGGACATGTGGGGCATAAGTAAGAGGCTGGAACTGGCTATATTCTCTTCCAAGACATAGGCAGCCCTGAGCACTCCAAGCAGTGCCACCTCTGCTATGGATGATGGCCATTTGCTTCCATGGTCTCCCAGGATGTCCAAGTGCTCACCTGGCTGCTCAGAGCCCAGGGGACAGGAGGAGAGCTGGTGTCACTGAGTGGCCGAGCTGAGCCATGACCACAGATGCCATGCATCTTGGCTCTGAAGTCCTGCCAGGGAGAGAAAGCAAGCTGCATCAAATCAGAAACCACAAGCAGGGAAGATTGGAAACAAAGATGGGGTGACACAAAGCCCAGGGGATCTAACACAGGTGCACTTGGGCTGATGGTGCACTTCCTGTTGTTGGAGTCCACAGTGTCCTGTTCCTGGGTGTCATTCCATGTCATAGATGGAAAACCAGCCTAGACTGGTCCGTGACCACAGTCACCCAAGGAAGGTGCTGCTTGATCATTGCCTCGCCCCTCAAAGAGTATTGGAGGGCTGAGCCTGGTAGTGCACGCCTGTAACCCCAGTGTTGAGGAGGCTGACGCAAGAGGATTGGGTATGAGGCCAGCATAGTGACACAGGAAGACCTTCCCACAAAGGACAAAGGGGAAAGAGGGGTCATAAAGATGAGTGAACGTGTGGGAGTTACGAGATCTGCATTGACCCTTTGATGGTAGTTTTTAATGCTTTTTTTTTTTTTTTTTTTTTGTTTTTTGAGGCAGGGTCTCCCTCTAGCCCAGGCTGACCTGGAATTCACTGTGTAGTCTCAGGGTGGCCTCGAACTCTTGGCGATCCTCCTACCTCTGCCTCCCGAGTGCTGGGATTAAAGGCATGCGCCACCACGCCCGGCCTTTTTTTTTTTTTTTTTTTTTTTTTTTTTTTAGAAAGAGCAAGAGAAGGCTGGGCGTGGGGGCGCACGCCTTTAATCCCAACACTTCGGAGGCAGTGGTAGCAGGATCGCCACTCTGAGACTACATAGAGAATTCCAGGTCAGCCTGAGCTAGAGGGAGACCCTACCTTGGAAAAAGAGAGAGAGAGGGAGGGAGGGAGGGAGGAAGGAAGGGAAGGAAGGAAGGAAGGAAGGGCGAGGAAGGAAGGAAGGAAGGGCGAGGAAGGAAGGAAGGAAGGAAGGAAGGAAGGAAGGAAGGAAGGAAGGAAGAGGGAGGGAAGGGAGGGAGGAGGGAAGGAAGGAAGGAAGGAAGGAAGGAAGGAAGGAAGGAAGGAAGGAAGGAAGGGAGGAAGGGAGGAGGGAAGGACGAGCAAGGAAGGAAGGGAGGGAGGGAGGGAGGGAGGGAAGGAGGGGGGAAGGAAGAGCGAGCAAGAGAGAGAATTGGCACACCAGGGCACTTGCCTCACCGTGGTGTGTCTGGCTTACATGGGATCTGGAGAGTCAAACATGAGTCCTTAGGCTTCACAGGCAAGCGCCTTAACAGCTAAGCCATCCCTCCAGCCCCCAATGGTAGTTTTAAAAGCTTATCTGAGCCGGGCGTGGTGGCTCACGCCTTTAATCCCAGCACTCGGGAGGCAGAGGTAGGAGGATGGCTGAGAGTTCGAGGCCACCCTGAGACTACATAGTGAATTCCAGGTCAGCCTGGGCTAGAGCGAGACCCTACCTCGAAAAACCAAAAAAAAAAAAAAAAAAAAAAAAAGCTTATCTGAGAATCCTCTGGTGGCTGTCCCATCAGGAGCTAGAATTTAAGTCCTGCCCATGAATACCAGTGACTTCCCAAGTTGGTCCCATGAGGCCATAGGGTTTCCACCAGTGTCTCAGCCATTGACTCCCGTAGCCAGTTGTCATGCTCTGAGGAGATCCAATCTCACAGGGAACCCATGGTAGGTGTCAGGCTGCGGCCCACCAAGAACCCAGAAAAGGGGCATTGTGAGAGTGTGGATCATAGTCACTGGAACCCCACACCCAGAGGACCCCTTGCTGCCTCCCAAAGGGCTTACAAACCACAGTACCTATGTGTGCCCGGAAGATAGCCACCTTTGATAAAGGTCTGCTCCAGCCTGTGACCACATGACCACAGCCCAGCTGAGTCTGACAGTGTAGAGCGCAGGATAACAAGACAAGAGGCTGTCTCACAGTGCTGGGCTTGAGGCGTGTGCTGCCCATAAGCTTCTAGATTGAATCAACACACGAAACAGCAAGCACTTCTTATTGGAAGCTGTGCCAGTGTCAGCCACAGGTGCTTTTTGTCATTCCTGCTCCTCTGAGACTCTAAACAACCCTGTGACACTGAGTATGTGACATTCCAGAAGGCCAGGGGAAGATCCCTCATCTGGGAGGACACCCAGGGCAGGTCTTTTTTTATTTACTTATTTGAGAGAGAGAGAGAGACAAAGAGGCAGAGAGAGAGTGTGTGTGTGAGTATGGGTGTGCCAGGGTCTCCTGCCACTGCAAATGAACTCCACTTTATGCATCTGATTTATGTGGGTACTGAGGAATTGAACTTGGCCTGTCAGGCTTTGCAAGCGAGTGCCTTTAACCACGGAACCATCTCTCCAGCCCAAGGGCAGGTCTTTAAAGAACTCATCAGAACAAGTCTTCAATGCTGTGAATCCACAAAATGCTCCCAAAAGAACCAGAGCCATCAGGACGGAACCACATCAGATCCTACCCCACACCTTGGAGCCCTGAGCAAGGCCCACCTGCAGGTCTCTGTCCAGGTCATAGTTTTCCAGGGTCTGGAAGGCACTGGAATACACCTCCACTGCCTTGGCATGGAAGACCATCTCGATGGTCACAAAGTCCGAAAAGATTCTCTGTAGAAGAGAAGGGCATGCTGTATAGGGATGCTCTGGGGTCATCGCGAGCCTGGAAGGACCAGGCTGGACCCATGGTGTTTGTCCCTGAAGGTGGGGGAGGATGACGATAGGGGACGAGCTCTTGCTGGGGACTTTTAGTATGCTATTTATTTATTTAATTTTATTTACAGTGCTGGGGATGGAACTAGGGTCTGCTGCTTGAGCCACACCCTCATTTAATTTAATTTAATTTAATTTATTTATTTATTTATGTTCCCTTTGAGGTAGGATTTCACTAGCCCAGGCTGACCTGGAATTCACTATGTAGTCTCTCAGGGTGGCCTCAAACTCACAGCAATCCTCCTACCTCTGCCTCCCGAGTTCTGGGATTGAAGGTGTGCACCACCACGCCTGGCCCATTTTATCATTTTTATTTTATTTTATTTTATTTTGGTTTTTCGAGGTAGGGTCTCACTCTGGTCCAGGCTGACCTGGAATTAACTATGTAGTCTCAGGGTAGCCTCGAACTCACGCAATCCTCCTACCTCTGCCTCCCAAGTGCCGGGATTAAAGGCGTGCGCCACAACGCCCGGCTTATCATTTTTATTTTTGAGACAGGGTCTTGCTAAATTGCTCATGTTGGTCTTGACTTGCTATGGAACCCAGGCAGGCCTCAACATTATGATGCTCCTACCTCAGCCTCCTGAGTAGCTGGGATGACAGCCCTGCCCCACCAGGCCTGGTCTAATGTTCTAACCTTAATCTAAAGTGATGGTGTATTCACATGGCTCTGAGTCACAATATTGGGGACACTTCTCTCCATTCCTGTACTCTCCTCCATCTCTCTACTTCCATGAGGTGAAAGCTTCCAGAAGCTTCTCCCATGCCTTTCAATGTTTTCCTGGATAAGTTGTCTTCTCCTCTCCCTGCATCTCCCAGCTCTGCTCCTGACCAGGGGTGCTTTCTGCAGGGCACCCCTGCTCCTTTTCACAGGAAACCTCTGATTTCTGCAGGGCACCCCTGCTCCCTTTGACTTGCTGCTTCTCTGCATAGTGACCCTTTGGACAACCGTGGTTTATTGGCCTGTCCCCAGCACTTGGCCACTTGGAATGTCTTCAGTGTCCTGTAGACACTTGTGTAAACGTCCTTTCGTTGCTGGGCTGGGGTCAGTAGCTATGGGGTGAATTCTAGGATGGGCACTGCAGGGTCCAAGGTCAAAGGCCTTGGTGCCTCTGATTAACGCTGCCTGTTTGCCTTGCACAAGGATGGCACTAGAAGTGCAGGAGGGTTTTAGGTCCATCCTGTCCTCAGCTCTGTCATCTGGGCCACCACAGCCTATTTCTCACAGCTCTTTGTTGATAGAGCCTACAGCCTCCCACACCTCAGGCTTCAAGGGGAAGAGGGGCTGCAGGAAACCACAAGCCACTTGCCAAAGCTGCTCCTCCCACCTCAGGCCTGCAAGCAACCTTGACAGTGCTCCCACTATAGGCACGCCCAGGTACCTGCAGCCTCCCTTTGGAGCTGGCCCAGGGAAGAGGAGGCCCAGCTGGATTGGAGACCACCTCCCAGACCTGGTCTCTCCAGAGGGCTGGGAAGGAAGAGCACCCAATCCAGCTGGACCAAAGGCCTTGGTCTGGCATTCACAGGCTCAAGACCCCCGGGGAAAGAAGTCAACCTTTTTTTTTTTTTTTTGTCTCAGTTTACTCCTCTGTTCCTAGGTCACAGCCAAGGAGGTAGTGGCCCAGACTGTTCCTACCCCTGCCTCAACCATGGTTGCCCAGACCCCCTAGGTGGCCCCCACCAAGCCTCAGGCAATGTCTGGACAGTGCAGGAAGGTAGGTGGGTGCCCAGCAGTCCCCCGCCCACCAGAAGCCAGAGCTAGGTTGGAAAAGTGATAATCTGTCGGTAACAGGCCTGCACCCAAGACTGTGGCAAAATTCCTCAGTTCCAGTTCTCAAATTTATCATCATAATCTGGAAACGAAATGTTTCTTAAGGCTGCTCAGACCCAGCCTTAGCATAAGAAGAGCCACCAGAGGGTGTGGAGCCAGGTAGTGACACTCCAGGCCTGTTTGTCAAAACGTTCCTGGAGTTATGACTTGGACAAATGACAAGAGAGGGGTGGAGAGTGGGAGCTGAGGTCTCTGATGGGCTGGCTCTGAAAGAGCAGGGCTTTCAGACTTCTTGGAAGAGCTGCGGCTTAGGATTCTTTTGTGCTGAGTGAGGGCCTGATGGAGGGCAGGGTAAACCCTGCTGGCACCTCAACATGGCTCCTTCCAGAAAGGGCATTTGGAGCTTAGGAGGGAGCTGGGGCCTTCTGCAGTCACAGGTGAGAAGGGAATGTGAGGCTGCAGTGGGTGACAGGGGCCCAGCTCTGCCACAGTCTCCTCCAGGGCCACAGGGTGGCGGGCTGGGCCTCTTACCTGCAGGTAGGATCAACTGTCCCCCGAGCCCCAGCTCCTGAGGTTCTGCATGGGCGTGTGTGCACACATGCGTGTGCATGCACTCACACAAGGCTGCTGCTGCCTACCCGGAGGTCCTTCAGCTTCTGCTCCTGGAAGGTGTCCACTGTCTCCGCCAGGTGGTGGGTAGTGCGGCTGGTGTCCACTGAGGCTCGTTGTGCACTGGTCTCCGCCTGGCCTCAGGGAGGCAAGAAGTCGAAAGTGTCACCAAGAGGTTCTAGCCATTAGATTCTGGATTGTTCTCAGTCCTGTGCCCTAGGGTAGATTCTCCTGTCCCATGGGTGCCTCTTACCAACTTGGTCACTGAAGGACCAAGCCAAGCCAAGCAGGACCATAGCCAAGAAAAGGGGTTGTTAGTGTGGTTGGACAGACTGGTTTGTTAGCTGTGGGGCCTCGTGCAAGTCACTTGACCTTCCTGAGCTTTCGTTTCCTTTTTTTTTTTTTTTTTTTTTTTTTTTTTTGGTTTTGCAAGGTAGGGTCTCACTCTGGTCCAGGCTGACCTGGAATTCCTTATGTAGTCTCAGGGTGACCTCGAACTCACAGTGATCCTCCTACCTCTGCCTCCTGAGTGCTGGGATTAAAGGCGTGCGCCACCACGCCCGGCTTCGTTTCCTTTCTTTTAAAGAGGACAGAGTGATGATTCCTGCTCGCAGAGCTGGAGAAGTCAACAGTGAGGGCTGGGAAGGCAGCTCAGTGTGCAGCCTGTGCAAAGGGCCTGGGTTCCACCCCAGCACCACACACAGCACTCCACTGCAGGCCCCTGAGGAGCTCAGCTTTATTCCACAGGGGCCCCAGGCTCCATGACACCCTGTTCTGCCTCTGAACATCTTGTGGGTGACTTGGTCATTCCCTCCTCTGATCGACACTTACTGAAGCCAACTCTACACCAGGCCCAGACACCCAAGAGGCGTGCCAGACACCCAAGAGCCTTGGGTGCCTGGGGCACCTTTGGGTCTCACTTTCTTCTTTTTTTTTTTTTTTTTGTTTTTCGAGGTAGGGGAACTGGCCCAGGCTGACCTGGAATTAACTTGTAGTCTCAGGGTGGCCTTGAACTGGGCACCTCTGCCTTGAGTGCTGGGATTAAAGGCGTGCGCCACCATGCCTGGCACTTTCTTCTTCTTTTGAATGGGACCCTAATACCAACCTCATGTTTGTGAAGCAGTAGGATGAGGGAGCTGGGGGCTGGCACCCAGAAGGACTTCAGTAAGGAAGGTGAAGCTGTGATTCAAACAGATGGGTGACCAAGAAGAGGGGGTGCAGGCAGGCAGGAACTGGGATGGAATTCGGAGGTTCTCCTGCCAGGCTGAGCCCTCACGGATCATCCCACCCTCACACTAGTATCCTTATATGGATGACTGGACACCAGACTGATATCCCAAGCCCTGGGCTCTGTGCACATGTCATACACAGGGAAGGGTCCTCCAGGCTGCGGGTGGCATGCAGACTGCAGATACAGCTGACCCGCAGGAGCGTGGTGACCCTGGGGTATTTGGTAGGACAAGAGAGAATGGGATTGCTTGCGGACCCTCACTGCTGAGCCTGCCCGCTTAAGTTCTAACCCAAAACATTAACTTACCCTCTTCTCCTTTTCTATCTGGTCAACATCCTGAGCATGCCAGCCCTGATGCACTGGGCTTTTTCACTGCTTCTCTGAAGCACCCCTCCATGTGGCTGCTTGCTGACCCCCGTTGCTGAACCCGTCTGCTTTCTGCATCCTAACTCAAAAGACATGATGTTCTCTCTTCTCCTACCTCCCTCCTCCCAGCAGCTGTCCAGATTAACAGCTGGCCTACCCTGTTGTTTTCTCTCAAATGCTAATGAAATTTCGTAAAATTGTCCTTGACCTTAAAAAGAAAGAAGAGAGGGAGTGGGCAGGAGGAGGAGTTGGGGAGGAAGCTGTGACAGCCCAGCAAAGCAGGGAGGGAGAGTAGGTGGACAGCAACTGAGAAAGACACCTCTGGCCTCCACGTGCACACATGTGCAAGTGTATCTTCATGGACACACATACATGCACAAGCAGAGGCGATGAGCCTTCCACCAGCCCTTACACCGCCCCCCCCACACACACATACAGGCAGATGGAGCTATGGAGACAGAGCCGGTCACCCTTTCCTTGCTGCACCCGTCCCCTCCCCCTCCCGGCCTCCTATTTAGTACCCATGCCTCCCTGAGTCTGCTTCCTCACCTGGACAGCAGGACTGGAAGTGGGTGCACTGTGATCAGGACAGGGGTGAGCTGATGGCTGCAGAGCAAGCTTGCTGGACAGAGCCTCTTCCCTCCTGCCCTTCAGTGACTACCTTCCCCTCCCCGGTCTTACCCCTGCCATGCAGAACCCACACCCGCCTACTCTGGCCTCGTCAGATAAAGCTCTGTTACCTGTCCAAGAGGCTGCCTGCCTTGATGGACATGTGACACTCACCTGGGACTGGGAATGGCTGTTAAGGAGACAGGTAACGCCTAGGTGGCCTTTTGGGTGATTTCCTCCACCCCCTACAGCAGCCCTGCCCAGGAGGGAAGCCTGCGTCCCCCAACCCCACAAGGGCATCATGCTAAGTGGCTGTCCTGCCCAGCAGTCCTGGGCCCAGCTTCTTGAAAGGATATGATCATTTGCCGGTCTGAGGGTGACTTCTGCCTCAGTTTCTCAAGCTTCTCCAGTTGCTTTATCTCATTATTTTGGGCACGTTTATATTTCTTGATGTCAGCCTAGACAAAAGAGGAAGGCTGTTTCCTGGGAATCCCATGGGCCAGGTCCCACCACTGCCCACCCCAAGACACTCCCAACTTACCCGGGCCTGCTTTATCTGGGCACCATAGAGTTTCAGGGGGCTGACAACCTTGGCCTCTAGCCTCTCCACCTGTGGGCATGTAAGGCAGCATTCAAGGGACAGAGCAAACCTTTGTGAAGTGTCATTTGTACCGGGCAAGGGGTAGGCACAGGCAGGCCCCTTCACCTGTGTTGAGAACACCAGGACATGGCTCTGCCTCTTGTCCCCACCTATGAGCTGGAACGAATTTGTGCAGCACATGGGAGGACAGCACCAGGGACAGACCTCAGAGAGGATATCAGCAGGGAGGGCCGAAGAGATCCTGTTTCTTCACTGCCATGCAGGGTGGCCATGGGTGGCCTTGCTCTGGGGACAGGGTTTGTGTTGACAGTCCCAGCAGGTAGAGCAGGTAGAAACGTACTTATTTATTTCAAAGAGAGAGAGAGAATTGGTGTGCCAGGGCCTCGGCCACTGCAATCAAACTCCAGACACTTGCACCACCTAGTGGGCATGTGCAAACTTGTGCTTGCCTCACCTTTTTGCATCTGGCTAACATGGGATCTGGAGAGTCGAACATGGGTCCTTAGGCTTCACAGGCAAGTGCCTTAACTGTTAAGCCATCTCTCCAGCCCAGAGACAGGCTTTTAATCCAGACCCTTCCCACTCCAGGGCCCAGCACAATTTTACAGCCCAAACTGCCTCTGTAAGAGAATGGCGTGGGCTTCCGAGCCTTGTGTTCTCTAAGTACAGGCATGGTTGCTGAGCTTGTGCAGGAAGATGTGGGACATCTCAGGCCACCAGGGACTGTCCGAGGATTGAGATTTGCAGCTGGCAGTTTAAGAAGGAGAAGGGAAGGGGAAATCCTGAACCAGTGCCCAGTGAGATTATGATTTGGCATGCTCTGGGTGGCAGAGGAGCCCAGAGTTTCTGGTTCAGGAGGCCAGGAAGCCTGGCACCGGCATTCACAGTGTCTGCAAAGAGGCAGCTAGAGATGTCTGCCAAGCCATCAGTGCTCCCAGCGCTGGGGATACAGCCCTTGGAGATCAGGCTCGTCATAGAAGCAGGAGGGGCCAAAATCCACTGGGTCCCCCTTTTGACCCTTGCAAGGACAAGTGCCAGTGATCCAGGACATTTTCCCAAGCACAAGGGTCTGAGCCTGCACCCTTTCCTTGCTGCTGCTTTCAGAAAGCTCACTTGTAAATCCTTTCTCTGTGAGCCACTGTCAGCATGGTGGACAGGTAGGAAGCCACGCCCAGCTACTCTTTGGTGACACTAGATGTCCTGGTCTGTCGAGTTCATTTTAAGTAGAAAACAGAGGGAACCAGGAGTGGTATCTCATACCTGGCATCCCAGAACACAGGAAGCTGAGGCAGGAGTCTCAGCTACAGAATGAGATCCTGTATCCACTCCCCCAAAAGGCAGTGGGCACACACGACCACTCACCTCGGCCTGCCGGTAGTCCTGCACTTTGGCTAGGTCCTCGGCGAAGTCCCGCATGGCAGCCCGCAGCTCCGGGTTCTCGGTGTTGGCAAAGTCGATCAGCTGTTTGACCAGTTGGTCGGCCTTGTCACGCAGCCGGGCTGTCTTGCGTGTGTAGGAGGCCAGCAGTGAGCAGAACTGCCCGAAGTACTTCTCGGCATTGGTCACAGTAGTCTCCATCACCCTCACCTGGCTGTCCCTGGGGGGTGAAGGGAGAGATCAAGAGAGAGAGAGAGAGCTCTGCTAGGCAGTGATCCCCAACATGGCCCCGGTGGCATCAAGGGAATTCAAGGTCATGGGCACCAAACCTGCCCCTCCTGTGTGGCAGACACCTGGTCCTAGGATGGTGTCAAGGAGACAGCATCAGACCCATCAAGGCACATAAGGGGACCAGTCTTGGCCTGATGGATGGGACTCAGGTGGGGCTTTTAGGCAAATCTAGCCTTTTCCTGTGCCCTGTGAAAGTTGTCACCCCACACTTGTGCTGTGTGTCATAGCTCGTTGCAGAGACTCTCACTCCAGGCCCCCATGGGGCCTCCCCACACCCTCAGCTTCTTGTAAGCCTTTGATTTAAGTGGGGCCTTATGAGGCTCTTGGAAAAAAACGAGGGAAGGACGGTCTTTTGCACACCCTCTGCCACTTCCAGCACTTTGCTTTCTGTGTTCCCTCCAGTACCAGGGACTGAATATGGGCACACCAATAAAGACAGGTTGTTGCAGACCGCTGGTGATGGCTCCCCCTGGTGCTGCATACTCAGGCTTGACAAATGTACAATGTCATATGCCCACGTCCCCCCCACCACCACCACCAGCCTGGGAACATTTGCTTTAAGCTTTTGCATGTCCGTTACCAGCTCATTCCTTGCTGGGTTCTTCCTCCTCCCCTGGGCACCTCAACACTTTGGGGCTCCTCACACTGCCTGTGCCCCACCCCTGCTTCCCATAGCAGGTGTTCAGGTCGTGACATAGGGATTTAATCATCCTAAAACAATGCCAGAGACTGGCCACGCTGTCCATCTCCTACCTAGGCCTCCCCACACTCTCCTCCTCCTCAGTCCCCTGTTGTCCCTTCCCTGTGAAGGAAGAACCCCATGTTTAAACATGTGGGTCCCCAGTCTGGAACCTGGGCCTCAGACCCAGGAATCGAGGTCAGGACACCTGGAGGGCAACAGTGGGAGCCAACGGGGAGGGACAGATGATGAACCAGTTGTGAGCCCAGGGGGATTGGGGCCGAGCAGGTGGGCCCGGCTGCAGAGGGGTGGGGCCTGGGGATTGAGGGGAAGAGGCTGGGGAGGGAGCAGGGAACGCCCCTTCAGTCTGCCGGCTCTAGAGCTGGAGAAGCCAACAGGCTGGCTTCCGGAAGCCTCTGGGGCGCAGAGCCCAGTCTTCCCTTGACCTTGAGAAGGAGCGGAGCGGGGGGGGGCGGGGGGGTGTGGGGGACCTCACCCTCTGCCCCCAAATCTCCACACTCACCTCCTCCTTGGCTGTCAGACACTGAGACTGCTGCTCCGCCTCCCTCCCGCCCCACCTCCCTCCCCGCAGCCTGCAAGCCACCCACCTGGAGAGGACGACGTTCATTGTGGTTGCAACCACCAGCTGCTGTGGTCTTGGGGAATAAGGACAGGGCCCCAGGGGTGCCCCAGGCCAGGGAGAAGGCAGACAGGGCTAGGCCCAGCTGTGTGGTCTAGGCTCGGGGGACGCTGCTGCCCGGTTGCCAGGCGACGTGGCCATCCACCGCAGGCCCTGGGAGGAGCCGCAGCTGGTTGCCTGGCAACCTGGGCCTCTCCTGCCGGGTGAGGAGGGCCTCCCTGGCATTGGGGCTTCACTCCACTCAGAAGTGGGTGGGGGCGTCCAGAGAAGCTTCACATAACCCTTTGAAGATGGGAAGCAACAGGGCTCAGGGCAGCTTGCCTGGGACCCCACCCTGAGCCCTGTTGCATTTAGGAGTCCTGGGGGTTTCTTAGGCAACTGGGCGTGTGGGCGTGGCTTAGGGGGCTGGGTCACTCACAAGGGGTGGAGAGGGCTCTTGCCAGTAGGGGCATTCCCCGGGCGCCCCCGCACTGCACTAGGCTTCTGCTGGTTGCTAATAAGAAAAGGTGACTTGGTGACGGGAGGGGATCTTGTGGGAGCACATAGGCAGCCGCACTGACCTGGGTACGGTCACTAATGGTTTGAGTTGTCCACGGGGAAGCACATTCCTTACAAAGTGACACCACCAATAAAGAGGGCAAGGAGGCTGATGAGAGCAAGCGCAACTGAGGAATGTGGCATGTTAGTAACTTACTTCCGGGGGTGGGGGGGAAGAGGGATAGTGGGAGTTTGGGGTCTCATCTGCGGAGGTTTGTTTCCAAACAAGCAGAGGTAGGGACTTTAAAGCCAGTTGAACACAGGTTCAAATCCCAGGCCTCAGCTCTGCTGTGTGACCTTGGGCAAGTCACCTAACCTCTCTGAGCCTCAGTGTTCTCTCCTGCAAAATGGAGTTATGACAGTTTTCTAGGAGAGAGAATGAGCTCCTGGCGTGGGCAGGAAGGGGCGCCACAGGCCAAGCACTGTTGTGGTCCATTGTGGCCAAGCCAGCTCCAAGGAGCACACCAGCATGCTGTGTACAGGCGGTCTCTGATGTAGTCTACTTTCTCTCTTTTTATTTGTTTGTTTTGTTTTTCAAAGTAGGGTTTCGCCCTAGCATAGGCTGTTCTGGAACTCATTCTAGTCTCAGGCTGGCCTCAAACTCATAGTGATTCTCCTACCTCCGCCTCCAAGTGCTGGGATTAAAGGCACACGCTGCTACATCCAGCTATTCTACTTCTCTTTGAATGTCCTGCATGTGCCTAGGACCCTCAGAACCCCCACCTCATCATGTTTTCCACTGTGCCCTTACTCTGTGTGGCATAGCTGCCCCCTAACTTCCAAGGGGAGGTCATCCCATGCCGCTGCTCCGCACCACGTGAGCTCCTCAGCTCCCTCTCCCTTCTCTCTGGGGCCTGTGTCTGGTGGAACAGCATCCTCCAGATTCACATCCACCCCACACCTCAGAGTGTGGCCTTATTTGGAAATGGGGTCTTCGCAGATGCCTTAAGCACTGATGAGTCACCTTGGCATGGCAGGGGATGGGGGGGGGAGGTCTTGTCCAGCGACTGGTGTCTTATCTACATGAGAGGCAGAGAGGAAGTGGGAGAGGCCAAGAGGCCTCCAGACAGCTGAAGGAAGGCACTGCTCTGTGAGCACTCCCCAAGATTTGGAACCCCTACAGCTGAAGAGGTAGGAAGGAGCTGGCTGGCCACCCCTCACTGCATGTCCTGAAGCAGAAAGCAGGAAGACATTTGTGTTTAGGCCTCCACAGTAGGGTAGCTTGTGACAACAGACCCTAGGGTGGTGGTCTCAGGGGAACAACCACAAAGAGCTCCTGTGGCCCCCACTTGTCCTCCCAAATCCCTTCACCGAATGGCTTTTCTATTCTGGGGTGTGTGTTGATTTCCCAAGTTCAAGGCCAGCTCCTGGACTGAACTAAGGGCTGAGTCTTCACCTGTAAGCACTTTGTGAATGAGTGGCTCTTCTGCACTGGCCTTGTGCAGAGTCCCACGTAGTCCCCTTTGTCCCAGGGGGTCCCTCTCATTAGTTTCTCTTGTTTAAAATATTTATTTATTTATTTATTTATAATAGAGATAACGGGCATGCCAGATCCTTTAGCTGTTGAAAACAAACTACAGATGCATGCACCGTCTTGTGCATCTGGCTCATGTGGGTCCTGGAGAATCAAACCTTGGTCCTTTGGCTTTGTAGGCAAGAGCCTTAACTGCTAAGCCTAATTCTCTCCAGCCCTCAGTCTATGCATCTGAAGGATTCCCTTTCTCAGGAACCCCAACCGATTGGGAACCAGCCTTATCTCCTTCCTCCACGCAATGCAGCAAGTGACCACGGGAGGGCGGCAGAGACCGCACTCCACAGACGTGCTGTGTCCCTCCTGTTAGGGCAGAGGGGCGGCAGTCTGGATATCCCTAGGAGGCTAGGAACACAAGTATGACATCAGTAGGGGTCTGGGGTGAAGTCTAGTTCCCAGGCTTTCTTGGAAAGTTCAGGAACTTCAAAAAAGAATGAAAACGGCCTTGGGCTACACAACAGAGAGACATCTGGTGGCCAGAGAGGGAAAGGCTGACTGGATATGCCCATCTTACACGCCCCATGGGGACCATTAGGGGTGTGGGCTCTCTATCTCTCGGGGTATCTGTCTCTGTCTCTCTGTGTCTCTCGTCTCTCTGTGTCTGCCTCTCCCTTATGAATGTCTTCTTGCTGGTCCATGGGGGGGGGGGCGGCTGCAGCCCCAGAGACCCAGCTTGTGTCTCAGAAGAAAAGTGTATACTTCTGAAACCAGTCACGGTATGGCTTGGCAATACCACACTCTCTACGGTCACATGTGCCATGCATGGCTCTGATGTGGCTATAGCTGGTTTTCCCTCGGTCCTGGGGTGTGTCCCAAAAAGGCGGGTCTGACATATCCTCCAGTTCCTGGCCAGTGATGTCTCAGGGTCCCTGGACCATCATGGCGTCTTTGAGGCCCTTGCTGCTTGGCTGAAGTCTCAATAGAATGATTAGAAAGGGCTCTTGGATTTCTCCCGTGAGCAGAGAAAAAGACAAAGGGAACTCCAACCATGTTTCCTTTCAGTGACTTCAAAGCCTTGGTGGCAGGAGGCCAAGAGGGGCTGGGACGGTTGCCACCCAGGACCACAAACAGAAAACCCAGGAGTGCCCAGGCAAACGGGAACCTGAGCGCTCAGTCAGGTCCTGCCTTGGCCTCTGGTGTGTTGTGACTTACGGAAGTCCCTTCCACCTCTGTGGAACCTAAAGGCATGGACCACAAAGGCCATCCCCCTCACCATCCTTTTGGTGAATAACTTACATGGTTTTCTGATGTCACCACATCCCAGGCCTGTCCACACTGCTGCCTGTGTACTGTGGAGGCCTCCCGTGTGTTCTGGTCCACCTCTTTATTAAGGGTTTCAAGTGCACTGCAAAGTGGAGAAAAATCAGGCAGTGTGACGTAGACAGCAGCCATCTGGATCCAGCACTTGTGGAGGTCTTTGAGGGGTGCATCCTATTCCTTCCCAGACCATATATTTAGACATGCCCCATTGCTGCAGGACGACGGACTAGAAGCCTACTCTGTGTGAAGCTTCCACACCGACTCCGCCTCCATGGAAGGAGAACAGGCAGACTACTGCGTTCATCCAGAGAACATTCTGTCCAAGAAGGCAGGAGATAGCAGGGCACAGTGACGTCTCTAACAGCCGCGCAAGCCTCAGCCCATCTCCCCGGAGCTCAGGATGCCATGAAGGGGCGGGGAATCCAGGAAGACTCCCCGATGACATGTTGGAGACCTTTTCCTCAGTAGAATGAGGCCACAGGGCTGCCCCTGGCCAGGGAGAGCCAGCGTTATGCCTCCCTCTCTAGGTAACTGTTCTCAGGGTGCCGGTGTTGACACAGGCCATGGGCCAAAGCTGTCTGGTTGACACCTCTACAGCCTGAAGCCAATGAGAATACCATGAAAAAAAAATGTAAAACCTACCCACACAGGAGGGTCAGTACCATTTCTAAGAGAATTGTAGACAAGGTCTCACTCTGTAGCCCAGGCTGGCTTGGAACTTGGGATTCTCCTGCCTCAGCCTCCAGGTGCCAGGATGACAGGCTTGTGCCACTGCTTATCGAGCCAGTCCTTCAGCTGGGATGTAGCTTGCTGGCAGAGCTCTTGCCGGCCACGTGGGAAGCCTTGGATACAAGCCACCTTCAGCACTGTGAAACAAGCAGCTCTACTCAGCAAAGAACCAAGCTGGCCCCCCTTCTGTTGATCTCCAGGACTAGAAAGAAAAACTTCCTTCCCCAGGTGTCTGGAAACTAAGTGTGACCAGCTGGTGACCTCACACCCCCAGAAGGGTGCAGCAGCCCTGAGGTTCAGGCTGAGGCCCATGAATCCCATGTCTAACCCTGAAGCACGGGCTCTCACCTACCACATCCCAAGTGGTCATTTACAGTTGAGGCACTGCCCTTGTGGGCCTCACTGGAGACTGGGGGACACACACGTGTGAGAGGGGAAATTGCAGCACCAAAGCCGCCCACTAGTCAGACAGTTAAGATAGTCACTGGGGGCTGGGGATAGCTCAGGGGTGGAGAGCTTGCCTCACATGCAAAGTGCCTGGGTTCCATCCCCAAAAGAATAAGAAAGAGACACAGAGAGAGAGAGAGAGATTGATTTAAATAAAATTTGGGAACATTAACATAGACTTGATAGCTTTTACTTTTTTTTTTTTTTTTTTTTTGAGCCAGAGACAGAGTCCTCACTGGGCGCACCAGTGGCCTCTCAGCCACTGTGAACGAACTCCAGATGTGTGTGCCCCTTGTGGGCAAATGTGGCATTGCACCCTTGTGTCACTTTTGCGTCTGGCTAAGTGTGGGACCCGGAGAATTGAATAGGCATTCTTAGGCTTGGCAGGCAGGTGCCTTAACTGCTAAGCTATCTCTCCAGCCCTGGTTTTAGTTTTTTGAGATAGGGTCTCACTCTAGCCCAGGCTGACCTATGTGTGACCTATTACCTGAGACACTATGTAGTCTCAGGCTGGCCTTGAACTCACAATGATCCTCCTACCTTAGCCTCCCAAGTGCTGGAATTAAAGGCGTGCACCACCACACCCTGCCTCAGGCTTGATAACTTTAATGTGGCCAAGTAACCATTTTTTCTAAAACCTCCATGGTTTGGGGCTGGGACTCAGTTGCTACAGTACTCGCCTGGCATGCACAAAGCCCTGGGTTCAACCCCCAGCAGCACATAAACCAGGCGTGATGGCACATGCCTATGAGTTGAGCACTCAGGATGTGGAGGCAGGAGCATTAGAAGTTCAAGGTCATCCTTGGCTACATAGCAAGTTTGAGGCCAGTCTGTTTTACATGAAACCTTATCTTGAAATGAGTGACTGAATGAATGAATAAAAATTAACACTCCAAGCCAGGCGTGGTGGCGCACGCCTTTAATCCCAGCACTCGGGAGGCAGAGGTAGGAGGATCGCCAAGAGTTCAAGGCCACCCTGAGATTACATAGTTAATTCCAGGTCAGCCTGGGCCAGAGTGAGACCCTACCTTGCAAAACCAAAAAATAAAATAAAATAAAATAACACTCCAAAAACTGAAGTCTACCTTCCACAGCATTTGACTTAAAGGAAAAATTACTGGAGCCCACACTAAGAAGAGAAGTAGAGAAAAGGAGGGAAAAGAAAGACAGAAGGAAAGAAAGAAGCCTGGGTCCAGGGACAGGGCTGTCATGCTGTGAGGCAAATGCCCAGGCCCCTTCCTAGTCTCTGCTTTGACCTGCTGAGGACTCTGGCCCAGATCCTGGCCACCCTGGCCTCCCTGTGGAGACAGCCAAGTTGCTTGATTCAAATGCTACATGGCTACCAGCTCTGGGCCTCAGTTTCCTCATGTGTAAAATGGGGCTAGTCAGAGAAGTGCAGCGGGATGAACAGTGACACAGTGCTCACACAGGCCTGGTGCTGTCCCTGCTCTGTTGTCCATGATGACACCTGGTGACCATCCTGATTCTACTTCCCACACCTCTGAGCTGGAGTGAGACACCAGCTGGTCCAAGACCAGCTCTGCTCATTCAGGGTTTTACTAAGGCCAGCGACCACTGCCCAAAAAATGACTCCCATAAGCCCCGACTGCACAAGGACAATGTCCAGAGCCATCCTGGGCTTTCACAGCTTTGTCCTTTGGACAGTAAGTGTCCCGCAGCTGGCTTCTGCAGGCCAGTGACGAGTTCAACCAACCACAGATTAAAAACAAACAAACAGGGCTGGAGAGATGGCTTAGTGGTTAAGGCGCCTGCCTCCTAAGCCTAAGAATGCTGGTTCCAATCTCCAGCGGTTCCAATCTCCAGGTCCCACGTTTAGCCAGATGCAAAGTGAGGCAAGGGCGCAATGCTGCACTTGACCACAAGGGGGCACACACATCTGGATTTTGTTTGCAGCAGCTGAGAGGCTGCTGGTGCGCCCATCTCTATTTGTCTTCCTCTCCCTCTCTCTCTGTCTCTCTCCAAAAACAAACAAACAACAGCAAAAAACAACCTCTGCTCACTGGCCAATTTGATGTGTCCACTTTAGGAGCTGATATCTGCCCGACTGGGCATAATAACATCTTTGTTGGCGCCAAGACCCAGGGCCAGGGCCACAGGCAGCTACCACACCAGTCCTGCAGTGGGGTCCAGTCCCCACCATGAAAGTCTGAGGATCAAGTCCCTCCAGGGTGGTCACATCAGTGACAGTCTCCAGCACCAGCAGGGCTGGAAGTGACAAGTTGTCAGACAAGAACTTAGAAATGTCCCCAGAATGTTGGGCTTGGCATGGTTCCCAGGACTTCACATGATAATGGGTCATTAGGCCTCAGAGCAGTGACAGCTTCAAGCAACCGTCCAGTCCACGGACTCCAGGGTGCTCTCGCCGTTCATCCTGCCACACATTTCTATTAACTAGCAGCTCTGAGCTCCATCCTGGAGACAGTGGTGGGTAGGATGGCTGTGTGCCCTACTTTCCAGGGGTTCACTGTGTAACCCAGGGTGGCCTCAAATACTCTGTACCCCAGGCTGGTCTCAAACTCATAATCCTCCCACCTCAGCCTACCACAGATGTGTGCCACTGCACCCAGCTGCCTTCAGTTCAAGAGATTCTGTGCTAATCTGGGTGTGTTGGCACACGCCTTTAATCCCAGTACTAAGGAGACAGAGGTAGGAGGATTGCTTTGAGTTCGAGGCCACCCTGAGACTACAAAGTGAATTCCAGGTCAGCCTGGGCTAAAGTGAGACCCTACCTCGAAAAAAAAAAAAAAGAAAGAAATTAATTCTGTGTTATGCTCCTGGAACGCCTGGAACTGTCAATGTCCCTTTGCTTCTGCAAGACAGTCACAGGTTCAACAAACCACAGATTTAAAAAAAAAAAAATAGTATTGCATTTGGACTGAACATGCACAGACTTGTTATTCTGAAAGCAAGCCAGCAGAACAGCTCCATACCCAGTGTCTACACTTGAGGGGAGCTCTAAGCAGTAGTGAGGTGCTAGTGCTGGTGCTGGGGAGGGTTGGAGGGTGGCCGGCTCTATGCAGATGTTGTGCTGTGTCACAAAGATGAGGGACTGGAGTGTCTGTGGCTTTGGTGCCCATGGAGTATCTGGGAAATCCTCTTCCCTACCCCAGACAGCAGAGGTCAACCAGGTGGCGTTAGTTCATTTTTCATTTTGTTTTTCGAGGTACGGTCTCGCTCTAGTCCAGGCTGACATGGAAGTCACTCCATAGCTCCAGGCTGGCCTCGAACTCACAGTGATCCTCTTACCTCTGCTTCCCAAGTGCGCCACCGTGCACAACTTTGTTTTTGTTTTTGTTGCAATAGACATTTTAAATTATTTATTTATTTATTTTTATTTTATCTTATTTTTTTGGAGAGAGAGAGAGAGGGAGGGAGGAAGACAGAGATGGGCATGCGAGCAGTGTCTCAGCTGCTGAGAACGAAATCCAGATGTGCGCGCCCCCTTGTGGCCAAGTGCAGCATTGCGCCCTTGCGTCACTTTGCATCTGGCTAAACGTGGGACCTGGAGATTGGAACAGCTGGAGATTGGAACCAGTGTTCTGAGGGTTAGGAGGCAGGCGCCTTAACCCCTAAGCCATCTCTCCAGTCCAAATTATTTATTTATTTATTTATTTTTATTTTGATTTGAGAGAGAGAAAGAGAGGCAGATAGAGAATGGGCATGCCAGGCCTTCAGCCACTGCAAATGAACTCCAGATGCATACACCACTTTGTACATCTGGCTTTATGTGGGTACTGCCAAATCAAACCTGGGTCTTTAGACATTGCAGGCAAGTGCCTTAACCACTAAGCCATCTCTCTAGCCCAACAATAGACATTTTTGAACAAATGAATGAATGAGTGGATGAGTACAGCTTAATGCCAGATGCTGAATAGAGATATTAGGACCAGCTGTTCTAGGAGAGGCCACAGCCCATTTATCCACCATGCCAGATCAGAGGCTCCCTTGGTGGTCTGACCTGGAGTTTGATGGCATATGGCTTAGAACGGTCCTCTAGGTGGGCCCAGACCCTCACATCTTGGCCATGCTGGCGCCTTGGCTTTCTCCACCTGGCCCTTTCCATCCCGGGCTCCCTGACCTCCAGGAAGCTTGGGGTCACCCATCTTACCTTTCACTCAAGGAATACCTTCTCCATCTGCATAGCCTCTGGCACCCCCTCTTGAGTTACATTCCTCTCACAAAAGCAATACAGATTGCAGGAGGAAAAAGAGGCAGGGAAATGTGGGCTGGGCCCACAGGCTGACTCCTGACCAAATGCTGTGGGCCCCCAGGCTGGGCTGCCTGCTCTGGCCAGGGGCCAAGGTAGGGACACTAAGCCAGAGAGACATGAGAACAGGCAGAGGTACTAATTGCCAAGACTGTCATTTCCTCACGCCTAGGGCTGCCAGGTACTGTTGAGCAGGTTATTCACTCTGCAGAGGGGCCTGGCTCCACTGAGCATGCCATGTTGTCTGCCTTGGCTTCTGTCTGCCCTCAAAGAGAATCTTTTCCTCCCTCACATAGATTCTTCCTCAGTGCAGAGGTGCTGACATGCTAGCTGCCTGGCTCCCTTTACTTCTGAAGTGACTAAACAGAAGCTTACAGCTCTAAGGTGCCCCCATGGCTCCCTGCCTGCATAAGGACAGCACTCGCACTCCTGTCTCCTGGGCACTGGGCTGTGTTTGGACGGCATGCAGAGCCCCACCCCGCAATCTTTTCGTTATGACACACCCCAGGTCTGCAGAGAAGCAGCAGAACACGGATGTGTGCTTGATGACTACAGTCCCTGGACCCTCCCAGAGTGGATTGCTTCCCAGGCTCCAGGCCTGCCTGGAGAAGGCTGTTGTACAGCATTGCACTGTCCCTCTGCACACAGTACGTGCTGAAGCAGTGCACATTTGAGGGTTGGGTGTTCCTCTCCAGGTGGTTTGGTTGGGGACAGGAGGGGGGGATTTGTTCCTCATTGGGTCCCCTGGCCTCCAGCCTGGGTCCCTGGCTTTGCTGCCTCTCTGGACAGACTTGATTCTGAGTTCCCACCTCCCTCTGGAAGCCCACACCTAATATAGCACATGGCCCAGACAACACATTCTAAACAGTGGCTAGTGGGCTGGAGAGATGGCTTAGTGGTTAAGGCACTTGCCAGCAATGCCTAACAACTTGAGTTCGATTTCCCAGTACCTAAGTAAAGCCAGATGCACCAAGTGACACACACATCTGGAGTTTGTAGAGGCCCTGACACATCTATTTTCTTTCACCCTCTCTCTCTCTCTCTCTCTCCCTTTCTCTCTGTCTCGCGCATACAGACACACACACAAACCAACCAATAGTGGCTGGGCTGGAGATGTGGGGTGGCTCAGCCCCGCCCTCATTTTGTCCACCCAGATGATGAGCTTCTGCTGATACCTCAGTTTCTCCAGATGAAAAACAGGGTGCTCATCCTGTCCAGATCTGCCAAATGGGGTACACTATTCCATCTGAAACTTGCCCAGGCACATGTAGGGACACAGCAGGCACTTAGTAAAGTGCCCTTTCCTGGTCTTCTTGCTGCCTTGATAGAACACGTTGGCACACAGTAAGTGCTTAAGAAGTGTCTCTTCCTGCCATCTTGCTTCCATGACAGATGGGGGTGCATGGGCACACAGCTGGCACTCCGTAAGTGCCTCTTCTCTGTCTTTTTTGTGCCAGATGGGGGGGGTACAGATGGTATACAGTAGGTGCTCAGTAAGTGCCTCTTCCCTATCTTCTTGCCTCTTGTGGTAGAGGAGTACATGGACACACAGAAGGTGCTTAGTAACTGCCTCTTTCCTTGTCTTCTAGCAAAGAGGGGGTGTGCATAGGTACACAGCAGGCACTCAGTAAGTGCTGTCTTCCCTGTTCTCAAGCTCCATTGTCCCCCCCCTCCAGGGCCCCTCTCCCACTCCCACCCGTGGATCCCCAGGCCCTGTTTTCCCTGTAGCATCTGTGTCATAAATATCGCTAGGGGAAGAAAAAAAGCGGGCCAGACTTGACGTCAGCCCAAGCGGCGCTAATTGGTCCTGGAGCCTCGCAGTTCTCACTGTCCTGGCCGTGCTGAGCGCTGGGGTGGAGGTGAGGCTGTTTTCACTCGGGCTCAAGCGAAGCCTTTGTCTCTGCAGTGGGCGCCTCGCCCCGGGCACTCTCTCCAGAGCAAAGACCCCACTTATCATTTCCTGGGGGAAGAAGAGAAGCCAGGAATGTTGAAACACCTTGGAGCCAGCTGAAGAAAAAGGGGTCCGCCTGTGTAGCCTTCATCGCAGGGCCCCCAGCCGTGGGGCCCTGCACCCTGATGTTCTAGGGTGCTGCTGAGTCTGGGGCAGGACTTCAGCAACTTGGCACCTGGTATTTTGCTTGCAAGAAACCCAGGAGGCCGCAACAGGGGCAGGTCAAGTCTGCTGGCTGAGAAGGCAGGCCTGTGGCTGCTGGGCTAGAACATTCTGCAATGTGCTAGCCAAGAATTTCAGAAGGAAACACTGGAGCTTCTAGCCTGTGAGAGGAGGAAGAGGACTTCCTCTCCCGGCAGCCTCAATGGTCTCTGGGGGGGCCCCCTCGGTGGAGACCTCTCCGGTAGCCAGGATGGAGGAGGGCGTGTGGGGGACAGGAAACCGGGTCTGTGCTCCAGGCAGCACCAAATTTGGACACGCTTGGGGCAATAATTTCAAGCCCTATGGGACAGGACTCTGTGAGGACAGCGTGTTCTTAACACGGACTGGGTTGGGGACAGCCGCAAATGCTTTATGAGTTGATAAACTGAGGCACCAAGATCCCATGACCATCCCCTCCCACTTTGCAGGGAAAATGTCTAGGATATGTGCAGATACCAACTTCAGCTGTATCTACTACCATCCACAGCATACCTGTGGGACTGGTGGTCCCATGAGACAGAAAGATGGGGGACAGGCTCACAGTGCCATGTACACCTCCAAAGGACATCTGTAAGTCACACAGTGATAATCTGAGACGGCATAGCTCACATTAAGACACTACATAAACAGGGCTTGAGAGATTGCTCAGTGGTTAAAGGCATTTGCTTGCAAAGCCTGATGGCCTGGGTTTGATTCCCCAATACCCAGGAAGACCAGACGTATAAAGTGGCCCATTCATCTGGAGTTCATTTATAGTGGCTAGAGGTCCTGGTGCACGCTCTCTCTCTATCTCTCTCTGTGCTTGCACATAAATAAATATTAAAATTAAAAATAAAAGACACTCATGGTCTCTTTGGCAGCACATATACTAAAATTGGAATGATACAGAAAAGATTAGCGTGGTCCCTGTCCAAAAATGACTGCAAATTCATGAAAACTTCCATATTTAAAAAAAAAAAACACACTAGGGCTGGAGAGATGGCTTAGCAGTTAAGAATGCCCGTTTGGGGGCTGGAGAGATAGCTTAGTGGTTAAGGCGCCTGCCTGCTAAGCCTAAGAACCCGGTTCCAATCTCCAGGTCCCACGTTTAGCCAGATGCAAAGTGATGCAAGGGCGCAATGCCACACTTGCCCACAAGGGGGTGCACACATCTGGATTTCATTCACAGCAGCTGAGAGACTGCTGGTGCGCCCATCTCTGTCTCCCTCTCCCTCTCTGTCTGTCTCTCTCTGTGTCTCTCTTCAAAAATAAATAAAAATTAAAAAAATTTAAAAAAAAAGAATGCCCGTTTGATTCTCCAGGCCCCACGTTTAGCCAGATGCAAAGTGACACAAGGGCGTAATGCCGCACTTACTCACAAGGGGGTGCACGCATCTGGAGTTCGTTCACAGCTGCTGAGAGGCTGATGGTGCACCCATTCTCTATCTGTCTCTCTCTGACTCTCTCCAAAAAAAAAAAAAAAAAAAAAAAAAAAAAAAACACTAGCCAGCCAGGTGTTGTGGTGCATGCCTTTAATCCCAGCACTTGAGAGGCAGAGGTAGAAGAGTTACCATGAGTTCAAGGTCACCCTGAGACTACATAATGAATTCCAGGTCAGCCTAGGCTAGAGCAAAACCCTCCCAAAAAAAAAAAAAAAAAAAAAAAAACAAAGACACTACATAAACAGCAGAATGTGTGTATGAGATGGTTCAAAGTTTTCCTAATCCCTGCCAGTAATGACACAATCATGTTATACCAACTTGCAGCAGCCCCTTTCCTGCCATTGTACAGACACAGATACATAGGCCTGGGATGGTTCAATGGAAGAGAGCTTGCTTAGCCAGTAAGTTCCAGTTTCCAACCGAAAAAAAAAATCTCTATGTTCATCCTGAAAAAGATGAATATAGAGTTACCAACAGACCCAGTTATTCTCTTACTTAGCATTTACCCTAAAAGCCCTAAGCCTCAGTGCAGAGTTATTTGCTCAACCATGTTTATAGCTGCTCAATTCATAATAGCTAAGAACTGGAATCAACCCAGGTGTTCATCATTGGAAGAATGGATAACCAAGATGTGGAATAACTACAAGATGGAACTCTACTCAGCAGTAAGAAAAATGACACAATGAAATTTGTAGAAACATGGTCACACTTGGAACACATCATATACAGCAAACTCACACAATCACAGAAAGACAATTGTTGCACGGTCTCACTCATCTGTGGTTCCTAACCTGGATCAGCCCGAGTTGCTGACATACCTGATGGGCATCTTGAGACCTGAACAATAGGTAGGTAGGGCTTGGGGGGAGACTAACGGTGGGAGGGGGACACAGAACTGAACCCAAATGGAACTTGTATCATAGAATCATAGAATCCTGTATCCTGGAAGACAGACTCAAAGGCTGAACCTTCAACAGGACCTGGGGGGAAGCACCTGAAAAGAAGGGCCCTGGAGAGGGTGAGGTGAACCCTAACCTTAAATTTCTCTTGTTTCTTTTTTTCTTCTTTTTCCTTTGTTTTACTTTTCCCTTGACTCTGGACTGTAACTCCCAGTACCAGGTTGTGGTTAAGACCCACAATGAGCTGTTGGATCAGGTCCCCCCAAACAAGACAGACTTCTGTCAGAGCCCTTGATTACCCACCAGAGGTTAAAGGTAAGACCCTACTGCTGAAGAGACCATATGCTGTCGGCACAGAACATGGAGAGACCTGGCTGGAACCCAGAAGACAGCCAGTCCCCAGATAGCCCATCTAGTGCTAGAAGGCGCTACAAGAGCAACCGGAGGAAAGGAGCCAACATCTGTCCAAGCAACCCAAGGTCTAAGCTACTCAGAAGCAAACAACCTGACGTGATGCTCACACAAGTGCAATAGTGACTCACAGCCATGGTGGGTAACCAACTGCTCTTCGATTGGCTAACAGATCCGCTCAGTGGAAAGAAAACTATATCTGTAACTGGGAAACAAGTCAGAATCATATCCATTGTCAAGCTCCCACTAATCTTGGGCTACAAGAGGGTCTACACCCTTTAAATTCTCTCTAAATTAATAGTGCTTATCCCATTTACCTGTGTTGACTTCACTCTCCGTTGGAGAATATGCTTTTCTTTTTCAGATGGAAGTGGACCTGAGGAGATAAACGACCCATTGCACTTCAGCAGATGAAACCACAGAGGAATTGGGGAAATGAGCAAGAGTGCTGCTTTCTTAGTGAACCTGATACCAGCACAAGGGTGAAGGAGATAGACACTGAGGACACTCAATGCCTACCAAAGCAGAGATCCACAGGCTCCTGAGAGCCCATCACTGAAGTAGACTTAAAATGCACCCAGCATGGCTCAGGGAATTTTCGGAAGAGGGGTCAGAAAGATTGTTAGAGCCACAAGTTGGGACATTATGCACAGAGGCATTGCCTCTCCCCCATAACTGACTGCTGCCCCCACAATGCAGGATCCACAATCCCCATGGGGATAACCCGCATCCCCAACGAGGAGGGCCTCTTTGGAAAAGGGGCAGGGATGAGGGATGAGATAATACCAACACGGATTGTTTACATACTAAGTATGGCATATGCCTTTAATCCAAGCACTCGGCAGGCAGAGGTAGGAGGATTGCCATGAGATTGCAGGTCAGCTTGAGCTAGAGTGAGACCCTACCTCGAGAGAGAGAGAGAGAGAGAGAGAGAGAGAGAGAGAGAGAGAGAGAAGAAATTGACATGACATAGTGACTGACCATGATTCTAGTCAACAAAGCTATACAGGTGTTTTCTAGATAGTAAAGCCCAGTTTGAACAACCTTCCCTAAAATAGGGTTCTCTTATGTGGAGTGTACCCTGACCAACTGAACAGGGACTTGAACCTGAGGCTGACTGTCCAGAGCCTGGGCTCCCCTTGCTTCATCCTGTGGGCTCAGTGCTTGCTCTAAGCACTGTGACTAAGAAGGGAAGGCAGAATGAAAGGGCCAGAAGTCACTCTCCTATGTGAGACCTTCCTTGGTCCCAGGGTGGGGGACTCTGGCTCCCCTTAAAGGGAAAGTCACAGAACAAAGCTGGCTGGACCTTGCTGCTGCAGAGGGAGCAATGAAGGCTGTGGACTTTTTTTTTTTTTTTTTTTTTTTTTTTCTGAGGTAGGGTCTAGCTCTAGCCCAGGCTAACCTGGAATTCACTAGATAGTTTCAGGCTAGCCTCGAACTCACAGTGAAACTCCTACCTCTAAGCCTCCTGAGTGCTGGGATTAAAGGTGTGTGCCACCACACCTGGCTTTTTTTTTTTTTTTTTTTTTTTTTTTTTACTTTTGATACCACATGTGTGTGCTCACATGTGTCTGACTGAAGGGTGAGATGCCTTCTGAGTGGGGACAACTCTAGCCCTGGATATTTATAAAGACCCAGGTGGGCTTCCCTTTGCTCCCACTCATTGTAGGTCAGTGGTTACTGTTTGAGAAGACACACAGCACTGAGGGTACACCTGCTATACACCAGGCCCCTCAGTGCCTTGCACATTGTGATGGCTAATCTCTGGTTATCCACTTGACATGATTTAGAATCCCCATGGAAACAAATCTATGGTCTTGTCTTTGAGGAATTTTCCAGATTAGGTTAGTTGAGGTGGGAGGACCCACTCTCACTGTGGGCGGTACCATATCATGGGCTGGGCCTCTTGACTATTTATTTAAAAGAGAAAAAGAGGTGGGGGAAGGAGGAAAATGGGCACGCCAGGGCCTCCAGCCACTGCAAATGAACTCCAGAAGCAGGAGTCACTTTGTGCTTCTGGCTTTACCTAGGTACTGGGGAATTGAACTTGGGTCATTAGGCCTTGCAGGCAAGTGCCTTAACTGCTGATCCATCTCTCCAGCAACTTCCTGGCCTGTTTAGAAAGGAGAGAGCTAGCTGAGCACCAGCATGCCATATCTATACTGCCTCCCTGCTGATGTGAGGACGCCATGCTGGCCTCCTGCTCCTGCCATGATGGACTCTACCCACTCAGTCTCTCATTCCCCCGGGCCTTCAGTTCTCAGAAGCAGAGGCTCACGGGAATGTCTGCAGGGTTTGGGGGTCTCCAGCCCAGGGCCTTTGCACATGCCGTTCCTATGGACTGGAATGTCTTCACTCCTTGCCACCCTAATCTGGCCAGCTCTTGGTCATCAGGCCTCAGTTTCCCCTCTCTCAGCTGACCTTCTAGGTCTTCAAGAGAAGCCAGCACTTATGTGACAGTGCATGTGTCATAGCCCTGGGAGTTCTGTTGTAGGGACGAGGGTCCTGTGAAGTGTGCCGCTCTCTCTCCAGGGCCTGGGACCTGGCACCATAGGCCTTCTTCAGTTCGGGCAGGGAAAGGTGTGGGAAGGAAATGAGTCTACCTCCCCACCCCGGCACAGCACCAACTCAGGGATGGTGGCCATTGGAGGGTCAAGAGCCTGGGCCAATTCCCACAAGCCCTGTACACAATGACCGTGTGAAAGCTATCACCAGGGCCTCTGTAATCAGGGACAATGCTTGGGCCTTGGTCTCAAAGGACAACAGGGTCTCCCGAGGCCAGCAGTCCTGCCCAGCCGCCTGGCCTCGAGCCCCGCTGGGCAGCCTGCCCAGGGTGGGCCCCACCTGGCGACTCCTTCCTTCCAGCTGCCTCTCTTGGCTCCCAGGGATCCGGCCACACCTTTCCTGTGGCCACCCCTCCAAGTCCCCACCCTGAGACGGCTGCCCCAGCCCTCCAGGCCTGCTCCTTTGGGGCCAGAAGAAGAGGTGCCTTCTGGACAGTGTCACATACTGGTGGAGCAGTCAAGGTGTGGGCCATTCATGGCCACCCCAGCTCCCCAATCTGATGGCAAGAGTCATTGTTGCCATTGCACTGATGGGGAAACTGAGGCTCTGAGACAATAGTTTTGACAAGGTCACATGCTAAATCCACAGCAGGGAGAAGATGAGTCTGGAGGACTCCAACATCCTCAAGAAGGGAGGGGAGTGTCCTGTCTTCCCGGGACCTCTCTCATTACCTCTGAGCCTCTTGGGCCTGGGTGGGGTGTGCTGAGGTGGACTTGGAATCTGGGAATGTCCCTGGTCAGAGACAGGCTGCAAGCAGAGTCAGCTTGAGTTGGAGTAACTTGGTTTTTTGTTTTTCGAGGTAGGGTCTCACTCTAGCTCAGGCTGACCTGGAATTCACTATGTGGGTGGCCTCGAACTCACAGCCGTCCTCCTACCTCTGCCTCCCCAGTACTGGGATTAAAGGTGTGCGCCACCACGCCAGGCTTTTTGTTTGTTTGTTTTTAGCTTTTTTGTTGAATTGGAGTAACTTGGTACAAATGGCACTCCCTAGGAGCTGTGATGGTCCCTCTTCTGGGTTTCTCTCAGATCATCCCTGGTGGGGGAGGGGTGGGGAAAGGGCAAGTGGGGTGCATTGTGTGACCACTCACAAGCACCTCTGAGCAGATGTCTCCCTGATCTTGTCACCATTAGACACGAGATGGAGGCTGAAGGGGGGCAGGAGCACAAGGACCACGGCAGGGGAGTATGAGGGTGCAGTGCCTTGGGGTTCATCTACTGTCCCTTGAACCTCCCCGCAAAGATGGTCAGCTAGAGCCACTGGCTGAGAGAAAAGTACTGGCCTGGGGTCAGTCAGATCCCAGCCTCAATCCTGTCAGCCCTAGAAAGGCTGGGGGGTCCACGTTCCTCATCTGCAAAGCCAAGGGGGGATGTTAAGAGGGGTGGGGCTAGCAGGAAGAACTCCAAGGCACCCAGAGAGAAAGGATGGAAAAGGCCAGTTGTGGGGTCGAGGGACAGTGCCCTCCAACTGCTTCAGGGCCAGGCTTTGACTTGGCCCCATTTCCTGTTTGAGCTGGCCAGCCATACTGCCCTTGTGTGACCCCTTCCCAGGCCCTCCCAGCTGGGCGACGGATGGGAACATCCCCCTCCTCACACTCATGGGCTCCAGTTGCGCGCCTGCAGCTGCTCTGATTTCACGGCTAATGCTCAAGGTCACTGTGCGTTCCTCCCCTCCTGTCCCAGGACCATCTGAGCCCAGGCTAGCCCATCAGGTTGAGGCAGCTCAGCCTCACTGGAGAACCCCAACAGTGTGGGGGAACCCCACAACCCTGTATGGTCTGGCTCACAGATATGACCCACCTCTGGCCACTGAGAAAGATCTCAGGGAAGGATTCTGATTGGGCCTGTTTGGGTCACTTGATCATCCCTTGACCAATCACAGTGCCTGGCAGAACAGGGACTGGTGATTGGCTGCAGCTGAATCATGTGCCCCTTGTTACTAGGGGGCGAGGGCAAATACTAAGTTTGGCACCTTCACAGAAGCCCAAGAACAGGGTGATGGGAAGTTCCTTGGTCAGGGTTGCCTCCTCCAAGTGAGGACAGGTCAAGGGGTGATGTTGACCCTCCATGTCTACGTAAACATCCTGTGCAGGGTGGAGAGGCCAGGGCAGAGAAGGAGGCATGCCACCCCTTCCCTTGGTCACTAAGAGAGGGACAGGGACATCCCTGTGCTGGCGCCCCCGCCCTGCACCAGAGCACATGTTGTAGACATCTGGCTGGCTGCTGCTGGGGGTCCCCTCCCGGAGTTCCCGCTGTCGCCAGGAGCCAGCGCCTTTATGACCGCCAGGCACATCTGGGATCGCTCTGGCTGCCCGGCTGGAGCTGACGCCAGGCCAAGAGGCCCACGTGACTGCCTGCTGGACACTGGCCACAGCTGTTGTATAACCAGCCTTGTCCAGGAGGGAGGCGAGGCCAGGGCAGGGGTCCAGCCACAGGCCTGGCCCCAGGTCCCAGGTCTCAGTAGGCCTGGGGTGGCCTCTGACAGGGCTCATGAGCCAGGCATCTTTACCCCAGCAAGGGTCTCTCTCTCCCGTTCTTTTCTCTCTCTCTCCTGTTTTTTCTCACTCTCTTTTTTCTTCTTTATCTTTCTTTTCATCTGTTTTTACTCTTTTTGTTTGTTTGTTTGTTTGTTTGTTTGTTTGTTTGTTTTGAGGTAGGGATTCACTCTAGCCCAGGCTAACCTGAAATTCACTATTCACTCAGGCTGGTCTTGAACTCACAGTGATCCTCCTGCCTCTGACTCCCAAGCACTGGGATTAAAGGTGTGCGACACCACACCCAGCTGTTTTTACTCTTTACCTCTCTTCCTCTCTTGTTCCTTTCCCCCACCTTTCACTCTTTCTTTCCTGATTCTTCCTGTCTTCCTTTTTCTTTTCTTTCTTGATCTTTTTCTTACTATCCTCTGTGCCTCCTTCCTCTCTCAATCTGCTTTCCTTTGTTTTTCTGTCTTTTCTTCCCCTCTCTCCTTCCCTCCCTTCCTAGAGATGGAAGTCAGAGGGTCCCTGCCATCACAAGAGGCCTCTTAACAATGAGGTCAATTAGATAAGTGCTTCTTATAAAGAAAAATATAAAATAAAATATAGGGGCCACAGAAGTCCCCTTTTCCTCCGTCTCTTTTTTTTTTTTTCTTTTCTTTTCTTTCTTTCTTTCTTTCTTTCTTTTTTTTTTTTTTCTTTTCTTTTTTTCTTTTTTTTTTTTTTTTTTTTTTTGGTTTCTTGAGGTAGGGTTTTACTGCAGCTCAGGCTGACCTGGAATTCATTATGCAGTCTCAGGGTGGCCTTGAACTCACAGTGATCCTCCTACCTCTGCCTCCCGAGTGCTGGGATTAAGGCAGGCGCCACCATGCCCGGCTGTCTCTTCTTGCTCTTCCAGTAGTAGAGGCATCCTGAGACTCCTTGGGAGCTGAGCAGGTGCCAGGAGCCCGATAGGTGTCAGGGCTATGTACAGCCTCAGCATCCACTCTGATGGCAGGAACCAGGGAGCAGTTGTGCTTCCACCCCAATATGCACCCTGCATTGCACCCTCTCCTCCAGGCCTTTGAAATACAGGACTCGCCCCATGGCCTAGTTGTGGCCTGGAGGTCTCTTGGGGTGGACACTGGCTTCCAAGGTCACTCAGGGTGGAATGGGATTTCCCAGGCCTCAGCAGTGCAGGAGGCTAGCTTGTGGCCACAGCAGTCCTTCCAAGCCCCACCTCAAGCCCACCTGGCAGCACCAGCAGGTGCCAGGCCTCTGTCTACCCCACTTGCCTGGAAGCATCACCCCCCCCCCCCGAGTGAGGGACCTCTCAGGGATGTGGAAGCCTGGGCCTCCAGCTGGTGAGAATAGGGGCTCACCTCAAAGTAGAGAAGTCCCACACCCCTGCTTTTGTCTGTTAACTTGTCTCACAGATGTTGACTGAGCCCTACGGGGGGGGGGTCCAGGTATGTGTCAGGTATCTCATGAGGAGTGTGCAAGGCAGGACGTCCCACTTCCCTGGTTTCCATGGAATGTTAGGAATAAAATAAAACCAGTCATTACATGGAGGCTATAAAGAGTCAGCTAGGGGCTGGAGAGATGGCTTAGCAGTTAAGGTGCCTGCCTGCAAAGCTTAAGAACCTGGGTTCGACTCCCCAGAACTCACATAAGCTAGATGTACAAAGTCACACATGCACATAAGGTGATGCATGTGTCTGGAGTTCAGTTGCACTGGCTAGAGGCCCTGGCATGCCATTTCTTTCTCCCTTTCCTTCTTTCTTTCTTTCTTTCTTTCTTTCTTTCTTTCTTTCTTTCTCTCTCTTTCTCTTTCTTTCTCTCTCTCTCTCTCTCCCTCTCTCTCATAAAAAAAAAGCCAGCTAGATGGCTTGATCTTAGAGACCAGCCCACTCTGGGGAAGAAGAGAGGGCCCAGGTCTGCAAGAAGCACATGTACAAAGGTCCTGGGGCAGGAGCAGCTTGGTGGGTTTGAGGCAGCAATGAGAAAGACACTCAGTAGGCTGAAGCAGGAGTGTCATGGCTGAACTCAGGTGTCAGGAAGTCCACCGGGCCATGTGCAGGAAGACATGAGTATGGTCTGGGCAGAGGACAGAATGAGAGCAATCCTTGAAGCAGGAAGCCATGGTGCCAGCCAAGGAGGGAGCAGCAGCCCTAGCGACAGTCAATTACATAAGTACTTCTTTTTTTTAATTATTATTTTTTTATTGGCAACTTCTATACTTACATACAAAAATGCATGATATTTCCCTCCCCTCCCCCCATTCCCCTTTAGAACTCCAATCTCCATAATATCCCCTCCCTCTCTCCATTAGTCTCTCTTTTAATTTGATGTCATCATCTTTTTCTTCTGAGGATCTTGCGAAGGTATTGCTAGGCACTGCAAGGTCATGGATATCGAGGCCAATTTCTGTCTGGGCAGTTGCATTGTAAGGAGTCATACCCTTCCTTTGGCTCTTCCATTCTATCCGCCCCCTCTTCCACAATGGTCCCTGAGCCTTGGAGGGTGTGACAGAGGTGTTTCAGTGCTGGGCACTCCTCCATCCCTTCTTCTCAGCACTATGTTGCCTTCTGGGTGATCCCAGTGGTCATCGCCATCTGAAAAGAGAAGCTTCTCTGACCAGAAATGAGAGTATCATTAATATGTGAACATGAACATTAAGTGTAGTGCCCCCAGGGCAGCTTGGTGGGAATAATATATACATTTAGTCAGATAAGAGCAGGCTTTATACCCCTAAGGCTCATGACCTCTCCTGCCATAGACTTTTGCTTAGGTTTTTCAGTACCAGGTATGTATTCCCTCCTGATAAAGAAAAATATAAAATATAGGGGCCATAGAAGTCCTTCAAGGCATCTGAGCTTGTGCTGGACCCATCAGAAAGGCTCCTGGGAGGAGACGGTTTGGAAGCTGTAAAGGGGGACATGAGTGAGAGCAGGGAGCTAATGGGTGGGAATCCCTCCCTGTTCCCCATTCCCAGCAGGGGAACCTCAAGGACACAGGAGCTCCCGGTCACCGGGGTGAAGAGGAGACTCAGGGCAGGGCGGTAACAATCCTACATACAGGATTTTGGGGTCCCCAGGGACTCCGAGGATGTGAGCATCAGCGCTGTCAATTTGTTGTGCACAGAGACCCTGTGGCTACTGGCGACAGGGATGGTAGGGGACAGGGCTTCATGGGCTTCTTTCCTGATTGGCCCTGTGAAGCCAGCCACCAACGTCCATACCTCATCCTGGGAGTGGGGGTGCAAGGCAGGAAAGATTGGAGTTCCAGTCCCAGCTCTGTGACCTTGGCAACTGTGGGACTTTGGGCCTCAGTTTCCTCATCTCCAGACCAGAAACAGACCTGCACACAGCCTCTGAGAGGAGCTAGTGGGTTGAATGAGGGCCAAGGTAGATGCCCTCCCACCCAGGGATGCCACACAGCAGGGAGTCAGCACAGTCGACTTTGAGGCCAGGCTCTGCTGGTCCTGCAGGGGCACTGAGAGAGGAGTCTGTGCCATAGTCATACAGTCACAGCCACACTTCCAGAGAGGTGAGTGGCCCAGCAGTGGAGGCCTGGACTTCTGACAGATCCATCACGTGTGCACCCTGACCAGCTTTGGGGCTGAAGCACAGCATCAGGCATCTGCCCCTCCACACTGCCGGAAAGGACAGTCACAAGAACAGACTTTGCCCGCCCTCTTCCATTGTACTAGAAGCAAGACATGGAAGTCTACCTGAAGTAGGAACGTGCATTATGCATTTGGCCATTAAGGCTAGTGCATGATGGGGCTGGAGAGATGACTTAGTGGTTGCCTGCAAAGCCAAAAGACCCAGGTTCAATTCTCCAGGACCCACATAAGCCAGATGCACAAGGTGGTGCATGCGTCTGGAGTTCGTTTGCAGTGGCTGTAGGCCCTGGAGCGTTCTCTCTGTCTAAATAAATAAATAAATATTTGTTTTAAAAAGCTACTGCATGAGTGACCTGGCTTAACTGGGACTGGAAAGGTAGCCCAGTGAGTAGAGTACTTGCCACCCAAGCATAAAGGCCTGAGTTTGATCCTCAGACCAAATAAGAAGCTGGGTGTGCCGGACATGGTGGCGCACGCCTTTAATCCCAGCACTCGGGAGGCAGAGGTAGGAGGATCACCGTGAGTTAGTTCAAGGCCAGACACCCTGAGACTACATAGTTAATTCCAGGTCAGCCTGGGCCAGAGTGAGACCCTACCTCGGAAAAAAAAAAAAAAAAAAAAAAAGAAGAAGAAGAAGCTGGGTGTGATGGCTCTCACTTATAATCCCAGCACGGGGAGGTGGAGACAGGAGGATCCTTGGGGCTTGCTGGCCAGCCAGTCTAGCTGAATTTGTGAACTCCCAGACAGTGAGAGAGCCTGTCTCCAAAAAGGTGCATGGCATTCCTGAGAATGACAGCTGTGTTGTCCTCTGACCTCCATACACATACATGCTGGTCACTGAGCAGTGTCCCCGGCCTTGGACACTCCAGCCAGTAGCATCAACTTCCCTGCAAACATGACAACATGACAAGTGTGTCTCCACTGGGTGCTGGGTGTGGAGTCCCTGAACGGGACATTGGATTTTCATGGCACTCAGCCTTCTGGCACAGGTCCCAGGCTGAGCTGTGGGAGGTGAACACCGACGTGATAGGATAGGTCTTGATGGGATCAACAGTGAAAGGTGAGTGGTCGCCCCTCGGGAACCCACTCTCCACCCCACGTCCCCTTGCCAACTGCACGGGGCCTCATCCACCCCTGTGTTGGGCAGGGAGCTCCCAGGGACTGCTGCCCCTGTAGGGTCCTCAGAACTTGGAGTGGGCTGCTCCTGCCTGTGGCTGGAGGGCACTGATAAAGAAGTGGCATGGGGAACTGTTTGGAAGCAAGATTCGGGATGGGCAGGGATGTCAAGCTGCAGTGCAGCCTTGGTCGCGCCCTTGGACTGGCCCTGAGGGTTGTCCCCAGACATCTGGCCTGGATGTGCCAGCCTGGATGGGTCCTTAAGCCTGGGCTACCCTAAGTATGGTATGACCTGGCCCTGATGGGTGACAGTTGAATGCTGTCTGCCTCTGGATGGCCTCCTTGTCACTCTAGTGAAAGAACATGCCAGCCAGCAGGGAGGGGGTGGTCAGAGTGCAGGGCAGGATGGAGCGGGTGGGGAGCTCACTTGGAGGGAGGTGGCAGAGAAGGCAGAGAAATACTAGCAACAGGGACAAGGCCAGCAGGGGACCAAGCCAGCTATCCTCCTACCTCTGCTGGGATTAAAAATGTTCTTTTCACTTTTTGTTTTGAGACAGGGTCTTACTAAATTGCCCTGGCAAGCCTTGAATTTATGATCCTATTATTGCCTCAGTATCCCCAGTGCTGGGATGACAGACCTGCCCCACCAGGCCAGGCCTAGTTTTTTTTTTTTTGTGTGTGTGGTTTTTTAAATCTTTTTCCAAGGTAGGGTCTTGCTCTATCCCAGGCTGACCTGGAACTCACTATGTAGTCTCAGGGTGGCCTCTGCCATCCTCCTACCTTTGCCTCCCTAGTGGTGGGATTAAAGGTGTGTGCTACCATGCCCAGCTACTTTATTTTTTGTTATATTTTATTTATTTACTTGAGAAAGAGACATAGAGAAGAGAGAGGAGAAAGAATGAATGGGTGTGTCAGGACCTCTTGCCACTGCAAATGAACTCTAGATGCATGCACCATTTTGTGCAACTGGCTTTACATGGGTACTTGGGAATCAAACCTGGGTCATTAGACTTTGCAAGCAACAAGTACCTTTAACTGCTGAGCCATCTTTCCCAACCCCATATTTTTACCCCTTTTTTTTTTTTTTGCTTCGAGGTAGGGTCTCAGTCTAGCCCAGGCTGACCTGGAATTCACTCTGTAGTCTCAGGTTGGCCTTAAACTCACAGTGATCCTCCTACCTCTGCCTCCTGAGTGCTGGGATTAAAGGCGTGCCACACACCCGGCTTTTTAAAAAATATATTTATTTATTTGCAAGTAGAGAGAGAGGAAAATAGAAGAGAGGCACACAGAAAGAGAATGGGCGCACCGGGACCTCTAGCCACTGCAGAGCTACACATCTGGCTTTATGTGTTCTAGAGAATTGAACCTGGGTCCTTTGGCTTCTCAGGCAAATGCCTTAGCTGCTAAGCCATTTCTCCAGCCCCCCCCCTTTTAAGTTAGGGTCTCACTCTTTCTCATGCTGACCTGGAATGCACTATGTATTCTCAGGGTGGCCTTGAACTCACAGTGATCCTCCTACCTCTGCTTCCCGAGTGCTGGGATTAAAGGCAGTTCACCAAGCCTGACTCCTGTTTTTGTTTTCTGAGGCTGTTTTCTGTGCCTCTAAAGAGGAGTGATAGAACCTCTTGCCCTGTCTATGCCACCACTTTGAAACCCGTGAAAGACCTGAAAAACCATTAAAACACCATAGAAGGGCTGGAGAGATGGCTTAGCAGTTAAGGCGCCTGCCTGCTAAGCCTAAGAATGCTGGTTCCAATCTCCAGGTCCCACGTTTAGCCGCAAGGGCGCAATGCCACACTTGCCCACAAGGGGGCGCACACATCTGGATTTCGTTCACAGCAGCTGAGAGACTGCTGGCGTGCCCATTCTCTATCTGTCTCCCTCTCCCTCTCTCTCTGTCTCTCTCCAAAAAATAAATAAAATTTTAAAAAAATTTAAAAAAACACCATAGAAAAGAGACAGATTACAGGCAATACATCCTAGCATAAGGAGACCTCATCTAAACTAAACCTCTTTTTACTTTTTAAAAACATTTCTATTTTAAATGGAGAGAGGGAAGGGATATGATGGAAATTGGAGTTCTAAAGGGGTATGGGGAAATATCATGCATTTTTTGTAAGTATAGAAGTTGCCAATAAAAAAAGGAAGATCTTAGCCGGGCGTGGTGGCGCACGCCTTTAATCCCAGCACTCGGGAGGCAGAGGTAGGAGGATCACCAAGAGTTCAAGGCCACCCTGAGACTACATAGTTAATTCCAGGTTGTCAAAAAAAAAAAAAAAAAAAAAGGAAAACATTTTTCTATTTTATTTATTTACTTATTAGAGACAGACAGAGAGAGAGAGAGAATGGGTGCACCAGGGCCTCCAGCCACTGCAAACGAACTCCAGATGCATGCACCCCATTGTGCATCTGGCTGACATGGGTCTTGGAGAATCGAGCCTCGAACCAGAGTCCTTAGGCTTCACAGGCAAGCGTTTATCCGCTAAGCCATCTCTCCAGCCTTCTTTTTACTTTCTGATACACTCCTTAGGAGCCCAAAGTCTTTTAACGTTGATGAAGTTCAATGTCAATTTATATGTTCCCGCCATCATGCTGCTGCTCTCATTTTAAGAAAACATCGCCCATCCCAAGGTCACAGAGTAGCTCCGTTTCATTCTGCCTTTCAGTTTTAGTGGCTCGTTCAGAGCTCTGCTCCATTTTCAGTTAGCTTTTGTATATGGCATGAGGTAGGGATCCAACTTCATGGACAGCTACTTGTCACCCCCACTGGTTGAAAGGACAGTATGTCCCCACTGAATGTTCTTGGCATTTTCATCCAACATTCAGTGGCCTATAACTGGCAGATTCATTTGTGGACCCTTGATTCTTTCCTGTTGGCCTACATGCCTATCCTTATATCAGGACCACATAGGCACATGGCCATGGTGGTGTGCCTGTAATCCCAGCTCATGGAAGGCAGAGGCAAGAGGATCATTGCAAGTGTGAGACTAACCTGGGCTCCATAGTTAGACCTTGTCTCAGAAAAATAGCCTTATGGGTATAAAGCCTGTGCTTGTCTGACTAAATGTATATATTATTCCCACCAAGCTGCCCTGGGGGCACTACACTTAATGTTCACGTTCACATATTAATGCTACTCTCACTTCTGGTTAGAGAAGCTTCTCTTTTCAGATGGCGATGACCACTGGGATGACCCAAAAGGCAACATAGTGCTGAGAAGAAGGGATGGAGGAGTGCCCAGCTCTGAAACACCTCTGTCACACCCTCCAAGGCTCAGGGACCATTGTGGAAGAGGGGGCGGATAGAATGGAAGAGCCAAAGGAAGAGTATGACTACTTACAATGCAACTGCCCAGACAGAAATTGGCCTCGATATCCATGACATTGCAGTGCCTAGCAATACCTTCGCAAGATCCTCATAATAGAAGAAAAAGATGATGACATCAAATTAAAAGAGAGACTAATGGAGAGAGGGAGGGGATATGATGAAGATTAGAGTTCTAAAGGGGAATGGGGGGTAGGGGAGGGAAATATCATGCATTTTTTGTATGTAAGTATAGAAGTTGCCAATAAAAATAAATAAATAAGATAAAAAGATAACTGCTTGGGGCTGGAGAGATGGCTTAGCAGTTAAGGCACCTGCCTGGGAAGCCTAAGAACACTTGTTCAAATCACCAGGTCCCACGTTTAGCCAGATGCAAAAGTGACACAAGCGAGCAATATCTCACAAAGGGGCACATGCGTCTGGAGGTTTGTTCACAGTGCCTGAAAGGGCCCTGGCATGCCCATTCTTTCTCTGCCTCTTCCTCCCTCTCTCTCTCTCTCTCTCTCTTTCAAATTTAAAAAAAAAAAAAGATAACTTCCTGGTTAGGATGACTATAAGCCCAGGCCTGGGTGGGATCCGTCTTTGCCATACCACATGCATCATAGGAGCAGCCAGAGAAGTGGGACAAGGGAGGGCTCAGTGGATAGCTGAGCTGAAGGACATTCTGAGTTAATGGTAATGAGTATGGACCAACCTGCACTGAACCCAAGGCTCTGATGGAGCAAGGAGGGTTCCTGAGTGGACGACAGAGACAGAGGCCTTAGCTGGACAGGGGCTGGGCTGACAGAGAACTCTTATGCGTGGCGAGCTCTGGAGAACTTGAACGCCAGACTCGGTGTCTAGACTCAGTGCCTTAGACAGAGGCAGCTGCACAAGACAGCTGAGCTTAGGGGTCACTTGGGAAGGTGGGATCCAGGAAGTCATTGCTTAGAGATCTAAAGGCCATCACCCTCACCAGGGAAGCCTTTCTGTTCCCTGTTTCCATTGCCACTGGTTGACACCATGGTTGCTCTTGGTGGAGGGGAGGGGAATCCTGGGACAGTCTCTACGGAAAGTACCAAGGCAACAGCACCTCTTTCCTATATGCCTGGGGGTCCCTAGGTGGCCACAGACAAAGCCTCATACACTAGCCAAGATTTCTTGCAGGGTTCAGAGGCTAGACAGGTCTTTGTGGAACCCTCCCCACACAGGTCCATGTCACTGAGCCAGAGTCAGGCCCAGGAGATGGGATGAGGTTTGGCCACCTCCCAGCATGCTCTGGGGCTCTTCCACCTCCCAACATACTCTGAGGGTTGCCTACCTCTTAGCATCCTCTGGGCTTGCCCACCTCCCACTATGCTCCTGGCCTTAGCTATTTCCCAGCATGCTCTGTGGCAGCAGGTGCTTCTTTCTCAGGTGGACAGCCACCTCCTCTGCCACTGGCTCCTCAGAGTTTGCGACCAACACAGACATGTAGACAAAGGCACACAGTGGCCAGTGATCTTGATCTGGCATGTCCCCTCCTTATCCAGGGACCCTTTTGTTCCCTCTCAAGGGTTTAGGGCTTCACTGCTTGTACTGAGGAGTCTCCTTTGTTCCCTGCCCCCATCTTTCCCAGAGACAGTTAGATCTTGTCCCCGTCAGTCCTTTGGCGAGGCCGGGACACGTACAGGACAAAATGGAATTTTATTCATGCAGCATCCATCCTCTTCTTGCAGACAAGGGGGTTCAGTGAAGGGTGTTGGGGGCTAGCCAACCAGGAGTGGAGAAAAAATTGTCACCACCCAAGCTCTGGAGACCAAGGGCCTCCCCATTCCTGCTCCCACCTCCCACCTCCTTGAAGTGGTCAGTGGCTGCAATACCCCAGGGCAGGGCCTGCTGAAGGCCACAGCCTCAAAAGCCAGCCAAGACTACACAGCATTTCCTGTCACCGAACTTCCGATACATGTTCCCTGTGGCCTGGATCCAAACCCGCCCTGGAGGTTCCATGGGAAAGCCCAGCTGAGGAGCTAGAGTGGAGAGTGGATGGGGGGGTCGGGGGGGGGCGGACAAAGGTGGGGCCTGAGCTCTGCTGGGGGTGATGGGAGGAAATGTCCTCTGAGCCACCCCCCACACACAAATCTGTTGGGCCCCTCTGTCTGTCCCACTAGCTGACACTGCTCTGTCCCTGTGGCCTAGCCAGCCTGGGGTGTTCAACACAGCTCTGGGTCAGGTTCCCCCACAGCAGTGACCATGTAGGCTAATAGCCACTAACAGGTCTTGGTCTTGGCCACCTGTAAGATGCTCCCAGCTCTGCTCTCTTATGTGGACCAAGGTGGCCAGGCAGCACAGCATAGGCAGGAAGTCTGAGGCCATGATATGTCACTGGGTGACCCCAATCAAAGGGCGACCTCCAACTCTGTTGCCTTGCCTTGTCTGTGAAGTGCCCTCTGCCAGTGCTGGTGGCATATAGCTGGGTCTCACCCTATTGAAAGACAGACATCTTATGTTGAGTCTTTCATTGCCAGGGGAAGAATGTAGAACATTCAGCTGAGCGTGGTGGCGCACGCCTTTAATCCTAGCACTCAGGAGGCAGAGGTAGGAGAATCACTGAGTTCAAAGCCAGCCTGAGACTACATAGTGAATTCCAGGTCAGCCTGAGCTAGAGTGAGACCCTACCTCTAAAACAACAACAGGAGCCGGGCATGGTGGCGTATGCCTTTAAGCTCAGCACTCAGGAGGCAGAGGTAGGAGGATCGCTGTGAGTTCGAGGCCACCCTGACACTACAATAGTGAATTCCAGGTCAGCCTGGACTAGAGCAAAACCCTACCTCAAAAAAAAAAAAAAATCCAAAAAACAAAACAAAAAGAATGAAGAATATTCACCTCTCTCCCCGCTGATGAGTCACATGGTGATCATGGGATGATCAAGGAAAATGAGAGCAGCTGTAAACTGAACACCTACTGGATGGGTCCTGCACCCGGCCATGACACTGCTGTCTCATTTAGTTCTACTGTTGCCTCCAGTGCCTTAGTGTCATCAGCTAGAGATGAAAGACCCAAGCCAAGGAAGGGACATGACTCACCAAGGTTCCCCAGCTAGCTGGATAGAACTGGGCTGGAAGCCAGAATACCTTCACACTGAAGCTTTTGCCTATCCAATCATGGACTGTTCTGGATTTAGGCTCTAGGAATGGTGTTAGCATAGAACTATACCCATGAGGATTCTAGAAAAGAAAGTGGAGCAATAAATGACACTACTTAAACCAACTGTGGTGGTGGCATACCTTTAAATCCCAGCATTCAGAAGGCTGAGGAAAGAGGATCACCATGGGTTTGAGGCCAGTCTGGGCTACAGGGTGAATTCTAGGTTATCTGGGCTAAAGTGAGACCCTGATTCAAAAAATAAAAATAAATAAGGTGGTACACGCCTTTAATCCCAGTCCTCAGGAGGCAGAAGTAGGAGGATTGCTATGAGTTTGAGGTCAACCTGACACACTACATAGTGAATTCCCGGTCAGTCTGAGTTAGAGCAAGACCCTACCTCAAAAAAACAAAAAATAGGGCTGGAGAGACACCTTAGCAGTTAAGGCGCATGCCTGTGAAGCCTAAGGACTCAGGTTCGATTCTCTAGGTCTCACATAAGCCAGATGCACATGGTGGCACATACATCTGGAGTTCGTTTGCAGTGATTAGAGGCTCTGACGTGCCCATTCTCACTCTCTCTCTCTCTCTCTTCCCCTCTCTGTGTCTTTAATAAATAAATAAATAAAAATAAAATCTTTAAAAAAATTTTAAAAATTATATGACGTCTGGTTGAGGTGTATTGTGGAGGCCTGTGATGGCAATTAGAGTGCCTCTCAGAGTAGGTGGCATGTCTCCGGATGTCAAGTGAGCTCTGAGGCCAATGCCAGAGCCTGCTGTACCTCACAGGGAACTGGGAAACCGGCATATAGCTGTTGGTTGCCAGGGTACAGCGAAAAGGGTCTAGGAAGGCCGGCAGAGACAACACTGTGGCCGGCTGAGGAAAAGAACTTAGCCCAGAGCCAGCACTGGGCTTTCCATGCCACGCTGGGCGCTGGATGAGACAAAGACGCCCTCATAGGGCTTCCTGCCTTGGAGGAAATTCCAACTGGATTTGAGATGAGATGTGCAAGAGTGATATGATGGCAGTGGCAGCCCAGGAACCCAGAGGCTGGCAGCATCCCAGTGGGCCAGGGACAGCCAAGACCTCTTGAGCCTTGGGGCTGGGTCTTGAGCCAGTCAAGGTGTGTGTATGTGTATGGTGGGATGCGAGACCCTACCTGGAAAAACAAAACAAACAGCACAGCTGGGGAGATGGCTCAGTAGTTAAAGGCACTTGCCTTCAAAAACCTGTTGGCTGGGTTCAGTCCCCAAGTACCCACATAAAGCTAGATACATAAAGTGGCACGTATGTCTGGAGTTCATTAGTAGTGGCAAGTGGCCCTGGCATACCCATACTCTCTCCCTCTGTCTCTCAAATAATGGAGATAAATACAAAGCAAGAGGCTTTAAGCACTGTGGATTTAGTCTGTCAACTCTGGAAGTGGGAAGTCTAGCCCAGAGGGCTGCGGAAGCTCCCTTAGCAGGAGAGTGCTTGCCTGGCATGCATGAAGCCCTAGGTTCAATCCTCAGTACTGGGGAAAAAATGGTTTTTTGTTTGTTTGTTTGTTTTGTTTTTTTGCGAGGTAGGGTCTCACTCTGGTCCAGGCTGACCTGGAATTAACTATGTAGTCTCAGGGTGGCCTCGAACTCTCAGCGATCCTCCTACCTCTGCCTCCCGAGTGCTGGGATTAAAGGCGTGCGCCACCACGCTTGGCTGAAAAAAAATGTTTTTTAAAAGATCAACATGGGATCCTATGAAGCCACAGCTGGAATTAGTGGGCTGAACACCCTCAACTGTCCAGGCTTCGGAGGCCGGCAACTGCTTCTGAAGCTGGTGGCATTTTGCAAACTCAGCAGTGCAATAACTTCTGGCCCTCCAGTCTCCCTGTTCTAGGGTGCCCAGCAGATAATACTAGTCTCGTGATACTCTGCTTAAATCACACCTGCTCAGTACTTTTGCCATCCAAGTGAACAGAGCCAGAGTCCAGGGTTAGGACATGGCCACCTTAAGGATTGTTATTCAGCCAGACCCAGTGGGATGTCAGGCCACTCTTCTGGGCTGGGAGTGCAAGGTCCCCAGGTTGGGGTGGGGAAAGGACTGAGCTGCTACCCACAGTGGCTAGAAGGGTCACAGAAAATTGAGCCACAGGTCATGGCTGTTACAAGTGGCCAGCACAGGCCAGTGAGGTGTCCTGGAGCCACCCAGGCCTCAGATTTTGGCAGGATGAACCCTGCCTTGGCTCCTCACCAACTGCCTGGCCTGAGGCCCTCTATCTCTCTGAAGAGAGACCAGGAGAAGGGGACTTCCTGAGAGCTGAGACATCAGTGAGGTGCTATGATGCAGTGCCTGGCTCACAGCAGATGCTGTGTATGGTGACCACTGAGTGTGGGAGTGCTTCAAAGTGTCTCATGGGAGACAGGTGGCCCGATCTACCCCAGGACCCCCTGACAAAATAGGAAAGTAGAGTTCCAGCCCAGAGAGGCAGCTAGGGTGACAGTGAAGAGGGCAGGCGGATAGGTAATAACAAACATATGAATGAACAAATGGGTGAACTAAGGAAGGGCTGGGGTATGGTTTAGAGGTAAGCACTTGACTGCCATATGGACCACCACCACCAAAGAAAAACAAAAAAGAAAAGAAAAAAAGAAGGAATGCATAAAGTGCTGCAGCCATGAGACACTCTGGATAAAGCCAGAGGAGGCCGGCTCTGCACAGGCCTGAAGCCTCCCATGAAGAAGTAGGGCAGCCAAGCTCTCGGTGGGGGAAAAGCCAGGGCTGAGATATCCCTACAAAGGTCCTTTGGGGCTGGAGAGATGGCTAAGTGGTGAAGGCGCTTGCCTGCAAAGCCAAAGAATCTGGGTTCAGTTCCCCAGGACTCACGTAAATCAGATGCACAAGGTGGCACACGCACCTGGAGTTCATCTGCAGTGGCTGGAGGCCCTGGTGCGCCCAATTTCTCTCTCTCAATAAATAACTAAAAAATTTTTAAAGGTCCTTTAAACTCTCAGACATGACTTTGTGTGGCTGTGAACCAACATGGGACCTAGGCAGGGACACCCCCAGAGGGGGTGTGGTTGGAGGACCCAGTGAGGGGTGTAAGGGGATGTGACTTTGCAGAGTTTGACCCTGGAGTACTCAGCCCCCCAAGCAGTCAGGGGACTTGTCAGTGGCTGAATCAGAATTCGAACCAGATAACCTGGCTCTGGACCGTTGCTTGTAATCAGTCTTCAAAGTCCCTCTCTGGAAGATAAAAGTGCCAGGGGTGCTAGAGAGCCAGAGAGGACACCAGACGTGACAAGCTGGATGGGCAGTGGTGTGAGGATGGGCTAGCTGGGGAACATTTCCAGAGGGAGGTTTGGGAGATGGGGCTGGTGGGGGATGCTCTAGAAAGCTGTTCCTTAATCCAGACAGGAATTGGCATAGTGGCCTGGGAGAGGGGCAGCAAGAGGGAGGTTTTGGGGGAGTTCCAAGAGGGAGAAAGATGTGTGCCAATGGCTGGAGCCTCAGGGGAGGCAGGCAGCAGGGGCTGTAGGAGCAGAGGCCAGTGGGGTAGCTGTGGGCGGGCTTCCCAGCTTGGCTTATTTTTTCCTTGCCTCCTCTTCCCTGTGCATGAAGCCTGTGGGGAGTCCCTGCAACCGGCCTCCCTGTGGGCCTTTCTTCCTGCTCATTGAACTCCCACAGGAGGTCACATCCTGTGCCATTTGGAATCAGGGCAGGCTGGGGGGGGGGGGAGGGGAGAAGATGTCTCAGACCTATGTCAACCCAGCCAGGAGTGGAGTGGAGGACCTGGCCCCAGGGATCAGGCCAGCTGGTTCCCCTAAGCCACTCACCTAGCTCCTGGATGACCCTGGGTGGGTCCCTCAGCCTTCCTGCTCTGTAAACATGGAGAGATTAATAACAAGAAATTGTCAGAGAATGGCATCAGATGTGATTGTTTCAAAGATGTCTTGAAGATAAGGGCTGGGATGTCAGAGTAGCTGCCAACACACTCATTTGTATGTCTTCCTGACAACTTTCTGTCCCAGGCCTCAGGAAACCATGATCACAAAAGTAGCTGCTTCTAGACTAGGTGGTAGTGCACGCCTTTAATCCCAGCACTTGGGAGGCAGAGGTAGGAGGATTGCTGTGAGTTCAAGGCTACCCTGAGATGACATAGTGAATTCCAGGTCAGCCTGGGCTAGAGTGACACCCTACCTCGGAAAACCAAAAACAACAAAACTAGCCGCTCCTTAACAACCCACATCGGCTGTGCGTCTTCACCATCAATGTCATGCCGAGTGTGGTAAAGAAAGTGGGCAATGGGCACATGACCCTCTGACCCTGCCTTCTAAGACTTTCATGAGGGCTCACTGCCTGAGCTCCTAACAAGAAGTCATTATTTGTTCTGAGTTATCAATCCCCTGTTTCATGTTTTTTTTTAATTTTTTTAAAATTTTATTTATTTTTGGAGAGAGACACAGAGAGAGACAGACAGAGAGTGATAGGGAGAAAGATAGAGATGGGCGTGCCAGCAGTCTCTCAGAGGCTGTGAACGAAATCCAGATGTGTGCACCCCTTGTGGTCAAGTGCAGCATTGCGCCCTTGCGTCACTTTGCATCTGGCTAAACGTGGGACCTGGAGATTGGAACCGCTGGGGATTGGAACCAACATTCTTAGACTTAGGAGGCAGGCGCCTTAACCGCTAAGCCATCTCTCCAGCCCATCATGTTTTTATTTATAAGATTTTTTTTTTTTTTTGAGGTAGGGTTTCACTTTAGCCCAGGCTGAACTGGAATTCACTATGTATTCTCAGGTTGGCCTCAAACTCAAGGTGATCCTCCTACCTCTGCCTCCTGAGTGCTAGGATTAAAGGTGTGCACCCCTGTGCTTGGTGTTTATAAGATTTTTTTTTTTGAGAGAGAGAGAGACACAAAGAGACAGCGAGAAAGGGAGAGGGAGACAGATAGAGATGGGCGCGCCAGCAGTGTCTTAGCTGCTGCCAACGAAATCCAGATGTGTGCGCCCCCTTGTGGTCAAATGTGGCATTGCGCCCTTGTGTCACTTTACATCTCTCCAGCCCATAAGATTGTTTTTGAGACAGGTTCTTACTACATGGCTCAGGTTGGTCTTGAACTCCTAGGCTCAACTAACCTTCCTGTCTCAGCTTGGATTACTGGTATACCTCTGCATGCTCAGCTGCCCCCTTTTAAAACTGAGGCAAAGTTCACCATTGCCAGATGGTCATGGTGGTTTGCCCCTGTAATCTCAGCATTTGGAAGTTGGAGGCAGAAAGATCAAGGTCATCCTTGGCTATCTAGGGAGTATGAGGCCAGCTTGGACTACATGAGATCTTAGCTCAAAATGACTCAAGGGCTGGAGGGATGGCTTAGCTGTTAAGGCATTTGCCTGCAAAGCCAAAGGACCCCGCTTCAACTTTCCAGGACCCACGAAAGCCAGATGCAAAAGGGGGCGCATGCATCTGGAGTTCGTTTACATTGGCTAAAGGCCCTGGCGTACCCATTCTTTCTCTCCGTGTGCCTCTTTCTCTCAAATAAATAAAATATATTTTTAAAAAATGACTCAAAATCTCTCTTTCTGCATCTGCTCTTTCTTTCTCTGTCTCTCCCAAATAAATAAATAAATAAATTTAAAAATCCATAAAGGGCTGGAGAAATGGCTTAGCAGTTATGGTGCTTGCCTGCGAAGTCTAAGGACCCAGATTTGATTCCCCAGTACCCACATAGGCCATATGCATAGGGTGGTGCATGCATCTGGAACTTGTTTGGCCCTGGCATACCCATTCTCTCTCTGCCTCTTCCTCTCTCTTTCTCTCTCTCAAATAAATAAATAAATAAAAATTGAAAAAAAATGCTGAGTGGGGTAGCACATGCCTTTACAATTTCATCACTTGGGAGGCAAATGAAGGCAAGGTAGAAGGTTCACTGTTGAGTTTGAGACCAGCCTGAGGTGACATAGTGAATTCCAGGTCAGCCTGGGCTAGAGCAAGACCCTGCCTCAAAAAAACAAAAAATAAATAAATAAAATAAAATAATAAAATAACATAAAAAAGACTCAAAATAACTTGTTGTGGTTAGTTCCAGCACTCTGAAGGCAGGGGTAGGAGGATCACTGTGAGTTCGAGGCCACCCTGAGACTACACAGTTAATTCCAGGTCAGCCTGGGCTAGAGTGAGACCCTACCTCGAAAAACAGAAACAAACAAACAAAAATTAATTAAAATGAAATCTACCACCTCCACCATTGTAAGTGGACAATCACAGCTGCTATTATAGTCATGTCACTGTCACATGGGGCTGCATCTCATTCTCACTCCCAAAGGAAACTGTCCCCATCTGCAGTAGCTCTGCCCCTCCTGTCCCCAGCCCTAAGCAGCCATTTCTCTGCACCTGGATATTTGTATAATGGGGAATTAGACACCATAGGCCTTCAGACAACATTGGACCCCTGTTCTCTAGGTCACCATTCCTTTTCATAGTTAACTAATGATCTGTGTGTGATGGCCCTATGTTTTGTTAAACCAGCCAGGTGTTGGTAGGTGTCACAGTTGTTTCCACTTTTTTTTAAAAAAATATTTTATTATTTATTTGAGAGAGAGAGAGATACAGAAATAGACAGGTAGAGAGAGAGAACGGGCACGCCAGGGCCTCCAGCCACTGCAAACGAACTCCAGATGCATGTGCCCCCTTGTGCTTCTGGCTAACGTGGGTCCTGGAGAATCGAGCCTCGAACCAGGGTCCTTAGGCTTCACAGACAAGCGCTTAACTGCTAACCCATCTCTCCAGCCCGTTTCCACTTTTTGAAAAATTATTTATTTGTGGGTCTGGAGAGATGACTCAGTGGTTAAGATAAAGGCTTGCCAGCAAAGCCTGACAACCTGGGTTTGATTCACAAAGTAGTGCATGCACCTGGAGTTCATTTGCAGTAGCTAGAGGTCCTGGTGTGCCCATTTCCTCTCTCATTCTCTCTCTCTCTCCTTGAAAATAGGTAAACAAAAATATTTTAAAAAAGAGCCGGGCGTGGTGGCGCATGCCTTTAATCCCAGCACTTGGGAGGAAGAGGTAGGAGGATCGCTGTGAGTTCGAGGCCACCCTGAGACTACATAGTGAATTCCAGGTCAGCCCGGGCTAGAGCGAGACCCTACCTCGCAAAAAAAAAAAAAAAAAAAAAAAAATTTAAAAAAGAAAAAAATTGTGTGTTTGTGTGTGTGTGTGTGTGTCTCCCTTGACATTGCAAATGAACACCAGATGCATATACCACTTTTTGTCCCAGCTTTATGCCAGTGACTGGGAGTTGAACTATAGCTGGCAGGCTTTGCAAACAAATACCTTTAGCCACTAGGCAATCTTTCCAGTCCCAATTGTTTCCACTTTTTTGTTTTGTTTCGTTTTTTCGAGGTAGGGTTTCACTCTAGCTCAGGCTGACCTGGAATTCACTATGTAGTCTTAGGGTGATCTCAAACTCATAGTGATCCTCCTACCTCTGCTTCCTAGATGCTGGGATTAAAGATGTGCACCACCATGCCTGGCCCCTGTAGGTAGCATCTTTGAGTATAGCAGGAGCTCAGCCACAGAATGCCTGTTGGGAGCCTGGGTTCCTCCTGCTGAAACCTATGGACTCCACAGAGGGCAGAGCTGTGAGTCTGGGAGGCGTTCCAAGGCCACGAGACTAGCTGTTGCCCTCTCTAAGGTAGGATGTCAGAGCTCTGCCAGATGTAGCAGTCTGGCCACAGGCTTACTTCACCCTGGAAGTGCAGATGTCTAGACTCCCAGGGTCCAGGCAGTTGGGTGTCAACATGGCAGCACCAGCCAAGGGACAGGCTGCCTCACGCTCCTCACTTTCCTCCCATAGGTCCCTGGTCATCCTTCAAGTTGTTTATTCTCCCTGCCTCACAGATGAGGGAAACTGAAGTTTGGAACATTGACACCCCTCACTTCAGGTCTTGTGGCCAGCGTGGGCCCAGGAATGCCAGCTCTGGCACAGTCTACCCTGCAGAGGTAGCGGGTGGCGGTAGTGACAGAACTTTCTTCCCTTTGGAGGCTGCTGGGGATGTACAGGGCACCAAGAGCCCCAGGCAGCTGGGTAGCTTTCCCCATGAAGCAAAGAGATTGGAGGGTCAAGGTTCGAGTCAGCTAACAGCACAACTCCAGGGTCTGGCCCCAAGAAATGGCTCAGGTGCGGTGATGAGGCAGCAGGCTGGCACTGGCCTGTGATGAATGCAGGGTATATGGGGGACTTCTGGGGTCACTGTGACTGTGTCTATGTGTGTGGGGATCTGTGTGTACATGTCTGTGTCTGTCTCTGTTTTGTGTCTTTCCGTATCTATCTGTGTGTTACAGTCTCCATCTCTGTTCTGTCTCTATCTTCCTAGGTGAGCCACTAGGGTGTTCCCGCGTGGCCCTGTCCCTATTTCTATGTCCTCTTCCCCATGCATCCTAGTGTTTATGGTCCTGTCCTCTGTTGTCTCTGCCCTCATGTATGCCAGTCCCCGTGTGTCCCCATCCCTCTGTGTGTCCCTGCCCTCATGTATGTCAGTCTGTCTGTGTGTTCTGTCCCTCTGTGTGTCCCTGTCCCTCCATGCGTCCCTGCCCTCATGTATGTCAGTCTCTCTCTCTCTCTGTGTGTCTCCAACTCTCTCTGTGTCCCTGACTCTGTGTGTCCCTGCCCCCATGTATGCCAGTCTCTCTGTGTCCATCTGCCCCTCCCCGCCTGTGCACAGCCTCTGGGCTCCTGACCAGCTGGATGGAAATCGAACCCCTCTGGGGGCCCTTCTCGCATGCCTTGCCCCTACGGCTCTTTCTCAGGCCACTCTGGCGCCTCTGGGTGGAGTTCTGTTTGTGGGGGGGGTACAGGGGGAGAAGGCCCTTGCCTCCCTAAATCCACACACTCGATCACAGTTTAGCTTGGGTTCTGCAGGAGCCAAAGGGGAGGGTCCTGGATGACAGTGGGACTTCACCCCTATCTGGCATCCTCCCAGCTGCAGCCACTCTCCAGTGTGGACAATCTAGACCCTTAACAGCTTGAGGGTGGAGGCCAATGGCAAGATCCAGGACATCACCCTAATGGCTTAGGGGGTGGGTGTCAAAGCCTGGGTCTTCGTTCCTCCAAGTACAAAGTCACCACCTCCAGGTAAAGGTCAGAGCCTCAAGTCCAACAGGAAGTTTTTTTTTTTTTTTTTTCTTGGTTTTTCGAGGTAGGGTCTCACTCTGGTCCAGGCTGACCTGGAATTCACTATGTAATCTCAGGGTGGCCTCGAACTCTCGGCGATCCTCCTACCTCTGCCTCCTGAGTGCTGGGATTAAAGGCGTGCGCCACCACGCCCGGCTTCCAACAGGAAGGTTTTGATGCACAGGACCACGGTAGTGCTTATGTCAGCCCCTCTCCCAGGGCCACAGTAACGCCTGTGTCACTCTCCTCCCCCAAGATGAGGTGTCTTCTGAGAACACTGTTTCTTAGAGCACAGATGAGAACTTGCCGTTTTCAGTTGCTCTTCACAAAATGTTCCCGCAAGCGCTCGTCGTAAAAACTCACGTGTACTGCCAAGCTGCTATGTGTCCCATCATAGGCGGCAGCTCCCATCCTAGATTCTCCACGTGGCCACTCTGGCCACAAGGCCGAGAGGGAAGTGTGTGGTGGCAGGAGCAGAGGGTTGGTCTCCAGGCAATAGGGAGGGCTGGAAGCGGGGCCTGTGTAGACCAAGGCCTCCTGCGGAGCTGCTGCAATGTGGTTCATACTGTCACTGCAGTTCCTCCCTGCCTCAGAAGGGTCAGTGTGTCCCCAGCCTGGGCCTGGAACCAGGTGCCACCCAGCAGGGTTCTGGCAGCTGGCAAGGGTGACAGCTGGGCCCCACCCCAGGGACAGGCTCCAACATGTCCCTTTAGGGAAAGGCGGATTCAGGGAGGGGATGGCCAGCTGCGGATTAGACTGACCCAGGTCCCAGCCCAGGCTTGCACTGGCCACGCTGGTGTGTTACTCAGTCGCCCACTCCCTGGTCTACACAAGGCTGGGGACACTGACCGTGAGGGGCTTTGGGGGCACTAACACAAAGGTGGCATGGCATGTGGGTGAAATGACTTTCTTTCCCCATAGCAGCTCCAGGAGGGTCATTGCTCCCCCTGCACCCACAGGCAATGAATATGGGCAGAGAGCGAGTACTGTCCTGATGTCCTCCTGGCTGTTCTCTCACTGGATCAGAGACTCCAAGAGGCTCAGTTCACACTTAGGAACCCTGCAAGTGAATCACTGAGTGACTGAGCTGCTTGGCCTGGGGAGCCCTTTCACTTCTCTGGGCTGTAATGTCCACTGTGTGCCCAGTAAAGGGCGGGTGTACTCAGCTCTTGAACCTTTCCAGCTCAACTGCAGGATGCCAGAGAAGAAAGAAGGAGGTCTGAGCTGTGGGTGTGGCTCAGTGGGAAGTGTTTGCATAGCATGCATGAAGCCCTGGGTTCAATCCCTAGCACTGCATAAACCCAGCCTGGTGAAAGGCAAGAATCTCAGCACCTGGGAGAGGTGGTGGCAAGAGGATCAGAAGTTCAAGGGCATTCTTGACTGCATAGTGAATTTGAGTCCATCCTGGGCTACAAAAGACCCCTAGTCAAAACAATACAAATAAGGCCGGAAGTGGTGATGCACGCCTTTAATCCCAGTACTCAGGAGGCAGAGGTAGGAGAATCACTGTGAGTTTGAGGCCACCCTGAGACTACATAGTGAATTCCAGGCCAGCCTAAGCTAGAGGAAAATCCTACCTCAAAAAACCCCCAAAATAAAAAAATTTAAAAATTAAAAAAAATACATATATAGGAGAGGGAGGGAGGAAAATGGTCAAGAAAAAGCAGATGAACTTTCCAAGGTCCCTGGTCAATTTTAGCTTCCCTCCCTGGGGACAAGTGACCTGTACTCTGTCCTTAGGCCCTCTGGAAGTCTCCAAGTTCTTTTTCTGGTTCTATGAACTCAGGCCACGTGCACAGCCAACGCTAAACTCAAGACAGTTGGACACGTGGCTTGGGCTGAGAGCCCAACCAGATGGCAGGCCACCTGTTGAAGGGGTGGCTGAGAACCAGCAACCACACTACGGCACCTTCACTGCCTGCCTTTCTTTCTACCCTTCTAGTGCCCACGCTCTCTGCCTGTGCTCTTGAGGTGACCATGGGGGGGGGGTGGCTCCTGGTCTGGGGGCTCTCACTGAGAAGGGCCAACTCTAGGCTGAGTGCCAGGGGTGGGGAAGGAGTTCTGTTTTTTTCTTTTTTTGAGGTAGGGTTTCACTCTAGCTCAGGCTGACCTGGAATTCACTATGTAGTCTCAGGGTGGCCTTGAACTCATAGCAATCCTCCTACCTGTGCCTCCCAAGTGCTCGGATTAAAGGCGTGCGCCACCATGCCTGACTTCAAATCCTTTTGCTTCAGCCTGTGTGCTGAGATTACAGGTAAGCACCACCATGCCCAGCATTTACAGATGTTTGACTTAAAAAAAAAAAAACATATATATTTGACAGAGAAAGAGAGGGGAGGGGGCACTCCAGGGCCTCCAGCCACTGCAAAGAACTCCAGACGCATATGCCCCCTTGTACATCTGGCTAATGTGGGTCCTGGGGAATCAAACCTGGGTCCTTTGGCTTTGCAGGCAAATGCCTTAACCGCTAAGCCATCCCTCCAGCCCTTTTAAATATTTTTATTTTTATTTATTTATTTATTTATTTATTTATTTGTAAAAGCAATAAAACAAAAGCCTTCTGATGAATGTGGTCCTGGGGAATCAAACCTGGGTCCTTTACTTTGCAGGCAAATGCCTTACAGAAAAGAGGAGGGGGCACTCCATCCCTCATATGCCCCCTTGTACATCTGGCTAATGTGGGTCCTGGGGAATCAAACCTGGGTCCTTTGGCTTTGCAGGCAAATGCCTTAACCGCTAAGCCATCCCTCCAGCCCTTTTAAATATTTTTATTTTTATTTTTTATTTATTTATTTATTTATTTATTTATTTTTAAGTAAAAGCAATAAAACAAAAGCCTTCTGATGAATGATATATACCCATGGTTCCAGGTAGAAAACTTTGAAACTATCCAGAAGTAGCCGGGTGTGGTGGTGCATGCCTTTAATCCCAGCACTCAGGAGGCAGAGGTAGGAGGATCACCATGAGTTCGAGGCCACCCTGAGACTACATAGTGAATTCCAGGTCAGCCTGAGCTAGAGTGAAACCCTACCTCGAAAAACCAAAAAGAAAAAAAAAAAAAAAAAGGAAATATCCAAAAGTAAACCTTGCATGGTGTCACACACCTAAAATTCCAATTCTCGGGAATATGAGGCAGGAGGATCTCTGTGAATCTGAGGCCATCCTGTGGCCCATAGGGAGATGTTGTTTCAAAAAGCCAACCGACTAACAAAAGATTTAAGTAACCATAAGCAAACACAGGAGCGTGCCTGAGGCCAGCTTGGGTACACAGTATCTAAACTTTTTTGATTGCACTGCAGGCCACACCTCCTTCCGGTCAGGGCTAGGCAGCCGGATTGTGACATTTCTGTCCACGGCATCATTTGGAAGACAGCATTTTCATCCAGGGCTCCGTCCTCGATCAGCAACTCCAAAATCGCAAAGAAGCAAGTTTTTGTGTAGCGTGTTTGGCCGTAAAAATCTGCCCGGAGCTGACATGAGGCTATTTATAGCCTTGGTTTTTCCCACTCAGCACCAAGATTCATGTCTCAGCTACAGAAACGTTGATGTGTTTGGTTAAGGGTGTCGTGTGCGATTTGGCCTTAGGTAGTGTTTTACAGAGCTCAAATCCACACAGTTCTGAGCTCTGAGCCCCTCTGGTGTGATGGAGCCAACTACATGGCTCCTGCTTGCCTGCCTGTGTTCGGGGCTCATCTGTTGCACGCTGCTGATGTGTTGTATAAATACTCCTGTCCACACTCCAGCCAGTGGCCATCCTGATTGTAGGTAGATGCTTCACTCTGTCAGCCTTTCTAATCCCTCCCATTCTTGTCCTATGTTTTTTTTTTTCTGTTTTCTCTTACTTTAAAAAATTATTTTTATTTTTTTGAGGGACAGAGAGAGAGAGGGAGAAAGAAAGAGAGAGAGATTGAGAGAGAGAATGGTATGCCAGGGCCTCCAGCCACTGCAAACAAATGTCAGATGCATGTGTCACCTTGTGCATCTGGCTTACGTGGGTCCTGGGGAATTGAACCTGCATCCTTTGGCTTTGCAGGCCTTAACCACTAAGCAAGCTCTCCAGCCCCTCTTTGGTCTTTCTTTCTTTCTTTCTTTTTATTTATTTATTTTTCTCTTTTTTTTTTTTTTTTTTTTGCAGAGAGACAGAGAGAGAGAGACAGACAGAGAGGGAGAGAAAGACAGATAGAGATGGGCATGCCAGCAGCCTCTCAGCTGCTGTGAACGAAATCCAGATGTGTGCGCCCCCTTGTGGTCAGGTGCGGCATTGCGCCCTTGCATCACTTTGCATCTGGCTAAACGTGGGACCTGGAGATCGGAACCGCTGGAGATTGGAACTGGCGTTCTTAAGCTTAGGAGGCAGGCGCCTTAACTGCTAAGCCATCTCTCCAGCCCTTTATTTTGTTTTCTGAGGTAGGGTCTCTCTCTAGCTCAGGCTGACCTGGAATTCACTATGTAGTCTCAGGGTGGCCTTGAACTCATGGCAATCCTCCTACCTCTGCCTTCTGAGTGCTGGGATTAAAGGCACACGCCACCATGCCCAGATCCTCCTTCCTTCTCTTCTCTTCTCTTCTCTTCTCTTCTCTTCTCTTCTCTTCTCCTTTCTTTCTTTCTTTCTTTCTTTCTTTCTTTCTTTCTTTCTTTCAAAAACGTCTTAGTATAAAGCCCAGGCTGGCCTTGAATTCATGGCAATCCTCCTGCCTCAGCCACCTGGGATCTGGGATGATGGATGGCAGGTGTATGTCATCATGACTGATACTTTTTAAAAAATTTATATTTATTTCATGAGAGAGAGAGAGAGAGAGAATGGGCATGCCAGGGACTCTAGCTGCTGCAAAAGAACTCCAGATGCATGAGCCACTTTGTGTGTCTGGCTTTACATGGGAATTGGGGACTTAAACCCAGCCTGGCAGGGTTTGCAAGAAAGTGAAGTGCCTTTAACCACTGAGCCATCTCACCAGCCTCTGATACTTTTTTTTTTTTTTTTTTTTGCGAGGTAGGGTCTCAGTCTGGCCCAGGCAGACCTGGAATTAACTATGTAGTCTCAGGGTGGCCTCCAACTCATGGCTATCCTCCTACCTCAGCCTCCCAAGTGCTGGGATTAAAGGCATGCGCCACCACGCCCAGCTATCTGTTTTTTTTCTGAGGTAGGGTCTCACTCTAGCCCAGGCTGACCTGGAATTCACTATGTAGTCTCAGGATGGCCTTGAACTCACAGCGATCCTCCTACCCTCTGCCTCTCAAGTGCTGGGATTAAAGGCGTGTGCCACCACGCCTAGTTCTCTGATAACATTTATTGACATGAACCATAACCCATGGCTGCCTGTCTTGGGACCCCTAGCCGCTTAAGAAACCACAGTAGCTTTGGGCTCTGCACTGACTTCCTGAGACAGCTTTCAGACTGAGGCCCTGACTCACTATAGGCAGCTCAGGCCCATTCTGGAACCCATGAGCTTTGAGACCCTCTGACAGCTTGGTACTGGGGTGAAGGATATGCTATGTTTGGGTACCCAGTTCTCACATTTTTTCTCTTCTGTCCCCTGCCGCCAAGGTGCATGTTGACTCAAGCTGCCACCTCACAGCAGTGCCCCTCGCGGGTACAAGGCTGTCAGGTTTGCCCTGGTGCCATCAGAGTGGCTCCCAACCAGGTCATTAATCTTGGTCAACACACAGGAGCACAACTCAGATCCAAAGCCACCAATTACCCCTCAGAGCCTGACCTTCTGGCATACTTCACAGAGCACAGCATGCAGTTCTCCAGAGAGTGTTGGCATCCCTCCCCTCCCCCGCCCCTGCCTCTCCTCTGAGAACATTTAGATTTTATCTTTATCCCGTCTGTCTTCTCTCTCTGCTGGGCTTCTTTTCCCCCATTTTTTTTTTTTTTCTGACACAGGGTTTCATGTAACCCCGGCTGGCCTCAAACTATCTAGCTGAGCATGACTTTGAACTCCTGATCCTCCTGCCTCTGCCTCACAAATTCTTGGATTACAGGTGCATGACGCCACACCCAACTCCTGCCATGTTTTCTTTTCTTTTCTTTTCCTCTCCTCTCCTTTCCTCTTTTTCTTTCTTTCTTTCTTTCCTTCTTTCTTTCTTTCTACTTTTTCTTACAGAGAGAGACAGAGATAGAATTGGCATACCAGGGCCTCAGCCCTTGTGGGCATGTGTGACCTTGCACTTGCCTCACCTTTGTGCATCTGGCTTACATGGGATCTGGAGAGAGATCAAACATGGGTCCTTATGCTTTGCAGGCAAGCACCTTAATCACTAAGCCATCTCTCCAGCCCCTGCCATGTTTTAAAGGGTTAAATATCTCTCTTTCCTCTCAACCATCTACCTATCTATCTAGCCACCCAACCATTATCCATCCATCAGTCACCCATCTACTGACTCACCTATCCAACCACCCCTCCATTCATCCATCTGACTATACACCCATCCATCCATCCACTCCTCATCTGCCTACCCATTCATCCATCCATCCGTCCACCCATTTATCACCCACTCACCCATCCTATGGCGAGTAGGTGCTCTGTGAATCTCTGTGGAATGACTGCAGGATGTGTTTCTGGGAGCAATGGTTTCAGTGAGCTCATGAGAATGGGAGAAGCTCCCGTAAAGCAGGAGGCCAGTCTGTGGAAGCTCCTCCAGCTCTCATTTCTTCACAGGCTCATAACACAGTGTTTTGCAGCCTGTGTTCAGTTTGTGCCCCAGTGGCAGGCACTCGCTCTCCCATGTTCTAGTGCTGGATACACAGTGTTGAGCAAAACCAGATGCTGGGCGCTCAACCCCTTGGAATTTGCAAGTCTGGGGAAGACAGATGTGAATCAAGTAACCGCACTCATGACATCATAATCACAAACAGCAGTAAGAGCTGGGGAGGAAAAGAAACCTCCCAGCCTGTCACAGAGGCTCCGAGCCAGCCTCGGCCGGGAGGTTCCCATGAGGTGGGCACATTCATGCAGCAACCAAAGGCCAGGCTATGGGATGATCAGAGAAGAGGAAGTTGAACAGAAAAGGCCAGAAAGGTGATGAGGTAGCTGACTGGAGATGTGCAATGGATTGAAGCTGCTGTCACAGGCTGGAGGGACAGAAGATGGAATGACAAGAGAAGCCAGAGCAACTGTCCACAGTGGCAGATAGGATAGTCCAACCCAGGGGCAGGTCATACTGCCTTCCCTCTACCCTCTAGGCCTTCCCATTCACAGGCCTGAGTAGGAAGTCATAAGCAAGGGAGTCTGGGAAATGTAGTTTAGTGGCTCACCCTTCAGACCAAGGGAAGAATGAGGAATGGGTGGTGCCTGGCACAGGTAGAAATGACTCAGCCACAGAGGGAGGAAAGCCAGTTCCAGACAATGGGAAGCGATGTGCAAAGACCTGGGTATGATGTGTGAGGCCCTCTTGGGAAGGTCCAGGCACAGGAGGGTATGAGGACCCCATGGCGTAGCTCTACTGGACATGCAGATTGGGATGGCAACAAAGAACTAGGAAATTTGAGAAGGCTTAGGAGGAAGATGGAGACCAGCCACAAATTTATGCTTTGAAGGAGCATTCTGGCTGCCTGGTGCAAAACAGATGTCAGGGCCCAGGGAGGGAAACAGGTAGCTGCCCCCCATAACTTTCCTCTTGCTTCGTGAATGTCTAGCTTTGCCTCCACAGTGAGGCCCCGGCCCTCCCCAATCCTCCCCCGGTCTCCAGTTGCCCACAGCCTGGACCATAGTGGCAGCCCCATGGCATCTGTCCACGGCTGTTTTCCACATTTCCCGCAGCTCAGCTTTCGAGTCTGATCAATATTAATAGCCACTCAGGAGCCAGGGCCTCACCAAAAGCTAATCTTTCTGGAAGGCATGTCAAGGTACCTGGCTGGGGCTGCAGGGAGAATGTGGGCCATCCACAGTTCTCTGCTTCTCTCTCAGAGCCAGAACTAGACCTTGCTTGAGGCTCCACCTCCAGGTTTCCAGGCAGAAGTGAAGCCAGGAAGCAGTTCTGATGTTACCTTGGTCTATATAGCCACAAGTGTTCTTTTCCAAAGAGGTTAAGATTGCCGTGGGCTCAGGGAAGTCACAGTGTAGTCCTGACTTTGTGTGACCTTGGACTAGGCAGGAACTAGCCTTGGGTTTTCCTGCTCCTGGCTGTGGACATGGGCTGAAGCCCATGTGGTCTTGGCTCCCTTGTCAGGACACCTGAGGAGGGATGCTCCCCTTGAAGGCAGGAGACTTGCTGAGAGAGATGAGCTCGGCTTGGTGCCTGAGTTCAGGACTCTTTTGGGTCTGCCAAGGACAATGGGAAGCCAATTTTCCTCTTGGTCTAAGGAATGTGGTTTGAAAGTTCAGCCACTTGCCCTGGGCCATGCAGAGACCAACTGGCAGAGCAAGATGTCCATCTGGATTTTGAAATCCACACCTAGTGACATGGTACTCGCGGAGAGGGCTCTAGAGCCAGAAAGCCTGGCCTGGAATCCCAGTGCATCCGTTAGAAACTATGTGATGTTGGACAAGGAGCTTGGGCCCTCTGTGCTTCAATCTTCCTATTTGTAAAGTGGAAATCATTCCTGTGCACCTGTCTAAGTGGCCGTTGAAAGCATTGGGACAAGGCATGCAGACAGACGTACAGTGTTTGACATCACTGTGGACTCCACTCAAAGAACACATGTGGACTATGGCATCGTGCTGTGCTTGAACCTGGGCTCTCTAACCCAGTACTGTGAGTGGGTGGAGCCATGGACTGTCAGCTACTATTGCTGGTGGGACTGCCTTCCAGACAGCTGGTATGGATGAAATCATGCTAGGATCCTGGCAGATTGGTCCTTAAAGGTGCATTTCCCAAGCCTGGAGAAATGGCTTAGTGGTTAAGCACTTGCCTGTGAAGCCAAAGGACTCCGGTTTGTGGTTCAATTCCTCAGGACCCATATAAGCCAGATGCACAAGGAGGCGCAGGCATCTGGAGTTTGTTTGCAGTGGCTGGAGGCCCTGGTGTGCCCATTCTCTATCTATCTGCCTCTTTCTCTCTGTCTGTTGCTCTCAAATAAATAAATAAAAAATAAACAAAAAAATTTTTTAAGTGCATTTCCCTGTTTATCCTGGCCATGCCTAAGTATTTCTGACCTGTGGATGGAACAGTTTCGGAGCCAAGGCAGAGAAACCACATGTAGTTGCATGGCCCAAAGAAAACATGGGTTACTGAGCCCCAGCCTCTGAGGCTGCATGGGCTTCACAAGGTCACTCAGGTGGGTGGGGATGGGTGTCTGCCCTGTAGGGAAGTAGACCCCAGGATGGGCCTTGTGGGCAGGAGCAGAGAGGAGGCATCAGGAAGGACTGAGACCAGGAGCTAGTGAACTGTGGGAAGTCCACAGCACCATGGGGGGGATTTAAGGCATGTTACCATAGTGTGAGGAAGGAAACTGAACCCACACCTCCCCAGGTCAGCCATTTCCTTCTCTGGTGTTGCTACAGTTACCTTCTCGTTACTGGGACAAAACACCCAACCAAGAAACAGCTTATGTGAATAAATGGTTTATTTCAGGCTTACAATAAAAATGTTTAAGAAGCCGGGTGTGGTGGCACACACCTTTAATCCCAGCACTCAGGAGGCAGAGGTAGGAGGATTGCCGTGAGTTCAAGGCCACCCTGAGGCTTTCATAGTGAATTCCAGGTCAGCCTGAGCTAGAGCAAAACCCTACCTCAGAAAACAAAACAAACAAACAAAAAAAAAAAAATTAAGAGAGAGAATGAGAATGAGTATGCCAGGGCCTTCTGCCACTGCAAACAAATTCTGGATGCATGCATCACTTTCTGCATCTGGGTACTGGGAAACTGAGCCATCTCTCCACCTGCCAGGCTTACAGTCTTGAAGGGCCAGATACAGAAGGCCTTGTGCTATGTGTTTTTGTTTCTGTTTTTGTGACATTATGGAGCAGGCATATCCAGAGACAGAAAGTGGATGGATGGTGCAGGAGGGGTGGCTGGAAGGGCTGGGATGGTGTGACAATTCAAGGTGTGAGGCTTCTTTTGAGAGTGATTAAAAATGCTCCACAGAAGCCGGGCGTGGTGGCACACGCCTTTAATCCCAGCACTCGGGAGGCAGAGGTAGGAGGATCGCCGAGAGTTCGAGGCCACCCTGAGACTACATAGTAAATTCCAAGTCAGCCTGGACCAGAGTGAGACCCTACCTTGCAAAACCAAAAAAAAAAAAAGCTCCACAGAGTGGGAGAGATGGCTCAACAGTTAGGCACTTGCCTGCAAAGCCTAATAACCTGAGTTTGATTCCCCAGTACCCACATAAAGCCAAATGCACAGAGTGGCACATCTTGTCTGGAGTTCATTTGCAGTGGCTGGAGGCCCTGACATTCATATTTTCTTCTGTCTCTGCTTGAAAATAAATAAAAATATTTTTTTAAAATGCTCCACAGTTGATCATGGTGATGACTGTGCAACACTGTGAACACTGTAAGAACCACAGAATGTGCTGGAATGTGTGGTCAGTGAAGAGTTGAGTGGGAACTCAGATGCCCGAGTGCTGAGTAGGGGTGATTCAGGTGATGTCAGCAAGGGGTATGAGGGGCCCAGGAAGTAGGACATGCTGGTCATATCCGTGTTCAGTTTATAAAAAAATCAGCAAGTGGGCTGGAGAGATGGCTTAGTGGTTAAGGCACCTGCCTGCCAAGCCTAAGAATGCCTGTTTGATTCTCCAGGTCCCATATTTAGCCAGATGCAAAAAGTGATGAAAGGGTGCAATGCCACGCTTGCCCACAAGGGGCGCACATGTCTGGAGTTTGTTCATAGTGGCTGAAAGGGCCCCGGAGTGCCCATTCTCTCTCTCTCTCTGCCTCTTCCTCTCTTTGTGTCTCTCTGACTCTCTCTCTCTCTCAAAAAAAATTCAGCAAGCTATACCCCCATGCAACCACAAACACTTTTTAAAAATTTTTTTTATTATTTTTTTGGAGAGACACACAGACAGAGACAGAGAGGGAGAGGAAGACAGAGATGGGCACGCCAGCAGTGTCTCAGCTGCTGTAAACAAAATCCAGATGTGTGTGCCCCCTTGTGGTCAAGTGCGGCATTGCGCCCTTGCGTCACTTTGCATCTGGCTAAACGTGGGACCTGGAGATTGGAACTGCTGGAGATTGGAACCAGTATTCTTAGGCTTAGGAGGCAGGTGCCTTAACCCCTAAGCCATCTCTCCAGCCCCACATACACTTTTCTGTATGCAAGTGATGCTTCAATAAGAGGTTCTTATTTTTATTTATTTAAAAAATATTTTTAGGCTGGGCGTGGTGGTGAATGCCTTTAATCCCAGCACTTGGGAGGTAGAGGTAGGAGGATTGCTGTGAGTTCGAGGCCACCCTGAGACTACAGAGTAGATTCCAGATCAGCCTGGACTAGAGTGAGACCCTACCTTGAAAAACCAAAAAATAAAAATAAATAAATAAATAAAAATTATGTATTCATATGTGCATGCACGAGAGAGAGAGAGAGAGAGAGAGAGAGAGAGAAAGAGAGAGGGTGTATAGGGACACCAGGGCATCTTGCTGCTGCAAACAAATTTCAGGTGTATTCTCTACTCTGTGCATATGGCTTTATGTGGGTACTGGGTAATCAAACCTGGCTTTTTGTTTGTTTGTTTGTTTGTTTTCTGAGATAGGGTCTCATTCCAGCTCAGGCTGACCTGGAATTCACTATGTAGTCTCAGGGTAGCCTCGAACTCACGGTGATCCTCCTACCTCTGTCTCCTGAGTGATAGGATTAAAGGTGTGCGCCACCATGCCTGGCCAAACCTGGCATGCTTTACAAGCAAGTGCCTTTAGCCACTGAGTCATCTCCCCAGCCAAATAGGAGGGTTTTTGTTTTTTAAAGAACTACTTTTAATTTATTTTAGTTATTATTTTGAGAGAGAAAGAGAGAGGCAGATAGAGAGAGAGGGCCTCCAGATGTATGCACCCTCTTGTGCATCTGGCTTACATGGTGTTGCAGTCAGGTTCTCATTGTTGGCAGAAAACACCCAACCAAAAGCAGCTTGTGGGCAAAAAAAAAAAAAAAAAAAAAAAAAAAAAAAAAAAAAAGGCTTATTTTGGCTTATAGACTCAAGGGGAAAATGATGGCATGAGCAGAGGGTGGACATCACCTCCTGGCCAACATCAGGTGGATAACAGCAACAGGAGAGTGTGCCAAACACTGGCAAGGGGAAACTGGCTATAACACCCATAAGCCCGCCCCCAACAATACACTGTCTCCAGGAAGCGTTAATTCCCAAATCTCCATCATCTGGGAACCTAGCATTCAGACCAACTAAGTTTATGGGAACACTGGAATCAAACTACCACATGTGGGTAATGGGAAATCAAATCTGGGGCCTTAGGCTTTGCAGGCAAATGCCTTACCACTAAGCCATTTCTCCAGCTCCAAAAAGAGTTTTTTTTTTTTTAAAGTACAACACTACTCAGAGCTTGGGAACATGGCTCAGAGGTTAAAGGTATTTGCTTGTAAAACCTGCCAGTCTGGGTTCAATTCTTCAGACACCCATGCAAAGCTGGACACAACAGTGGTGCACAGGTCTGGTGTTCATTTGCAGCAAAGACCTGATGTACACCCCCACCCACATATACACACATGCATGCAAATACATGAATTTTTAAAAATTTAGAAAGTGGGCTGGAGAGATGGCTTAGTGGTTAAGGTGCCTGCCTCCTAAGCCTAAGAACCGGGTTCCAATCTCCAGGTCCCACGTTTAGCCAGACGCAAAGTGATGCAAGGGCGCAATGCCGCACTCGCCCACTAGGGGGTGCACACCTCTGGATTTCATTCACAGCAGCTGAGAGACTGCTGGCGTGCCCATTCTCTATCTGTCTCTCTCTCCCTCTCTCTGTGTCTCTCTCCAAAAATAAAAAAATAAAAATAAATTTAAGCCGGGCATGGTGGCGCTTTAATCCCAGCACTTGGGAGGCAGAGGTAGGAGGTGGATGGAACAGTTTTGGAGCCAAGGCAGAGAAACCACATGTAGTTGCATGGCCCAAAGAAAACATGGGTTACTGAGCCCCAGCCTCTGAGGCTGCATGGGCTTCACAAGGTCACTCAGGTGGGTGGGGATGGGTGTCTGCCCTGTAGGGAAGTAGACCCCAGGATGGGCCTTGTGGGCAGGAGCAGAGAGAAGGCATCAGGAAGGACTGAGACCAGGAGCTAGTGAACTGTGGGAAGTCCACAGCACCATGGGGGGGATTTAAGGCATGTTACCATAGTGTGAGGAAGGAAACTGAACCCACACCTCCCCAGGTCAGCCATTTCCTTCTCTGGTGTTGCTACAGTTACCTTCTCGTTACTGGGACAAAACACCCAACCAAGAAACAGCTTATGTGAATAAATGGTTTATTTCAGGCTTACAATAAAAATGTTTAAGAAGCCGGGTGTGGTGGCACACACCTTTAATCCCAGCACTCAGGAGGCAGAGGTAGGAGGATTGCCGTGAGTTCAAGGCCACCCTGAGGCTTTCATAGTGAATTCCAGGTCAGCCTGAGCTAGAGCAAAACCCTACCTCAGAAAACAAAACAAACAAACAAAAAAAAAAAAAAATTAAGAGAGAATGAGAATGAGTATGCAGGGCCTTCTGCCACTGCAAACAAATTCTGGATGCATGCATCACTTTCTGCATCTGGGTACTGGGAAACTGAGCCATCTCTCCACCTGCCAGGCTTACAGTCTTGAAGGGCCAGATACAGAAGGCCTTGTGCTATGTGTTTTTGTTTCTGTTTTTGTGACATTATGGAGCAGGCATATCCAGAGACAGAAAGTGGATGGATGGTGCAGGAGGGTGGCTGGAAGGGCTGGGATGGTGTGACAATTCAAGGTGTGAGGCTTCTTTTGAGAGTGATTAAAAATGCTCCACAGAAGCCGGGCGTGGTGGCACACGCCTTTAATCCCAGCACTCGGGAGGCAGAGGTAGGAGGATCGCCGAGAGTTCGAGGCCACCCTGAGACTACATAGTAAATTCCAAGTCAGCCTGGACCAGAGTGAGACCCTACCTTGCAAAACCAAAAAAAAAAAAAGCTCCACAGAGTGGGAGAGATGGCTCAACAGTTAGGCACTTGCCTGCAAAGCCTAATAACCTGAGTTTGATTCCCCAGTACCCACATAAAGCCAAATGCACAGAGTGGCACATCTTGTCTGGAGTTCATTTGCAGTGGCTGGAGGCCCTGACATTCATATTTTCTTCTGTCTCTGCTTGAAAATAAATAAAAATATTTTTTAAAATGCTCCACAGTTGATCATGGTGATGACTGTGCAACACTGTGAACACTGTAAGAACCACAGAATGTGCTGGAATGTGTGGTCAGTGAAGAGTTGAGTGGGAACTCAGATGCCCGAGTGCTGAGTAGGGGTGATTCAGGTGATGTCAGCAAGGGGTATGAGGGGCCCAGGAAGTAGGACATGCTGGTCATATCCGTGTTCAGTTTATAAAAAAATCAGCAAGTGGGCTGGAGAGATGGCTTAGTGGTTAAGGCACCTGCCTGCCAAGCCTAAGAATGCCTGTTTGATTCTCCAGGTCCCATATTTAGCCAGATGCAAAAAGTGATGAAAGGGTGCAATGCCACGCTTGCCCACAAGGGGCGCACATGTCTGGAGTTTGTTCATAGTGGCTGAAAGGGCCCCGGAGTGCCCATTCTCTCTCTCTCTCTGCCTCTTCCTCTCTTTTGTCTCTCTCTCTCTCTCTCTCTCAAAAAAATTCAGCAAGCTATACCCCCATGCAACCACAAACACTTTTTAAAAATTTTTTTTATTATTTTTTTGGAGAGACACACAGACAGAGACAGAGAGGGAGAGGAAGACAGAGATGGGCACGCCAGCAGTGTCTCAGCTGCTGTAAACAAAATCCAGATGTGTGTGCCCCCTTGTGGTCAAGTGCGGCATTGCGCCCTTGCGTCACTTTGCATCTGGCTAAACGTGGGACCTGGAGATTGGAACTGCTGGAGATTGGAACCAGTATTCTTAGGCTTAGGAGGCAGGTGCCTTAACCCCTAAGCCATCTCTCCAGCCCCACATACACTTTTCTGTATGCAAGTGATGCTTCAATAAGAGGTTCTTATTTTTATTTATTTAAAAAATATTTTTAGGCTGGGCGTGGTGGTGAATGCCTTTAATCCCAGCACTTGGGAGGTAGAGGTAGGAGGATTGCTGTGAGTTCGAGGCCACCCTGAGACTACAGAGTAGATTCCAGATCAGCCTGGACTAGAGTGAGACCCTACCTTGAAAAACCAAAAAATAAAAATAAATAAATAAATAAAAATTATGTATTCATATGTGCATGCACGAGAGAGAGAGAGAGAGAGAGAGAGAGAGAGAGAAAGAGAGAGGGTGTATAGGGACACCAGGGCATCTTGCTGCTGCAAACAAATTTCAGGTGTATTCTCTACTCTGTGCATATGGCTTTATGTGGGTACTGGGTAATCAAACCTGGCTTTTTGTTTGTTTGTTTGTTTGTTTTCTGAGATAGGGTCTCATTCCAGCTCAGGCTGACCTGAATTCACTATGTAGTCTCAGGGTAGCCTCGAACTCACGGTGATCCTCCTACCTCTGTCTCCTGAGTGATAGGATTAAAGGTGTGCGCCACCATGCCTGGCCAAACCTGGCATGCTTTACAAGCAAGTGCCTTTAGCCACTGAGTCATCTCCCCAGCCAAATAGGAGGGTTTTTGTTTTTTAAAGAACTACTTTTAATTTATTTTAGTTATTATTTTGAGAGAGAAAGAGAGAGGCAGATAGAGAGAGAGGGCCTCCAGATGTATGCACCCTCTTGTGCATCTGGCTTACATGGTGTTGCAGTCAGGTTCTCATTGTTGGCAGAAAACACCCAACCAAAAGCAGCTTGTGGGCAAAAAAAAAAAAAAAAAAAAAAAAAAAAAAAAAAAAAAAAAAATTTTGGCTTATTAGACTTATAGACTCAAGGGAAAATGATGGCATGAGCAGAGGGTGGACATCACCTCCTGGCCAACATCAGGTGGATAACAGCAACAGGAGAGTGTGCCAAACACTGGCAAGGGGAAACTGGCTATAACACCCATAAGCCCGCCCCCAACAATACACTGTCTCCAGGAAGCGTTAATTCCCAAATCTCCATCATCTGGGAACCTAGCATTCAGACCAACTAAGTTTATGGGAACACTGGAATCAAACTACCACATGTGGGTAATGGGAAATCAAATCTGGGGCCTTAGGCTTTGCAGGCAAATGCCTTACCACTAAGCCATTTCTCCAGCTCCAAAAAGAGTTTTTTTTTTTTTAAAGTACAACACTACTCAGAGCTTGGGAACATGGCTCAGAGGTTAAAGGTATTTGCTTGTAAAACCTGCCAGTCTGGGTTCAATTCTTCAGACACCCATGCAAAGCTGGACACAACAGTGGTGCACAGGTCTGGTGTTCATTTGCAGTGGCAAAGACCCTGATGTACACCCCCCACCCACATATACACACATGCATGCAAATACATGAATTTTTAAAAATTTAGAAAGTGGGCTGGAGAGATGGCTTAGTGGTTAAGGTGCCTGCCTCCTAAGCCTAAGAACCGGGTTCCAATCTCCAGGTCCCACGTTTAGCCAGACGCAAAGTGATGCAAGGGCGCAATGCCGCACTCGCCCACTAGGGGGTGCACACCTCTGGATTTCATTCACAGCAGCTGAGAGACTGCTGGCGTGCCCATTCTCTATCTGTCTCTCTCTCCCTCTCTCTGTGTCTCTCTCCAAAAATAAAAAAATAAAAATAAATTTAAGCCGGGCATGGTGGCGCACGCCTTTAATCCCAGCACTTGGGAGGCAGAGGTAGGAGGATTGCCATGAGTTCGAGGCCACCCTGAGACTACATAGTTAATTCCAGGTCAGCCTGGGCTAGAGTGAAACCCTACCTCAAAAAACCAAAAAAACATATATTTAAAAAATTTAGAAAGTAAAAAACCCAGCCACACATAGTGGAACACACCTATAATCTTGGCACTTGGGAAACTAAGGCAGGAGAATTGCTGTGCATTTGGGTCTACCCTGGGTTACAGAGTGAGCCATATCAAAGAAAAGTGGGCTGGGCTGGAGAAAAGGCTTAGCAGTTAAGGTGCTTGTCTGTGAAGCCTAAGGATCCAGGTTCGATTCCCCAGGACACACATAAACCAGATGCACAAAGTGGCACATGTGTCTGGAGTTTGTTTGCAGTGGCTGGAGGCTCTGGTACACCCATTCTCTCTATCTGACCCCTTTTCTCCAATAAATAAATAAAATATTTTTTAAAAGATAGTTTAAGCCGGGCGTGGTGGTGCACGCCTTTAACCCCAGCATCAGGAGGCAGAGGCATTAGTATCATCATGAGTTCAAAGATACCCTGAGACTTCATAGTGAATTCCAGGTCAGCCTGGGCTACAGCAAAACCCTTCCTTGAAAAACAAAACACAAACAACAACAAAAACCAGGGAAACAAAAAAGTTTTTATAAGTGCAACTTTCCACTTTAGTGCCAGAGACATGCTTTGGGCCCACTGAGTCCAGAGACAGCCTGGCCATCCCATAGAGAAGGCTGGGAAGGTGCCTGGTGGCTGGGGTTGGAACAAGCTCTATGGACCCAGAGGAACATCTGGAAAGACTCTAGGGCTGTGAACAGCCCAGCTGTCCTGCGAGCCAGCAGCAGGTACCTGCTATAATCATTCGGGACCACCAGGGCTCAGGGGCTTGGGCCCTGGGCAAAGGTGTGACTGATGGTGAAGCCATAGATAGGACTTACAGGCAGCCAGCAAGCCCTGACCAATAGCTATTTGGCGGGACTCCAGGAAGGACAAGGACACCTTTGTGGGGAAGAACTGGGGGAGGCTGGCCTATAGGCCAGGAGCTAAACACAGCTCAGTGGCTTAGAGCAAGGAACTAGTCCTGGGTTTGAATTCAGCTCTGACCGTTTCCAGCTCTGCGGCCTGGGGGACATGGACTTAGTGCTTCAAGCCTCAGTGTCCCATAGGTAAAACTGTGCAATAACAGTGCCCATCTTCTAAATGAACATAGCACCTGGCACTTAGCAAACACTCAGGACTTAGTAAGCACCCAGCACTTAGCACCTGGTACTTAGTAAGCACAGACCACGTGGTAAGCACCTAGCAACTTGGTAGTTATCATCACAGATGGAGTATGGCAACTGGCTCATAGAAGCACCTACTGTGTGCCTGGCGCTCTTGGGCAGTTGGAGTCATTCTTGTTAAAATGTACTTTACTTCCCCCACTCCTACATCCCTGCTTTATCTATCTTCTCCAGAACTTTCTGAGGCTTGGAAGCTTAGGCATCAACCACATCAATGCTGCTGTGGATTGTCTGCTACCAATCAGGAGCTGCAGTGCCATCAGCGGTGAGGGAGTGCGGGCACAGGCAGGATTTATGTGCAGTCCTTGTCCCATCATCCTGCACAGGCAGGTCAGCTCTGGCAACCGTGTATCATCTGGGTTTCCAAGGCCTTGGAATTCAGGGCGGGGTCTTCAGGCTCCAAAGAGGGAGGGCTGGGATTCAGCTTGAGCTGTGTCTCCCACAGTATCCGTTAGGTAACCGCAAGTGAGGCAAGGCTCTGCACTGTGGCCCGTGCTCTGCCCCTTCACTGCTGGACAAGCTGGGATTTTCAAACAAGGCACTTTGCACCCTATAAAATATTCCTGTCTGGGTTATCTTAGGAGGCTGAGATGGAAAGTGGCCCAGCACCTCCACGCTTTGAGACTGAGTCACTAACGTGCTACAGGGGCTGCACGTTGATGCTCAACACATCAGCAATCAATGCACAGAATGCAATCAAGTCTCACCAGCCCCCACTGCTGGTAGCTCATCCTGGTCCTAGGAATGTGTCAACAAGTCCCTGCCTCTTGGGCCCTCAGTTTCTCCACTTTAAAACAGATGTGATGATTCTTGTCAGTCCTCTGTGCATTGCTGTGTCACATGGCTAAGGGATGGGAAATGACTCATGGGTCCCAGGCTTCCATCAGTTCTGGGATGTTTTTGAAGTTCGTGGGAGGGGGCACACATGTGCCATGGTGTGCATGCCTGAGGTCTGAGGACAACTTGAAGGTTTTTGTGCTTTCCTTCCTTCTTTGAGTCCAGACAGGGCTCCTCATTTTGCTGTTTATCTGTTTGCTAGTTTATCTGGCCCATGAGCCAGATTCTCCTGCTTCTCCTCTTATTGCCATAGGCATGTTGGGATTAGAGATGAATACATACTGAGTGTCTGGCTTTCTATGGGCCCTGGGGATTTGAACTTGAGCTGGTAGGATTGTAAGAAGGCATCTTTAACCACTGAGTCATCTCCCAATCCAGGGATTAAAAACATTACTGGGGGGGGGGTGGCTGGAGAGATAGCTTAGCGGTTAAGGTGTTTGCCTGCAAAGCCAAAGGATCCGGGTTTGACTTACCAGTACCCATGTAAGCCAGATGCACAAGGAGGCACATGCGTCTGGAGTTCGTTTGCAGTGGCTGGAGGCCCTGGTGTGCCCATTCTCTCCCTCTTTGCCTCTTTCTCTCTCATAAATAAATAAATAAATAAATAATATATTTAAAAAATTGGGCTGAAGAAATGGCTTAGTGGTTAAGGTGTTTGCCTGCGAAGCCTAAGGATCCCGGTTCGATTCTCTAGGACCCACATAAGCCAGATGCACAAAGGGCACATGCATCTGGAGTTTGTTTGCAGTGGCTAGAGGCCCTGGCATGTCCATTCTCTCTCTGTCTACCTCTCTTCTATCTCTCTCTGCTTGCAATAAATAAATAAATAAATAAATAAATAAACAAACAAACAAACATTTTTTTTTTTTTTTGTATTTCAAAGTAGGGTCTTGCTCTAGCTCAGGCTGACCTGGAATTCACTATGTAGTCTCAGGGTGGCCTCGAATTTACGGCGATCCTCCTACCTCTGCCTCCCGCGTGCTGGGATTAAAGGCGTGCGCCACCACGCCCGGCACAAACAAATTTTTAAAAGTTACTAGGAACAGTCTTTCTCTGTAAGAAGGAGGTTATAGTCTTGCCAGTGTACTGCCCAAGAGACTGACAGTGACAAATGGCTTGCTCCACTCTTAAGAGGAGAGGGCAAAGGAAGAGAAAGGAGAGAAAAGATAGGGCAGCCAGAAGTTCAGTTTTGATTTTCTGGTCTCCAACAAGTTACAGGAGAAACCTATAGCCGCACATTGTCTCTGCAGAGGCAGACAAAGGAGCCAAGAAGGTAACTGGGTCCTGAGAAGGATGCCAGAGCAGTACACACCATTCAGAAAGAAGAGGGAAGGGAGCTGGAGAGATGGCTTAAGCCTAAGGATCTAGTTTCAGTTCCCCAGTACCCATGTAAAGCCAGATACGCAAAGTGGCACATGTGTCTGGAATTCGTTTGTAGTGGCTTGAGGCCCTGGCACACCTATTCTTTGTCTGTCTGTCTCTCTCTCTCTAATAAATAAATACATTTTTAAAAAAAGAGGGAAGAAACAAGAGGCCAGTCAGACAAGAAGGGAAGTCAAAATTAGAGGCTGGGAAAAGCTGGGGGCATATAGAAGAGCTTAACTTCGATTGCTGGCTCTTGGGAGAAATGAAGGATGAAGCAGTGGAAGGCTGCAGAATCACAAAGCGACTCTGTTGGGTCTTTTTGTGAGTTTGATTTTGAGTTGTTGTTTGTTTGTTTGTTTGTTTGTTTGTTTGTTTGTTTGTTTGAAACAAGGTCTCACCATGTAGCCCAAGTTGGCCTTGAATTTGTAATCCACTTCCTGAGTACTGGGATCATGGGCATGGGCCATTAAGTGGGACAGGCCAGGGATTCTGGAACTTGCAAGGCAAGGTGAGGTTTTGGAGAGTCCTTCATCCCACCCCTGCTCCCAGCACGGATAGGGCCATGCAAAACTGGGACAGTGCAAGGCAGGCCACCCCAGACTCTGCCCTGTGGGAGAGGCAACAGGAGACAAAGTACCTCTGGTGAGTTCTGGGACCTGGATACAGCTGGGACAGGGCTAGCTGGGGGTAGAGCTCACAGCGCATGGGGCCGAGAAGCCCCCACAGGCAATTGTGCTCTGTACAGTGGCTTCCTGTCTCTTACAGGAGAAGTGGGTGGTGTCTTCCCTGCCCAGTGTCAGGATGCTGGGCTTGATGAAGGCTTTCTGGGTTTATTTATTTAAAAATTTATTTTCTTTAATATTTGAGAAACGGGGGGGGGGGGGGGAATGGGTGCACAGGGCCTCTAGCCATAGCAAATGAATTCCAGATGCATGCATCACCTTGTACATCTATCTTACATGGTTACTGGGGAATAGAACCTGGATCCTTAGGATTTGACGGCAAATGCCTTAACCACTAAGTCATCTCTCCAGCCCCTTTCTGGGTTTCAAACAGTAAGAGGTGCTGTACAGCATGGCATAAGGGAACCTGCTCCTCTGTAGCAGCAGGTACATGCGTGCTATACATGTCCTCATGCATGCAGAGATGGCTGGATGACTCTGAGGCCAGGCTTGGTGGCTCTTAGCAGGAGAGTTTGGGCCTTGCACCTTTGAAATGGGCAGGATGGGTGGACACTAGCACGGGAGGTTGTCATAGAAGCACCTTGGCATTTTGCTTATTTGGCACCACTGCAGCCTGCCTTGCATCCAGACTAGAAGCCTGTCAGAGCCTCAGTTTCCTTAGGTGGGAAGGCGAGGACGCATGAGAGAAGGAGATGAGATTCTGAGGCTGGTCCTCAGCTGGACTTAGGGTGAAGTTACTCTTACCAGCTTGCAGAGCCTGGGGCACTCTGCTGGGGTGTCAGGTCCTGCTGGCCATGCTGTGTGCCCATGGGCTGGTTTCTTCCTTTTCCAAGCCTTAGTCTCCCGATCGATAAGCTGGGGCATAACAGAAGCTACCCAAGGCCTTTGTAGAGAGATTTGTAAGTTGGCACTGGTTAGGCACAGGTCGCCCGGCTTGTGCCCAGCATTTATCTAATGCGGGGACAGCACTTTCAACTTCTGTATCCACACAGTGTGCCTTGCCTCAGCTTTTTCTTTTTGTTTGAGACACAAGAGTTTTGCTATGTAACCCAGGTTGGCCTCCAACTCTAGGTCCTCCTGCGTCAGCCTCCTGAGAGATGGAATTACAGGCCTGCGCCACCAGGCCTTTCAGGTTTGCCTCAGTTCTGTTCCTCTACACTAAAGCCTGTGTTGTGCTTTCGAGATGAGGAAACAGAGGCTCAGGGAGGTTAACCGCTGACCAAGACCAAGCCAGTAAAGAGAGAGCTGTGATGTCAGTCTGGTCTGTTGAGCTGTGCCCTGGCCCTGCCCACGTGTCACCTGCCCACAGATGACTAACCATCATCACTCGCCTTCTCCCTTCTCTGCTCTGTGCCAGGGGACTTTCCTGAGTCATTGGCCATTAAGAGAAACAAAACCCTCTCACTTCCCACTGGCTCACTTACCTACCTAGAAGCACACACATCAATTATGGGCACACACACAAAAATGCATACACACAGCCAGGCGTGGTGGCGCACGCCTTTAGTCCCAGCACTCGGGATGCAGAGGTAGGAGGATCGCTGAGAGTTGGAGGCCACCCTGAGACTACATAGTGAATTCCAGGTCAGCCTGGACCGGAGTGAGACCCTACCTCGAAAAACCAAAAAAAAAAAAAAAAAAAAAAAGCATACACACGTGAGTATATACACAGCACATACTTCGTTCACACACTAACCCACATGTCCACCTGCACACATATACAAGTGCATGCATAAATGAGGACATGTATAGCATGTGTGTACATTCACCAACACGGACATGTGTACGCCTACAGGCACATGTGTTGATTCTCAGGGGACACTGCAGCCTTTCAGTTTACCCAGGGAAGTCCCTCCTCCCTTGACCCTGTACATGACCTCTGGTGGGCAGGCAGGCAGCAACAGGCCTTCCTCACACTCTAGATGGAGCCATTGAAAGTCACCGTACACAGTTACCACATACACACAGTCACCACCATGTGTCAGACCTTCGTGCCCATAGTAGCTCTCTCCCTTACTGGGTCTTTGAGGGAGAGAACATGCGCCCACTTCACAGAGCAAGAGGCTGAGGATTTTGGAGCTAAGAGGTCTGCCAGAGGTGAATACAGATAATAGGATGGGGACTCGGGGGTGTGGGACCCAGGCCTTGAGGCAGATCTGGATATTTAGTGAGCAGGACATACCTGGGAGGGAGGAGCCAGTTCCGGGAGGAGAAGGGATGGAAAACTATATAACAAAAGGGATGCCGGACTCTGACATGGAAAGGGACCTAGAAAGAGCAAGACAAAGGAGCTGGGATGGGGAGAGGGAGGAGTGCGACTCCAGCCTGTACTAGGCCCTGAAGGACCTGTCACCTCCATGGAGACCTGGGCACCCTTGGACTGGCTTGTTTCCCTAGCCACCTTTCTGGGAGGTGGGAGTCCCACACCTCTTTAACTGAGCAGGGACAGGGTAAGTAGACAGGGGCCCTTCTAAGTTCCTCTCATTAGCCTCTCCGCTCACCAGGTGTGAACAATGTCTGCAACCATTCTGCAGGGAGTTTGCTGAGCCAGCACTTCCCAGGGCCACAGTCCTGCCCTCTGGCTCCAGAGACTTCCCCATCCATGGCTCTGAGCCCTGGAATGTCCCAGGGATTCCCAAGAGGCCCTTTCTCCCTTCCCATTTATTTATAATGTGTGGCCCTCCCTCCACGCCCTCCGGGAGGCCCAGAGGGCCAGGACCCACCAGTTCCTTTGTCCCCAGGCCCAAGCTATGGCTCCAGCTGGCAGGGTGGACAGCTGGAGCTGCTCCCAATCAGAGACTGCTGCAAGAGGTTTGGAAACCTATGGCCTGGCCCTCCTGGTGATAGGAGGGTGATGGGGTGGGGGGGATGGAGAAGAGAGGGATTCTGAGGACAGTCTGTCAGCAGAAGGGTGACAGAGGCCCATGCCTGTCTGGGGCGTAGGGCTGCACACCCTGCAGAGGGAGACCTGCTGCTTGGGTCTGAATCTTTTTTTTTTTTTTTTTGAGGGAGGGTCACGCTGTAGCCCAGGCTGACTTGGAATTCACTGTAGTCTCAGCCTGGCCTTGAACTCACAGCGTTCCTCCTACCTCTGCCTTCCAAGTGCTGGAATTAAAGGTGTGCCCCACTTCTTCTTTTGCTCTTTTTTTTTTTTTTTTTTTTTGAGGGGGACTGGGTCTCATGTAGCAGAAGTTGGCCTTGAACTCCTGATCCTCCTGTCTCCACTTCCCAAGTACTGGGATTAGAGGCCTGTGCCATCATGAATGAACAGAATGCCTGTGGCTTCCCTTGAGTCATTTAACACTCAGTGACCTCTCTGTCCCGCCGGTAAAGTGGGGCCCAGCCCACAGTTGGTTATTGGGAGAAGCTTTTCAGTGTATGAAGTACTCAGAACAGTGGCTGGCTGGCTGGCTGGCTGGCTGGCTGTGGTGTTAGAAAAAGTGGGAAATGAAACGAGAGAAGGCTCGGCTCAACGGCAGAGACAGGCTTTATTCAGGGAAAGCCTGAGAAGGGCTATAGCCACGCATGTTGGAAGCCACTTCCCTTACACACTAGGGGTACTTTTTTTTTTTTTTTTGTCTGAACACGAATTTATTCAGGGGGGTACTTAGAAATTTTTTTGTTTATTTTTATTTTATTTTATTAGTAACACAGAGAAAGAGGCAGAGAGAAAGAGAGAGAGAATGGGCGCACTAGGACTTCTAGCCACAGCAAACGAACTCCAGATGCATGCTCCACCTTGTGCATCTGGCTTACGTGGGTCCTGGGGAATTGAGCCTTGAACCCGGGTCTTTAGGCTTCACAGGCAAGTGCTTAACCACTAAGCCACTTTTGGTTGCAGGGCTGTTCATCTCGCCTCAGGATATGGGCCATTTCAGAGAAGTGATAACGGGACAGGTGGTTTGGGTCATTCCAGGAAAGTGGTAACTGGGATGGGTGGTCTGGGTCACTCTTGGGAAACAGAAAGTTACAATGAAGTGGCAACAACCAAAACATGTGGGTCTGTATGCTTGTTAAATAACGACAATGTCGTATCTATACACAGACACAACCAAGTCTTGGAAAGAGTTCTGCAACATTGTTTAGCAAGAAGGAAAAGGGCCCAGAGTGGTTGAGTCAGTTGCCCAGGGGCACACAGTGCCTTTGCTACCTCTGCTGGTGACCAGATGGCCCCAGACAGTCCCAGGGAGGGGAGAGGCAGGCTGAGAGGACTCTGTCCCCAGGCTGATACAGGCGACAAAGAACAACAGCTTCCCCCCACTCTCCAAACTAGGGCTTGAGAGACAAGAGGCCCAATGCGGGGCTTGCTGGGGCTGCACAGGACTCTCCTTTGGAAAGGGTAGGGTCAGGCCCTCCGCAGCTCCTGGACCGGGGTGCCCTTCCCAAGCTGCTTTCCCTCCTCCCTGGGCACCCTGATGATTGTCCTTACCTAGCTCCTCTGCGTCCCGCCTGACCTTTCCTTAAAGACCAGCTGCAGCGGCTGATGGGTTCCGCGGGTCCCGGAGGAGCCCAAGCAGACGGCTGCGCGGCGCTGGAGAGAGCCCCTAATTGGGGCAATGAATCATCGTGCGCAGCTCGGGCCGGACACAAAATAGATAGAGGAGCGGGAGAGCTATTGTGCCATTAGTTTGGGACGCGGGGTGGGAGGAGGGGTGAGGGTGAGGAAGGAGGAGGGAGGAGGAAGAGAGCTGGAGGCCGAAGGAGGAGGAGGAGGAGCAGAAGTAGGGGGAGGAGAAGCAGCAGCAGGAGGAGGAGGAGCAGGGGAGGAGAGGCAGGGGAGGAGGAGGAGCAGGGGAGGAACCGCAGGAGGAGGCAGGGGAGGAGGGAGGGATTCCCCGCCCGCTGCGCTCCCGCCCTCCGCCCCCTCCCCTCCTCTTCCCTCCCTCCCTCCCGCGCGCCGCCCCGCCCCCTCCTCCGCAATTAAATGACCCCACGCTCTGGCAGGCGCCGGAGCTCGCACATGCGGCCGCCGCTCCAGCTGCCCGGGCCCCGCCGCCGTCTCCTCCTCCTCCTCCTCCTCCACCACCACCACCACCGCCGCGTTCCGGGCGCGCTCTCCGGCGTCGCCTGGGCCCGCGCCACCGCCGCCGCCGTCGCCGCGGGGGACTCGGCAGGCCCGGGGGGCGCCGCGGAGAGCCGCCGTGCGCCCCGGGCCGCGCGCGCCGCCGGTCGCCAAACTTTGCGGCGCGCGCCCGGGCTCCAAGTTGGGCGCGGCGCGGGCGGGCGCGGAGCCCGAGGAGCCCCGGCGGCAGCGGCTGCGGCAGCTGTGGCAGCGGCGGCGCGGCCATGAGCGGGCGGCCCGCGCCGCTCTCCCGCAAGCAGCGGCTCATGGCAGCCGTGGGCGAGCGCGCGGCGCTCTCGTGCTTCATCTGCGGCGGCGGCATCGGGCGCGGCAAGGAGCTCAAGCTGCAGGTGAAGCGGCCCGCGGCGCCGGCGGTGGCGGCGGCGGCGGCGGCAGCAGCGGCGGCGGCGGGGCCCGGGGCGCCCGCGCAGCCCTTCTTCCCGTTCCTGCAGCAGCAGGAGCCGGCGCCCGGCGCGCGCGAGCTCTGCCCGGCCGACGGCTGCGTGCTGGTGTGCGCCGTGTGCCGCTGCTTCCTGGCCGAGCAGTGGGCCGCCTTCGAGCGCGCGCGCACGCCCGTGGACAAGCGCGTGTACTGGCTCAAGCGGCCGCACCAGTGCGACGCGGGCGCGGGCGGCCGCCGAGGGGCCCCCCGCGAGTGGAACGTCGCCTACGCGCTGGGAGGCGGCGGCGGCGACGACGACGAAGAAGAAGAAGGAGGAGGAGGAGGAGGAGGTGGTGGCGGCGGCGGCGACTCGGGTCCCCGCGGGGCCGCCGAAGACGCTCGGGACTCGGAGCTGTCGGAACTGTCGGACACCGACCCCCTGTCTGAGCCCGACCCCGCCACGCGCGACGTCCCGAGTCCCCCCCAGCCGGACGGGCCTCCAGGACCTCACGCGGGCCGCTGCCAGGAGTGGATCCCGGCGCCCAGACCCCCTTCGGGACCCGGAGCCGAGGCCCCAGCGCAGGGGCAGGAGGAAGAGGGGGTTCCCTCGAAGCTCCACGGGGACATGGAACCCAAGGCGGGAGTCAGGCGCCGACGCAAAGGAGTTGGAAGGCATTGGGTCCCTGAACCCCGGGCCAGCGTCCTGAGGGGCATTCAGGACCCTTGGCTAGGTTCCACTGTCCAAGCAGACCCTGTAGATGGAATGAAGGGAGGAGCCCCCTCCAACAAGGCCCCTGCCACCAAGCCCCAGGAGACCCGGACACTGGGGGACTCTTTGGGGGTCTGCGGCACTTCGGAGGATAGTGACATCAACATCACCAGCGAGGAGGAGGGCCACAAGGAGCAGCCCGCCTCAGGGCCCTGTGGCTCCAGAGAGAAGGACCACAGTGGCCATGTCCCTGGGCTTCTCCAGGAGAGCCAGGCTGGGCCAGCAGAGGGCCTGTGCTGCTACATCTGTGGGTCAGCGCTGTCGCCAGCCTCCCAACAGCAGATCCACGTGCAGAAGCAGGAGAAACTGGCCCAGGCGCCTTTTTTCCCCTTCCTGTGGTTGCACAGTCCCCCACCAGGGGCTCAGCCCATCACCGAGGCGGGCAGTACGCTGGTGTGTCCCTGCTGTTTCTCCTCTCTCACACACCAGTGGCAGAGCTTTGAGCTGGCCAACGTTCCAGTCCTGCAGCGGCTCTATGTGGTGCCCCTCAACAGCCACGCCCCCGGCATGGCCTCCAAGGCCAGGAGGCTCCCCAGGGAGGAGGGTCTGCCCACTGTTGCTGGGGCCCTGCCAGAGGCCTGCTACCTCTGTGGGGAGGACTGCACCCAGGATGCCCGCCTGGTGCCCTCCCGGATTATTAATGGTAGTGCCAGGAGCACGATGCATTTCCCCTTCCTCAGCCTCCTGCCCTGCCCACCCAACGCCCGGCCTCCCAACAAGCGCTGTGAGGTCCGCAGCTGCCCTAAATGTTTCAGTGTTTTGGAGGACATCTGGGCACTGTACCGCGCCTCCCACAACCCGGAGCTCATCGGCTCTGTGCAAGGTTTCCTGGGAAGGTACCACCAGGCCTTCTCTGCCTCCAATCCCACCTTGAGTGAATTGCCCACTTCTGGCCAGGGAGGCACTGTGCTGGCCTGCTATATATGTGGGGCTGAGCTGGGTCCTGGGAAAGAATTCCAGCTCAATGTGAACCCCACCAGCCGCCTCGGGGAGAAGGAACCCTTTTTCCCTTTTCTTACTGTCTACCCGCCAGCCCCACGGGCCAGGCCAGCCGATGCCACTGGCCTGGTGGCTACCTGCGTGCTCTGCTACCATGACCTGCTGGGCCAGTGGCTACAGCACGAGGCCCGGGGTGCTCACCATGCAGTCAGTGCCTGGTCTCGGCAGTACCAGGTGGACACGTTCGTCTGCTTCTTCTGCCAGCAAGAGAAGAAACGGTGTCTGGGGCTGAAGTCCGTGCGGGTGGCCAGGCTGCCCTTGTTCCTCTATACCTTGCGAGCCAGCCACAGCTTGCTGGTGGATGATGGACGACAGCTGATCATTGGTGCCTGTGTGGAGTGTGGGACCCTGGTTTGCGCTGGCCAAGGAACCACCCGCCAAGGACCTGTGGGCTGGAGCTCCCCCGTGGCAGGGGCTACAAAGGTGAGCAACGACTTCTGACTCCTTGGGCATCTGTGCCAGCACAGTGAGAGATGTTTTCTGTTCCTTGGAAGGAGGTGTCACCTGTTCTGTGTGGCATGTCCTGGCCGGAGAGGTTCTTCATGGGTCTCTAACCTGGCTGACCTTGGGGATGCGGGCCTGGGGGCACGAGTGGCTTAGTGGAGGAACTGGCACTAGAAACAGCAGGCACAGGGCTGAGGCTGGGCGGGTTTGCTGCGAATCCATCAAACGGAGGAAGTTCAGGGCACGTCTGTCGTCCGCCTGATAACACTGGTAATTAGCGCAGCCACGCAGGTCACTGAGAGGTCTTTGGTGGCAAGTTCCTGTCTGTGGTAGCTCCCGAGCCGCTTAGCTTTCGCCGAGATTCCCACCCAAGTGTGCGCTTTTCACTTTTCACTTGAGACTTCCTGGCGGCCTTACAGCAGATGGCAACAGATTTCCAGACGTGGGGGTGTGGGACGCTGGTGTGTGGGATCCAGAGAAGGTGGCCTTGCAGTGAGGGAAGAGCGTGTTGTCTGTGCAGAGCAGGGCCCAAGGCCTGGGGTCCTCTCACAGGGCACTGTCTGCCTGGCAGGAGGCAGGCCCGGAGCTGACAGTTCTGTCTGGCTTTGCAAGAATGGAAGCACAGCTAGCTGACCTGGTGGGTTTGGCAGGAGGGGGACAGACGTCTATGAGCTGGTGTCACTCACTGTCCTGTCCTTGGGCTGGGAATCCTAATTTCTTCTAAACAGACATTGTAGGATAAGACCTATTATGGCAGTGGGTGGCTAGAGGCACGTGTGTGGATGCACGTCCAGTTTAGGAATGGTGGCCCATGTGTGAAAGCGTCCTGGTCCTGCCTTCATGCACATATGTGTGGGATGCCTGGGGGCAGGATGGCTGACTCATGAGGTAGTACCCATGTGCCTGAGTGTGCCTTCATGCACTGCCCAGACCTCCTTCCTTAAGCTGTCTTTGGGGCTGGTGGTGGACCTCTTGTTTCCCACTATAGGAAAGTGAGGAATTGTCTCCATTTGGGATGCTGAGCCTTCATTTGTGGCATGTGGCAGCCCATGGTAGGGGCTACTTCTAGGAATCAGAGGAGCTGTGAGAAGAGCCTTGCTCTGGGGTGGAACAGGCCCTGCCCCTCTTAGCTGAGCAGGCTGCCAGCAAGTTTTTACCCTTGGCTAGGAAGTTGGAATATGCTCCTCCTAGTTTGTAAGGATATTGTGTGAATGAAATGAATCTGGGGACATTTAAATCATTCCTGATGAAGCTACTCACTGTATAGGTGGCTTCTGAGGATATCCCACTGTGTTGGGGCAGGCTCTCCTAGGATGCTCAGGGTTGTGTGTGTGAGGCTGTGGTTACAGGTGGTTGAACGTGTGTGTGTGTGTGTGTGTGTGTGTGTGTGTATGTGTGCACCAGGATCTGGTCACATGTGGTTGGCATTCCCTGGGGGCCCAGAGTGTCTGTGTCAGCTTGGCCTTGACCATTGGAACTTGAGGAAGAAGCCCTGGTTGGTCCTCAGCCTACTCAGCCTAGCAACACGTGTGACTCTTCTTAGATCTTTTTTTTTTTTTTTTTTTTTTTTTGGTTTTGCGAGGTAGGGTCTCACTCTGGTCCAGGCTGACCTGGAATTCACTATGTAGTCTCAGGGTGGCCTCGAACTCTCGGCGATCCTCCTACCTCTGCCTCCCGAGTGCTGGGATTAAAGGCGTGCGCCACCACGCCCGGCTAAGATCATTTCTTTTATTATTTTTATTTATTTTTATTTATTTGAGAGCAACAGAGAGAGAGAAAAGGGGGGGGGGGAGAGAGGGAGAGAATGGCTCACCAGGGCCTCCAGCCACTGCAAATGAACTCCAGATGCATGTGCCACCGTGTGCATCTGGCTTACATGGGTACTGGAGAATTGAGCCTCAAACTGGGGTTCTTAGGCTTCACAGGCAAGTGCTTAACTGCTAAGCTGTCTCTCCAGGACCAGATCATTTCTTTAAAAAATTTTTTTTTTTACTTTAAAATAGTTATTTGTGAGAGAGATAAAGGGGGAGGGAGAGAGAGAGAGAATGGGCACACCAGGGCCTCCAGCTGCTGCAAACAAACAACAGATGCCCGTGCCACCTTGTGTATCTCTCTGGCTTACGTGGGTCCTGGGGCGTTGAACTTGGATCCTTTGGCCTGCAGGCAACCATTAAGCCATCTCTCCAGCCCTTCTTAGACCATTCCTAAGGCAAGTGATGTCATATACCCTCTCCTCAGTCATGAGCCTTCTTACCCCCACACTGACACTCAGAGAAGTCCCATAACCTTGGGGACTAGTGCAAGTGAGGCTGGGACCCGTCCCCTCTCCTGTAACCTGCTTGGATGTGGTTGGTCGAGGTGAACCTGGGAGGACAACAGGACTCGTCAGAGCTGGGCTTAGTTGGCAATGAGTGCAGAGGCAGGAAGAGCCTGTGGGCCCTGGAGGTCAGAGCAGCCTGCTGGGGACTAGGGACAGAAGGTGTGGGAATTGGTGGCCCTGCATTGAGGAAGAGCTTGGCCTCAGGGTGGAAGGCCTAGGGAGCCAGGTCAGCTTAAATGAAGGTGTGCAGGGGACAGGGACAGGAAGAGCCACACAGGGTCAGTGGTGGCTGCAGTCCCTATGGAGGTGAAGCTGGGTACATCTCAGGATCCTAGATGGCAGGGAAGAGGAGCACCACTGAGCTCCCAGGCTCTGAGGATGCTTGAGCCCACTGGCCCCTGTCCTTCCTCTCCTCCCCTCCTTCCCATTCATCCCACAAATATTTATAGAGCACCCATTCTGAGCCAGGCGCTGTTCCAGACACTCGGATCCGGTGGCAGGCGTGGCCTGCAGTGTCCCTGGGGAGGGGCAGGCTCAGAAAGTCAAGAAGACCGTGTTTCCCGCAGTGCTGAGAGCATGAGCCTGCCAGCCAGGCTAGGTCTATGGGCAGAGAGCCGAGCAGGAGCTGCCAGGAGAGAGAGCCAGGCTTGGGCAGAGGGGGGCTGTCAGAGGACAAGGCCGGAATACAGCTTGTTTCGTGTCCTCAGGCGGGCTACCGGAGGCCCCTCCAGAGTTCTTGACTCTCATATTTGCACTCCATTTCTTCCTGTGTGTGGTCTGAGGGCTCAGGTGTGAGAAAGGAGGGCCGTGGAAGGGGCCAAGGGGAGCCACTTAGTGGGGATATGGTGTGGTCTGGAACCTTCTGGAACTCCTGAGCTCACTCAAACAAGTCCACTTAAAAACTGCAAAAGGAAATGTTTTAAAAAAGAGAGAAGGAGGGCTGGCTTAGCGGTTAAGGTATTTGCCTGTGAAGCCAAAGGACCTAGGTTTGATTTCCCCAGAACCCACGTTAGCCCGATGCAAATGGGGCACACGTCTGGAGTTCGTTTGCAGTAGCTGGAGGCCCTGGTGCACCCATTCTCTCTCTCTCTCCCTCTTTCTCTGTCAAATAAGTAATGAGAGAGAGAGAAGGCAGGATGGTGTTTTCCAGCACTCTCTGAAGGTCTGTTCACCTCCCCCCCCCCATTCTTGCTCCGTGGAAACTCTGTGTTCTGGCTAGGTTGGGGAGGGCTGCAGCCTGCCCTCTCTGGGCCTGGCATCTCCACTCCATGGAAGATTCCCAGCACCCAGAGAGTCTGGGGAGTCACAGAAAGACCTCAGGTTTGCTTCAAGACAGATCTGATTCAAGACTTCTTTCTGCCCAGGAGCAAGCTGTGTGGCTTTGGGTCTCTCTCGTGCCTTTGCTGAGCGTCCCTTGAGCTGTGCTCCCTTCGTGGTGTTGGGAACCGTGGTGGCTGGGTGGGAGTTGGGGTTCAGATGAGGGTGGCACAGGGTTCCTCTTCGCCAGCCTGTCTTCCTGCTGTTTATGGCCCTGAGTGACTGTCAGGGCAGGAGACAGGGCTGTCCCCTTGCTGAGATGGCATGTGGGGATGGACTCCTGAGAGTGCCCACTTCCAGGCGGTTGCTGTGTGGTGACTCCTTATATCCATGGTTACCGCATCCTCACCCTACCATTGCAGAGGGCGCCCCCCCCCCTTGCCCTGGATGAGAAAGGATCCCAGAGAGGTTAAGTAACCCCTGTGGTCAACTCTGTTCATGCCAGCAAGGTCAGCACTGAGCCCCAGAGCCTTCCTGTGCAGTCCCCATCTTGTCCTCTGTCCCTTCTGGGGCTCCAGCTGTGAAGGTGCCAGGATGGACAAAGGCTCCCCATCTCTATATGTATGCCACCCCACCCCACCTAGGCTGCCAGCACCTCTCAGGGGCAGAGGCCAGAGGAGAGTCCCTGTCGCCCCTGCCATCCTCCCAATTTTCCTGCCTGGCTGATGCCGGTCACCCTCTGCTTCTGCTTGCCACCACTGGGCTGGCTGTGCCTTCTGCTCTGTTCTGCTCCATGTGGAGCACGGGCTGATGGTACCTGCTGTGTCCTGGGCCTGTCACGAAGCGTTGCCTGGCCCAGCCCCCAGGTCCAGGTGTCATGGAGCACCCGCCTCTTCTGGATGCAGACGGCAGAGGGAAGTCTGAAGAACACATCTGTCATCGCCTAGTATCAGGGCAGCTTCACATCTGTCCCCTGCTTCCTGGCATGTTATGTCACTGTTCTCCTGCTCTGCAGGGAGACCCTGGACAGTGCTTGCCCCAGGCCCTTGGGATACCACTTCCATTGAATAAGGGGAGTGTTCTGGAAGGTGCCAGGCAGCAGCTGGGATGTGGGCCTCTCTGAGCCCTGGACCCCTCCTCCAAGGGGACGTCTGTGCTTTTCTTGGCGGTCTGGGAGCCATCTGCTCTGAGGAGTAAATTTTCCAGATGCCTTGTGCTAAACCTGGAGGTGATTGGAACCGACTGGGAAAGAGGAAACAGAGGCAAAAGGTCTTCAAAACTGAGCCTTCCTTGGAAGCCGGGTGGGAAAGAGGGCAAGGCTGGAGGCAGGACCCGTCTGGAAAGATCCAGGCCTCTCCTCTGCTTAGACCTCTTGGGATCTAGCCCTGGTGAGCTTAGCTTTACTGAGAAAATCTGGCATATAAGATGTGCACGCGCGCTTGCGTGTGTGTGTGTGGTGGGGTGGTGGTGTTTATAACTCTTGGGTATATTTTCTTGGCTGGATGAACCTACATCCAGAATTCTGACTCCTTTTCCTCTGAAGGATGGTAGTGAGGGCTTAGAGAGGGACGGTACCCCGGCCCATCCAGAGCATTTCAAAACTAGCCTTCAGTGTTTTGTGTCACATGACTGTGACACATGTAGAATGGTGTGAAAGCCCCTCACTTGCCATGTGATCTTCACTTAGTTGACCCATCTGTCAAGTGGGCAGGTCCTCAGGGCTGTTCTGTGGTTTGCCTTCCTTGTGTTGACATCTGCCTGGCAGCACTGTGTTGAGGATGTGCCCAGGTTGAGTCTGGACTTGATAGGGACATGGCTGGCATTTTATCAGTGCCTGGCTGTGGCGTTAGGAATGGGATTCTGATCAATGCTGCACCCCAAAGCACCATGAGCTGCCATGCTGTGGAGGGTGACGTGTGGTGGGGCCAGAATGACTTGTGCCATGAGGACCTGTAGCTTATTGCTACTTGGCTTCTCAGAAACACAAGCAGTTAACTGAATGCAGAGCTAGGGGCCCAGCTGAAGTTCCACTCCTGAGAGACTGCACAGATCCGCCCATGGCTTTGCAAGCACCTGGGACTTTGGGGTATCGTCAAGGCTGAGGGGTTGGAGAAAGAGGAGGGTTTCTCTGGCTGCCAGTGCAAGGACTACATCTGCTAGAAGTCCCTAGGAGGATGGGAAACAGGCTTGCTTGGGGAAGGCTTCTGGAGGAGGTGACATCTAAGTAGGGTCTGAAGACTGAGAAGGACAAGTGGCCAAGGGTGGGGGGGCAGATGCCAGCTCTGGACACAAGAAATGCTGCTGGGAGCAGTCTGTGTAGAGTGGGAGAGGTAGGCAGAGGGGTGACAGGCCAGTGGAATCCCTTGTTAGGCCTCTGCATCTGTTCCCAATCAATGTGGATTTAAAGGTGCTCATCGGTGGCCCTGCCCCTAGCCTGTGGGTCATTCTTCGGAGGGGTAGTCCTGGGCACTAGTTCTTTGATGCTTCCAGAAGATTCCAGGACAAAACTGGCAGAGGGGTTCTGGCCCTGCCAGGAGACCTGCAGGAGAAGGCTGTGGTCATTTTCGGGGTGTCTTTGCTGAGCATGTGCTGTATAGTTTCTGCTGTAGCCACCGTATCAGCAGACAGTTGTGGGGACAACTGTGGGTCATGAGGGGCTGTGGCAGAGTGGCCAGAGGATCTGAGCAGGCGACCACAAGGGCAGCAGGACAGGTAGGGACAAGGGTGTAGGGCATATTCACCTTAAGTGGCATGTGGTCCTTGTGTCTGGAGCTGTCCCTCTGCCTCCCATGTAAGGGTTCATCTGTGATGGCGTGTGTCAGCACTCCATGCCTCTTGTGGCTGAGTCATGCTCTACCTCGTTGCACCATTATTGGCTCGTGGATGTGGGGTGGTCCCCACTGTTGTGACCTTGAACAGGACTGCAGGGAACGTGCCTTTCTCTTGGGGTCCTCCCAGAGCAGATGCTAAGTTTTTGGGTGGCTCTGAGTCTAGCACCCCAGGAGCTGTGTAGCAAAGGACACAGGATGACAGTTCACCAGGTCATGGCCATGGTCCCCAGCGTGGGTCTAGATCTCAGTCTCAAGCTACCTACCCTTGCACCTCCTCATGGGGACCAGGGATGGTCAGCAGGGGGAGGAAGGACTGGCAACTTGTTCCGAGATGTAACCCTGGAATCTGGCATCAGTACTCACAGTGGCCTTAGGCCAGATGCCCACCTGTCTGGGTCTCAGCTTTCCTGTCTGTAAAATAGACACTTGCGATGGTGACTAGCTGAGACCTTGGCTCAGGGCTGGCTGTTTTTTTTTTTTTTTTTTTTTTTTTTCGAGGTAGGGTTTCACTCTAGCTCAGGCTGACCTGGAATTCACTATGTAGTCTCAGGGTGGCCTTGAACTCACGGTGATCCTCCTACCTCTGCCTCCCAAGTGCTGGGACTAGAGGTGTGCACCACCACGCCCGGCCTGGGCTGGCTGTTTTGTACTTCAGCACCTGTTGGTGGCCTGGTGCTCCCTGCCCCAAGTGGATGGGCTAACTGCTTGCTCTTGTTCACAGCCTCTTGTCCTGCCTGGCTTTGAGTTTGGGGTCTGGTTTCCTCTGGACTACAGCAGCCTTGTTTGCAAGGCACTGAGGCCAAGGTGGGATGTGGCCCAGCTGGCCCAGGCTCAGGCTGGGTACCTCATGGCTATTGATCACCTGGCTGTTACAGACAGAGAATGATGGGTCAAGGACACAGCCCAGGGTCACAGTGTTCTGCACATCCTAGGCATCCCTGGTTGGACAGAGAGGATGACAAAGAAGAGCACTGAGATTCTGCCACTCACTCGAGTCCTCCTGGGGTCTGATGACAACCAGAGGTCTCATCTGACCATGAGGGTGGTAATAGCATGGTAACACTCACTCTGTGCCAGCCACCAACCTGAGAGCTTTGCCTGTATGACCTTAAGTAACCCTTAGACAGACAGTTGAGGCACAATGAGCAGAAGCCGCTTGTCCAAAGTCACCCAGCTGGGAAGGACTAGAGTGAGGACTCTGCTGTCTCCCTGGGTGCCTGCACCCTGGCTGCTCACCACACTGTGTCTTAGTGGATGTTGTACCTAGGTGTGTCTGGTTTGATGGGAAGGTGCTTGAGGGCCTGAAGGCTCTGACCTGAGTCTAATGTGCAGGGGTTAGAGACATTCTCTGGAGGAGCAACCATTGACGAGGGCCTTGTGCATAGGTAGGGTATTTAAAACTTTAAAAAAGTTTTTTACTTATTTATTTGAGAGCGACCGGGGGGAGGGGAGAATGGGTGCACCAGGGCCTCCAGCCACTGCAAACAAACTCCAGATGCATGCTCCATCTTGTGCATCTGGCTTATGTGGGTCCTGGGTAATCGAGCCTTGAACTGGGGTCCTTAGGCTTCATAAGCAAGCACTTAACTGCTAAGCCATCTCTCCAGCCCTGGGTATTTTTTAAAATTTTAATTAATTTATTTGAGAGAGTAAGAGAGAGAGAGAATGGGCATGTCAGGGCCTCCAGCCACTACAAACGAACTCTAGGCACAAGCACCACCTTGTGCATCTGGCTTATGTGGGTCCTGGGGAATTGAACTGAAGTCCTTTGGCTTTGCCAGCAAATGTCTTAACTGCTAAGCTATCTCTCCAGCCCTGTAGATAGGGTTTTAAATAAATGATGAATCTTGAAGAGACTCACCTTCCAGAATTAATAGATGCTGCTTGCAAAAATCCCATTTTCTTCTCTGATTGTGCCTGTTGCCTGCCAGTTGATTTTTCTGCAGGAGCCATACATGTTAGGAATGGCACGTGCTTTGCAGTGACAAACAGAGCAGGAGGAGGGTGGAGCATGGATGAGGACCGGCCCCTGACCTTCTCCACTGTCTTTTCTTAAAATTTTAAAATTATTTGGTGGAGGGGGGGGTGAGAATGGGTATGCCAGGGCCTCTAGCCACTGCAAATGAACTCCATATGCATGTGTCACTATGTGCATCTGGCTTACGTGGGTATTGGGGAATTGAACTTGGGTCCTTAAGCATCACAGGCAGGCGCCTTAACTGCTAAGCCATCTCTCCAGCCCTCCACTGTCTTTTGGCTGCTCACTTACCATCCTGTGTGGACTCTACCCTGCCACCAGCTAACTTGGTGACTAGGGGCCATATGCCACCCATCACTTCTCTGACCATGGGGAGGGGGTGGGCCATGGGGGAGGAGGGTACTCTGGATGACTTGTGGCTGGCAGAGACCTCACTTTGTATGTTAGAGGCCTAGGCCTAGGAACCCAAGACCACTCAGGTTACTAACGATGTGCACAAAGCCAGGATGGGGGAGCTGGCAGGTCTGTGCCTGTGCCCAGGGCCTGGGTAGCCCTGAGAGGAGATGGACAGAGGCTGAGGTCTGGCCCTACCTATCAGGCATGAATTTAGCCCCAGGAGACCACAGACAATTGGTCTAGACAGATCAGCAGGAGAGGACCAGGGTGCTGGTACCATGAAGGCAGACCCACAGTCTGACCTACTTCCTGCTCAGAAGGTTTGAGATGGGCCTGAGGCTTCTTGCGAGGGCCCTGAGGGTGAGAGAGCCTGCAGTGAGATGGCTAAACCATTTAGATTCCCAGAAGACACTGCAAGACTGGCTCAGGGTCCTGGCATCCACTCTAATCACCAAGCCAAGAGTGGCCACAAAGACCTGAGGACAGCCCAGAGTAAGCCTTGACAAACTGCCCTACTCCCGCCAGCATACTGTGGGTCGTTGTGTGATTGGCTGAGGCTCTGGCCCCTTGGATTTTGGAGGCCTAAACCCTTCAGAGCCTCTCTGAGGCTCTCGGGGTTGCCTGTGGCTCTAGGCCTAAGGATCCAGGGCAGTACCAGCTCCTTCACACCAGTCTCAAGTTGGGGTCCTGCTTGTAGGTATCCTGTCTACCTGATGCCCAGCAGTCTTACTTTGAGTCACCAGCTTTTCAGGGCTCCTGTGGAGATGAGTGTCTCTTTGGGGACAGAGCCAACTAGAGGAGCTGAGAATGTACTGATAATACTTTCTGTCACATGGAATGGCCATTGTGTCATGGGGCTCTGGGGGACACCTCAGGTGATCTCATGTAGACAGGATGCATGGTGCAGAAGGTCTCTAGTGCTCCTACTCTCCTAGGTTGCATGGTGGCTATGGCGGATGGACCCCTGGGGAGGGTTTTCTGGTTCCTTCATCTAGGTGGCTGCCTGGAACACGTTGGCTACTCACTGTCACTGGGCAGGGTGAACCGTGTCACCAGGGTATGTCTTGGCTCAGCACAGGTCATTAGGAAGGTGGCTGGGATAGCAGGTGTAATCCACACCATCGGATAAACCAGAGTCAGAAGTGATGGCACCCATGAGGGGGACTTCAGACACACTGGAATGTACAGCCTGGTCTTCTGTGAAGTAATAAGGATGACAATGGCATTGATAAGAAACAGCAGTGACAACTGTGGTGTATTAGATACTGATGAGACAGGACCATGGAATGTGTGTCTTAGGTGAGATTTTTTTGGTAAGTCTTCCTGCTGGTCCCTCAGAGTGCCCTTATGGAAACTGGGCCAGGCAGCCCTCGGGTGGATGGAACTACCTTTGAGGAACAGCTGTCTCAGAAGTGGCTTATGTCTCTGTCACCTGCAGCTCTGAGCCTGGAGGTAGGAACTGCTCAGCTTCTAGTCTGGCTCTGGTGGGCAAGTGCCTGGGGCTGTGGATCCCCAGGGACCCAATGGATCCCTCATGATTCCAGCTGTCTCTGCATCCAGGCCTTAAGCAGGCCAACATTCACAGTGTCAGCAGCTACTGGCAGTGTGTGGCCAGGGCTGGCTGGTAGGAGGGCAAGTGCAGGACTGGCAGCTCCATCTTCTGCGGGGGGTGGCTTCAGGGATAGTCCCAGGTCCCAGGCCCATCTCAGGGCTCTGGTGCCCATCTGAGAGATGAAAAAGTGCTAAGGTGGACAGTCTTCTGTGTGATGGCTGGTCCTCAGAAAAATCCACCTGGTTTTGGGGGGCAGCCAGTGGGCACAGGCTGTCTGTCCCATGTGTCTACTGTCTATCCATCTGTCTGAAGCCGTTTTCTTATTTGTGGGGATAAAAGTAGCATATGTAGGGCTGGAGAGATGGCTTAGCGGTTAAGGCGCTTGCCTGCAAAGCCAAAGGATCCTGGTTCAACTTTCCAGGACCCAGGTAAGCCAGATGCACAAAGGGGTGAATGCATCTGGAGTTCGTTTGCAGTGGCTGGAGGCCCTGGTGCACCCATTCTCTCTCTTTTTTTCTCTCTCTCATAAATAAATAAATAAACAAATAAAAAATATTTTTAAAAAGTAGCATATGTGGCCCAGAGCTCAGCATATGGACTATATGGTCATCTTTACTCTTGTCATCTTCCTGTCCTCAGGTCCCATCACTGTGGGGACCCAGAAACGTGGGGTTTGGACCCTGTTGTGATCCATCCAGACGAGACAGGAGAGGCGACCTTTTTTTTTTTTTTTTTTTTTTTTTTTTTTTGAGGTGGGGTCTCACTCTAGTTCAGGCTGACCTGGAATTAACTATGTAGTCTCAGGGTGGCCTCGAACTCTTGGTGATCCTCCTACCTCTGCCTCCCAAGTGCTGGGATTAAAGGCGTGTGCCACCACGCCCGGCTGAGGCTACCTTTTGAGTGAGGCCATGGGGAAGAGAATACTTCATTTTTTTTTTTTACTTGCGTATAGTATTGTGGAATGGTGTGTGGTATGGTGTGTGTATTGTGTGGCATGTGCACATGTGTGTGCAGACCCTATGTGTGCATGCATGTGGAGGCCAGAGGAGAATGTCAGGTGTCCTCCTTATCACTCATCCTTGTCTTCCTTGAGACAGAAGCTCTCACTGAACCTGGGGCTGTTTTTGGTCAGAGTGGCTGACCAGCCCCACTGATTATCCTGTCTCTGCTCCCCACAGGACTGGGATTGTGGGCATGTTTGACAACACCCTGCTGTTTATGTGGGTGCTGGGGAATCAAACTGAGGGTGAATCAACTCCTCATTCATGCTTGCACGGCAAGTGCTCCTTTCCCCTGGGCCCCTCCCTCCTTCCCTTCCCTTTCCTATCCTGTCCTTTCTTTTCCTCTTTTCACTCTTGGAGGCAGGTCTCAGGCTGGCCTAAAACTCACTCTGTAGCTCAGGCAATGCTCCTGCCTCAGCTTCCCAAATGCTAGGATTTACAGGCATGAACCACAATTCCTGGTGTGCTCACACATTTCTAGTACACAGCTCAGTGCTGGTCCTGGTGCACATGTGTATTTTGTGAGGAAAAGATCAGAAGCTACTATCAGACTCACAAGGGGGAACATGAAACCCCAAGAAGGTAAGAGACCTTTTTCACAGATCCACTCTTTCACACTTGCCCCAGAAGCAACTCCTCACATCACTTGACATTGTCAGCTGTCCTCACCATCATCGTCTTGACAATGTCTTTTCTCCTTCTTGCCTTTTCTATTGCCCTGGAAGATCCTTTAAAGTTCCTCTCCCCTCTGCAGGCTGATCTTGGGACTTGGGCATCATCACCATTTCCCATGTTTGCTGGTGACTTAGCGCTCACTAGGCGTGGTGGCACGTCCCTGGTAACTTGCATGTAAGCCCTGCCTAGCCTTACTGCATACAGGACGCTGCTCAAGTGCTTCACCCCCGCTGGCTATTCTGTGTGTCGTGCCCAGGATGGCTTGCCAGCTTGGGAGTGGCATTCCTGAAAAGCGCCGCCGTTGGCAAAACCACACTTGGCAAGATCAAAGTCTTAGAGAAGGTGGGAGGTCAAGGAAAAACAATGAAAATGGCATGGAGTGTGTGTCTTTAAAAGCTACGATACATGACAGTTCTAGGAGACACAATGTCGAAACAAACCCGCTTGCCCACATTGAAGATGCTGCTCCTGCTGGGCGCCTGTTTTCATGTAGGGAGGGAGAATCCTCCCAGGTTCATCTCTTCTTTGGTTATGTATGCTTCGGTTATGGGTCATTTCTTCTTTCTCCCTCTCCTGTCCCTTTCTCCCTTCTCTCCTTTTCTTTCTTTAAAAAATTTTATATTATTTATTTGTATGTGTGTGTCTGTGTATGTGTGTGTATAGGCAGCACTCCAGGGCCTCTTGTCACTGCAAACAAACACTAGCTGCTTGTGTTTGTTTTTGCATCTGGCTCATGTAGGTGGTTGGGGAATTGAACCTGGGCCAGCAGGTTCTACAAGCAGCTGCCTTTAACCATTGAGCCATCTTCCCAGCCCAGCCCAACTTTATTTCTTTATCTTTTTTTGTATGTGTATATATGTGAGGATGCATGTACATTGTATGCTTGTGGGCATATGTGTGTGTGGGTGCACATGTGTGGAGACCAGAGATTGACATCTGGTGCTTTTTTTTTTTTTTTTTTTTTTCGAGGCAGAGTCTCACTCTAGCTCAGGTTGACTTGAGTCACTGTGTAGACTCAGGGTGGCCTTAAACTCATGGTGATCCTCCTATCTCTGCCTCCCAAGTGCTGGGATTAAAGGCATGCGCCACCACACCCAGTTGATCTGGTGCCTTTTTTAAAAAAAAATATTTATTTGAGAGAGAGAGAGAGAGAGAGAGCAAATGGGCATATCAACGCCTCTTGGCAATGCAAATGAGTTCCAGATGTACATACCACTTTGTGCATCTGGCTTTATTTACATGGGTACTGGGGAATTGAACCCAGGCCGTCAAGCTTTTCAAGCAAGCAACCAACCTTTAAAAGGCTGAGCCACCTCTCCAGCCCTGGTGCCTTTTTTTTTTTTTTAATATTTATTTTTATTTTGGAGAGAGAGACAGAGAGATAGGGAGAGGAAAACAGATAGAGATGGGCGCACCAGCAGCCTCTCAGCCACTATGAACAAAATCCAGATGCGTGCGCCCCCTTGTGGGCAAGTGTGGCATTGCGCCTTTGCGTCACTTTGCATCTGACTAAACGTGGGACCTGGAGATTGGAACTAATGTTCTTAGGCTTGGCAGGCAGGCGCCTTAACCACTAAGCCATCTCTCCAGCCCTGGTGCCTTTCTTTCTTTCTTTTTTTTTTTTTTGGTTTTGCAAGGTAGGGTCTCACTCTGGTCCAGGCTGACCTGGAATTAACTATGTAGTCTCAGGGTGGCCTTGAACTCATGTCGATCCTCCTACCTCTGCCTCCCGAGTGCTGGGATTAAAGGCGTGCACCACCATGCCTGGCTTCTGGTGCCTTTCTTGATCACATTTGCGGCAGGATCTCACACTTGAACCTAGAGCTCACTGCTTCGGCTAGTGTAGCTTAGCCAGCTTGCCCTGGGGATCCCTTGTTACTGCTGGGCTTATCGGCAGACTGTTATGCCCACCTGGCACTTACATGGATGCTGAGGATCTGAACTCTGGTCCTTGTGCATGGGTGGCAAGTGCTTTCTCCCCTCAGCTGCCTCCCCAGTCTCCATTCCTAATTTTCAAATGTATCCCTTTCCTCTATGTGATCTATGTAACTTGCTCAGCATCTCTCGTTTACCCTGCTGGCTGCTATTGGTTCTGCAGTGATGGTCCTTCTCTTGGTGATTGCTGCCACCTCTTATTTACTTATTTTTATTTTAGAGAGAGCTAGTGTGCGCACATGAGAGAGAATTGGCGCACCAGGGCCTCAGCCGCTGCAGTTAAACACCAGACACTTGTGCCACCTAGTGGGCGTGTGCGACCTTGCACTTGACTCACCTTTGGGCATCTAGCTTATGGCGATCTAGAGAGTCAAATGGATCCTTAGGCTTCGCAGGCAAGCACCTTAACCGCTAAGCCTCCTCTCCGGCCCTTCCACCTCTTATTTTGATCAGTCTAATCACAGGCTCAGCAGTTGTATTACTTTCTGAAAGTTTGTATTTTAGAAATTGTGACTGTAATGCTTTGGCTAGTTCTTTTGGGCTTGGAAAATACCTTTCGACAACTACAGCCTTTTTCTTAAGAAACAAACAAACAAAAAAAACCCCAATTTATTTGTGAGGGGTGGAGGGGGAGGGAGGCAGGAAGGAAGAGGGAATATGTGAATGAGAGAGAATGAGAATGAATGAATGCGGGCTCTCCAGGGCCTCCTGCTGCTGTGAACAAACTCCAGACACATGTGCCACTTTGTGCATGTGGTTTTACATGGGTTCTGGGCAATTGAACCTGGGCTTGCAGACTTTGTAAGCAAGTGCCTGTAACCACTGAGCAATCTCCTCAGCACCCTTACAACCTTTTTTTTTTTATTTTATTTTTTTGGTTTTTCCAGGTAGGGTCTCACTCTAGCCCAGGCTGACCTGGAATTCACTCTGTATTCTCAGGGTGGCCTCGAACTCACGCCAATCCTCCTATCTCTGCCTCCCGAGTGCTGGGATTAAAGGCATGCGCCACCACGCCCAGCATAACCTTTTTTTTGTTTCACTTTTGCAAACCTAAAAGAAACAATTTTCAGAATATCAGGCCTTTTCAAGCGATCTATGCTTAAGGGCCCACTTACCAAGCCTGGCCTTCCTTCAGTGGAGCCAGGGAAGGTTAAAATGATCTCTGTCAACCTGCCTTGAGGATGTCCATTGGTGAAATATTAAGGTAGCCTGTGTCTTTTTGTTTTTTTTTTTTTTTTTTTTTTTTAATTCTCAAACTTTAAGAAAGAAAGGTATATTTATGTCTGGGTATGAAATAGGGTGTCATGTAGCTCAGGCTGACCTCAAACCTTTGTAGCTGAGGATGGCTTTGAAATTCCAGTCCTCATGCCTTTACCTCCCATGTGCTGGGTTACCGTCATGTACCATTATTTAAATGATCGTTTTAAATGCAGAATAAAAAGGGACATTATCTCAGAACCACAGAAAGTAAAAGATTTCTGGCTTTCATATCAGTGACTGGACTGGGGGATTTGTAGCTAATGCATTCAACATTATGTTTCTCTTCCTATCACACAGTGTGCCCACCATTCAAATACTGTGACTTCCCCACTTTTGTTACTCAGTATCCATTTCTTTCCTTGTGTCCAGTCTTTGCACGCATGGCAAAGCTGAACTTCCTTTTGTGATCATAGAAATGGATGTTCCCCAAGTGTGCCTCCCCTCCTTATGCAGCCAGCTGTCTAGACTCAGGAGGTTCTCTGAGCATGGCCAGTGCACAGAGCATGTTAGAGGCTGAGGCAGATGCCAGCAACCTGGGAATTTCTGCTTCCTCAGCCAAGTCTGTCCTACTGGCAATGTTAGCTGTTTCTTGTCTGCTTCTGCACTAGCAATCTGAGGGGCTGTGGGAGGTCAGCCCAGGCTGCCAGGTGCCCATGGGAACCCTAACAGTTTCCTCCCTGGACCCCACCATTCCTCACCTCTAGGGACTCCCAGAGGCCTGTCAGAGCACTGGAAAGTTTCTTCTGTGTGAGTTTCATTCTTTGAAACAAAATCAAGCTGGGGATGTAGCTCAGTTTGTAGTGTTTACCCAGCATGTATGAACCCTTACCCCTATTTACCTCCATGAAACTGGGTATGGCAGCGTGGCCTATAATCCCAGCACTCGGGAGGTGGTGGCAGAAGCATCAGAAGTTCAAGGTCATCTTCAGCTACATGGTGAGTTTGAGACCAGTCAAAAAATAATAATGATCTATGTGGGCCAGGGGTGTGGCTCAGGGGTATGAAACGTTTATTTTTCATAGCAGCTTTCCTGAGGCATGATTTGCATATCATAGGAAGTGCACAATTCAGTGATTTTTAGAACATGCACAAATTGTACAGCCATCCCCATGATCTAATTTTAGAACACTTTTCATCACCCCTGAAGGAGGTTCATTCTCCCTTCCCCTAGGCCCTACAGACCAAAATTGACTTTCTGTCTTTCTGGATTTGCCTCTCCTGCCCGTACTGGGCAGTTGGTAGAAATGGTATCAGACATTGTGTAGCTGGCTGGCTGGCTTGCTTGCTTTCTTCCTTCCTTCTTTCTTTCTTTCTTTCTTTCTTTCTTTCTTTCTTTCTTTCTTTCTTTTGACATTTTTCAGATATATTTATTTATTTATTAGGGACAGAGAAAGGGAGAGAGATACAGAGTGAGAATGGGCATGCCAGGGCCTCTGGCCACTGCAAATGAACTCCAGATGCATGCGCCACCATGTGCATCTGGCTTACGTGGGACCTGGAGAATCGAACCTGGGTCCTTAGGCTTTGCAGGCATGTACCTTGACTGCTAAGCCATCTCTCCAGTCCCACTATGTAGCTTTTTGTGTCATTTTCTATCCCTTACCATAATATTTTCCAGGGTTATCCATAGTGTAGCTTGTATCAGGACTTAATTTCTTTCTTTTTTTTTTTTTGGTTTTGCGAGGTAGGGTCTCACTCTGGTCCAGGCTGACCTGGAATTAACTATGTAGTCTCAGGGTGGCCTCAAACTCTCAGTGATCCTCCTACCTCTGCCTCCTGAGGGCTGGGATTAAAGGCGTGCACCACCATGCCCGGCAATTTCTTTCTTTTTTAAAAAATATTTTTAAATATTTTATTTATTTATTCAAGAGAGAGAAAGAGGCAGAGAGAGAGAGAGAGAGAATATGAGCACAGCAGGGCCTCCAGCCACTGCAAACAAATTCCAGATGCTTGCGTCCCCTTGCGCGTCTGTCTTATGTGGGTCCTGGGGAATTGAATCTGGATCTTTTAGCTTCACAGGCAAGCTCATTAACTACTAAGCCATTTCCCTAGCCCCCCGCCCCCTTAAATTTCTTTTATTTATTTGAGAGAGAGAGAGAATGGGCACGCCAGGGCCTCCAGCCATTGCAAATGAGCTCTAGTTGCATGGGCCACATTGTTCATCTGGCTTACATGGTACCTGGGGAATTGAACCTGGGTTCTTTGGCTTTGCAGGTAAGCACCTTAACCTCCAAGCCATTCCTTTAGCACAGGACTTACTTTCTTGACTTTATCTAATGCCTTTCCATTCTAGCTGTACAACATCTGATTTACCTGTAGGTGGGGACTTGCACTGTTTCCATCTTTGGGCTGCAGTGAAGCATTCATGCTGAAGTTCTTATGTGGACCTTTAGTTTTCTCCTCTTCTCTCTCTCTCTCTGTATGTACACATGTGTGTGCATGTGAATGTGCTTGTGGGGACAGAGTTAGTATCAGGTATCGTCCTCAATCATTGATCACCTTACTCTTTGAAACAGGGTTTCTCACTGAGCCTAAAACTTACCAAATGGGCTAGACTGGCTGGTCATTGAGCCCCAGGGATCCCTGCCTCTGCCTCCCAGCACTGGGCTTACAGGCATGTGCCTCCACACCTGGCATTAATGTAGGTGCACATATTATTATGTATGTGGATGCATGTGTGTGTGCAGGGCCCAGAGGCCAGCCTTGGGGTGCTCTTTAAGAATGCCACCCAGGGCTGGAGAGATGGCTTAGCAGTTAAGGCATTTGCCTGCAAAACCAAAGGACCCCAGTTTGATTCCCCAGGACCCCTGTAAGCTAGATGCATAAGGGGGCGCATGCGTCTGGAGTTTGTTTGCAGTGGCTGGAGGCCCTGGCGTGCCCATTCTCTCTCTCTTTCCCTCTGTCTCTTTCTCTCTCTCTCTTTCAAAAAAAATAAAAAGAACGCCACCCATATTCTCTGAGACAAGTTCTCTCATTGGCTTGGAGCTCATCAATTAGGCTAGAGTAGCTAGCCAGCAAGCCCCTGGGACTCTCCTGTGTCCACCTCCCCAGGGCTGGGCTGGGATTATTAGTATGTTCCACTCTGCCCAGCATTAAAAAAAAAAAAAATAGCTGGGCGTGGTGACGCACGCCTTTAATCCCAGCACTCGGGAGACAGACGTAGGAGGATCGCCGTGAGTTCAAGGCCACCCTGAGACTACATAGTTAATTCCAGGTCAGCCTGGGCCGGAGTGAGACCCTACCTTGAAAAACAAAAAAAAAAATATATATGTGTGTGTGTGTGTGTGTGTGTGTGTGTGTGTATATATATATATATATGTGTGTGTGTGTGTGTGTGTGTATATATATATATATATATATATACACACACACACATACACACACACACACATAATTTATTTATTTATTTGAGAGAGGGAGAGAATGGGCACACTAGGGCTTCTAGCCACTGCAAACGAACTCCAGACTTATGCGCCCCTCTGCATCTGGCTTATGAGAATGGAACTGGGATCCTTTGGCTTTGCAGGCAAAACACCTAAACCACTAAGCCATCTCTCCAGCCCAGCCCACTGTGGATGGTACATGACCAGCTGCCTCCTGGCTCCTGACATTATGCCTTTCCCACCATGATGAACTGTATAGATGAATTAAACCCTTCCTCCCTCAAGCTGATTTTTACAGGTATTTTGTCCCAGCAAATGAGAAGTTGATTAATATAGGTGGTGTAGCTGGCTACGGTGACTAGGTCTTTCTGAGCAAGAGCTCCTGTCTGCCTGGCCCCTTGCCAATTGGACTGGCAGAGTGTTGGAGGCTAGATCCTTTGTGTGTGGGAAGGTGCTTCCTGGTCTCTAATACTCAGCTGTCCCTGGGGAGCCTCCTGTTTGCCATATGCCCAGCAGACACACATGACAGGCTCACCATTCAAGGTTGTTCAGACCTCACCAGAATAGTAAGAAAATCTTAGCACTGAGGAAGCTGAGGAAGGAGGATTGTGCATTTTTGGATAACCTGGGCTACATTGTAAGACCCTGTTGCATAAAAAGACGCCTGCTCAATCAGAAGAGTAAGAGAGACTGTTGAATGTCTGCTCTGTCTGTCTTATGTTCCCCCTCCATTCCCTTTTGGTTCAGCTTTTCCCACTGGTTTATTCCACCACAAGTGCTCTGTGCTAGAGGACTTCTGGGGATACATATCAGTGGAGACCAGCCATGTCTAAAACCCTTCCTCTTGAGGTCAGTGTAGATTCCTGTAGGATGCTGGGAAATGATGCTGGGAGGACTGTGACCCTCTATCTCATCCCTAACCCTGCCCTAGGGACACTTTATATCACATTAGTGCAGTGTCACAGCTGGACCGCTGACTCCAACACAGTGCAGATAACATTCAGGATCCCCGGTTTTATATGCAGGTTGTGTTTTTCTGTGTGCAGGTCTGCCTCTGTATGTATCTGTGTGTTTGCATGTTTCTGTGTGCGTGTCTGTTTCTAGGGGGCTGTGTGTGTGTGTGCCTGTCTATCTCTGACATGTGCGTCCCATGCCCAGGACATGTTTGAGGGGCAGGCCTGCCCAACACCACGTAGCCTCTACTTGCTTGTGGTCAAGGAGGGTGTGTGGATGGAGTCTCTGGATTAGGCTGATGGTATTTCACATGATTTATTTATTTAGTTAGTTTTTTCCAGATAGAGTCTCACTCTAGCTCAGGCTGACCTGGAATTCACTATGTAGTCTCAAGGTGGCCTCAAACTCACAGCAATCCTTCTACCTCTGCCTCCCAAGTACTGGGATTAAAGGCGTGCACCACCATGACCACCTCACATGATTTATTATATATTTTTAAAGATTTTAAAAGATTTATTTATTTTATTTACTTGAGACAGAGAGAGGGAGGGAGGGAGAGAGAAAGAGTGAGAATGGGTATGCCAGGGCCTCTAGCCACTGCCAATGAACTCCAGATGCATGTGCCACCATATGCATCTGGCTTACATGGGACCTGGAGGACTGAACCTGGGTCCATAGGCTTCACAGGCAGGTGCCTTAATTGCTAAGCCATCTCTCCAGCCCTGATTTATTATTATTTTATTTTTATTTTTTGGTTTTTTGAGGTAGGGTCTCACTCTAGCTCAGGCCCACCTGGAATTCACTATGTAGTCTCAGGGTGGCCTCAAATTCACTGTGATCCTCCCACCTCTGACTCCAAGTGCTGGGATTAAAGGCGTGCACCACTACGCCTGGCTGATTTATTATTATTTTTTAATTATTTTTTATTATTTTATTTATTTTTGGAGAGAGACACAGAGAGAGAGACAGAGAGACAAGGAGAGGAAGACAGATAGAGAATGGGCGCGCCAGCAGTCTCTCAGCTGCTGTGAACGAAATCCAGATGTGTGCGCCCCCTTGTGGGCAAGTGAGGCATTGCACCCTTGGGTCACTTTGCATCTGGCTAAACGTGGGACCTGGAGATTGGAACCGCTGGAGATTGGAACCAGCGTTCTTAGGTTTAGCAGGCAGGCGCCTTAACCGCTAAGCCATCTCTCCAGCTCTGATTTATTATTTTTTAAAAGACTTTATTTTTATTTATTTGAGATGGAGGGAGAGAGTGTGAGAATGGGCATGCCAGGGCCTCTATCCACTGCAGACAAACTCCAGACGCGTGTGTCACCATGTGCATCTGGCTTACATCTGGATCCTTAGGCTTCACAGGCATGCGCCTTAACCACTAAGCCATCTCTCTAGCCCACATGATTTATTTATTTGTTTATTTTGGTTTTGTGAGGTAGGGTTTTACCCTAGCCCAGGCTGACCTGGAATTTACTATGTAGTCTCAGGCTGGCCTTGAACTCACAGTGATCCTCCTACCTCTGCCTCCTGAGTGCTGGGATTAAAGGTGTGTGCCACCTCACCCAGCTCCACATGATTTATTTTTAGCATAAGGTGTTTTTTTGAAAAAAATACAAGGGTCTTGAGTTCCACTCACTGGGGCAATAAGAAGCCATTGTGTATTTGGAGCAAGTCTTAAAGGCAGGAGTTTCGTAGAGAGGCAGTGTCAGGTTGCTTGGCAGGAGAGAAGGAAACTAGCAGGAGTTGGGTAGGAGGTATGGCCTGGGAGAGGGAGGCTGCTGGGAGCAGAGATGCAGATTCTCATTTTCCTGAGGGCCAGACAAGTCAGGTTGCTTGCCTGGAGTCACAGAGTCTTTGACAGCTCCATGGCCCCCAGGGCAAAATCCATTCTCATCTGTCATGTCTTCACCAGCTTGCGGGGTGCTCAGTGAGAAGCCCCCTTGTAGGAGCCAGGAGGCCAGAGAACGGTGCGGATGGATTTGTCCACTGTTGCTTGGCTTGCAGTGGCAAGATGAACCCCAGTGTGCCTGCCTCTCCAGGTGAGAGGAAAGCTGAGTCATTCCAGGGCTCAGTGCCACCTGAGCACCATGGGAAGGGGCATTGTGGGACAGAGCTGATAGAAATGGCACCATTCTCTTAGGCTGAGGACATGGCTCGGGTAAAATGTTTGCTATGCAAGCATGAGGACCTGAACCACGTAAAAGCCAGGTGTGGTATATGTGCCTGTCATCCCAGCTCTGGGGAGACAGAGACAGGAGGGTCCCCAGGGCTTGATGGCCAGCTTGTCCAGATGAATTGTGAGCTCTGGGTTTAGTGTGAGACCCTTTCTCAAAAAAATAAACTGGAGGGTGACTGAGGAAGACACTCAACCTCCAGCCTCCACATGTACACCCACACGTGTACACACAGCCACACACACATACACACACCACACACACTCAAAATAAATGTGTGGGAAAAGTAGCAGTCTCTCTTATCTCGCTTAAAATATTTAAATTTATTTATTAAAATTTTTTTTTCTTAAGGCAGGTGTGGTGGCGCACACCTTTAATCCCAGCACTCGGGAAGCAGAGGTAGGAGGATAATCGTGAGTTTGAGGCCAGCCTGAGACTACATAGTGAATTCCAGGTCAGCCTGGGCTAGAGCGAGACCCTACCTAGAAAAACCAGAAAGAAAAAAAATTTTTTTTTCTTAGCCAGGCATGGTGGTACACACCTTTGATCCCAGCACTCTAGAGGCTGAAGTAGGAGGATCATTGAGAGTCTGAGGTCATCCTGAGACTACATAGTGAATTCCAGGTCAGCCTGGGTAGAGTGAGACCCTACCTCAGAAAAAAAAATTTTTCTTTATTTGAAACAGAACGAGTCAGACAGGATATGGGTGTATCAGGGCCTTTTGCCACTGTAAATGAAGTCCAGACTCACGTGCCACTTTGTGCATCTGACTGTAGGTGGGTACTGGGGAATTGAACCCAGGCCATCAGGCTCTGTGAGCAAGTGCCTTTAACCACTGAGCCATCTCTCCAGCCCTCAATTTGTTTTTATTTTATTTTTTAATATTTTTATTTATAAGCAGAGAGAGAAAGAGAGAATAGTCATGCCAGGGCCTCCAGCTGCTGCAAATGAATTCCAGATTCATATGCCACTTTGTGCATCCAGCTTTATGTGGGTACTGGGGAATCGAACCCAGGTCATCAGTCTTTCCAGGCAAGTGCCTTTAACTGCTGAGCCATCTTTTCAGCCCCTAAATTTATTTTATTTTTATTTTTTAGGTTTTTATTTTTTTTTTTTTTTGAGTTGGGTCTCACTCTAGTCCAGGCTGACCTTGAATTCACTATGTAATGTCAGGGTAGCCTTGAACTCACGGCGATCCTCCTACCTCTGCCTCCCAAGTACTGGGATTAATGACATGTGCCACCGCCCCTGGCCCTAAATTTATTTTTTGATGTAACCCCTGACTAGCCTGACTTATAATCCTCCTGCTGGTCACACAGGCATGCTTTACCTCACCAAGCTAACAGCTGCTCTTCTTGTCCTGAGGTCCGTGGTCCCTTGCTCAGTTGGGGCTGATCCAGTTCAGATGTGGACTCTTTCTTGCTAGTGTGGTGCTTACAAAACTCATCAGAGGCTTGCTGTACCACTCATCAAACACAGTAATGCTTCTGGCAGAATACTGGAATATTCATCCCTGGTGAGGAAAACTGGGGCTCTCTGTAGCCTTGGAGCAGGACAGACCTCACTGAGGCTGTGGGGATGGAAGGGGGAAGGACTGATGATAGGATGGTCTCCAGGAAGGAGGGCAGGGACTGACAAGAAATTCTGATAAAGCCTGTCCTAGTGGTGCGGGCCTGTCATCTCAGCTCTTCAGGAGGCTGAGGCAGGAGGATTGTAAGTTCAAGGCCAGTCTGATCAACTTAATGAGACTTTGTGTTCAAATAAAAAGTAAAAAGGGGCTAGAGAGATGGCTTAGTGGTTAAGGCACTTGCCTGCAAAGCCAAAAGACCTTGGTTTGATTCTCCAGGACTCATGTAAGCCAGATGCACAGGTGGTGTGTCTGGAGTTCCTATGTAGTGGCTGGAGGCCTTGGTGTGCCCATTCTCTCTCTCTCTCTTTGTCTCTTTCTTGCTCTCAAATAAATAAATAAATATAAATTTTTTTTTAAAAAAGTAAAAAGGAGAAGCTGGAGATGGTTTAGCAATTAAGGCATTTGCCTATGAATCCCAAGGACCCCAGGTACAATTCCCTAGTACCCACGTGTGGTGGTTTGATTCAGATGTTCCTCATAAACTTATGTTCTGAATGCTAAGTTACTAGCTGGTGGCCATTTGGGAATTGGATCCTCTTGGAGGCTGTGTATTATTGGGGGCAGGCTTATGGGTGTTACAGCCAGCTTCCCCTTGCCAGTGTTTGGCATACTGTTCTGCTGCTGTTGTCCACCTGATTTTGGCAACGAGGTGATGTCCACTTTCTGCTCATGCCATCGTTTTCCCGTGCCATCATGGAGTTTTTCCCCAAGTCTGTAAGCCAAAATAAACCCTTTCTTCCCATAAGCTGCTTTTGGTCAGGTTCTTTGTGCAGCAACTTGAGACTGACCGCCATACCACATGAAGCCAGATGCACAAGGTGGTGCATGCATCTTGAATTGGCTTGCAGTGGCTGGAGGCCCTGGTGCACCCATTCTCTATCTGCCCCTTCCTCTTTTTCTCTCTCTCTCTCTCAAATAAATAATAATTTAAAAAAATGTAAAAAGGTACCAGCCGTAGTGGTGCACTCCTTTAATCCCAGCACTCAGGAGGCAGAAGTAAAGATGATGGCCATAAGTTCAAAGCCACCCTGAGACTACAGAGTGAATCCCAGGTCAGCCTGGGCTAGAGGGAGACCCTACTGTGCCCCCCCCCCAAAAAAAAAGTGGTGCTGGAGAGATGGCTTAGAGGTTAAGTGCGCTTTCTGCACAAGCATGGGGACCTGAGGCTGCCTGAGTTCAGATTTCCAGATCCCACATAAACAGCTGGATGTGTCCACCCATGTCTGTAACCTCATCCCTGTGAGGAGTGGAGACCTGAGAATCACTGGGGCTTGTGAACAGGAAGCTCCAGTGTCAGTAAGAGACTGTCCCAAGGAAAGAGAAGTGATGGAGTGATGGGACTATCTGATGTCTTTCTCAGGCTGCCACACATGAGCACATGGGGCACCCCCATCAGCTCATACACGTGCACATACACCATACATACCACACACATGTACCCCACACACACCACACCATGCACAAACACACAAAAGTAAAGGGGGCTGTGGATATAACTCCGTGTTAGAGCTCCTGTCTAGAATCCCCAGTAAGGGGCTTGGTGGGTGATTGCTGGCTTAGTATGGCAAGACCCTGGGTTCAATCTCCAGCATTTCTAAGGTTAAAAGAGAGCAGTCCAGCCTCTGGATGTCTGTGGTAGTTTGGATCTAGGGCGTATGGGAAGAGACTGCATGGATTTTGTAAATACTGACCCCATGGAGAAACGACAAGCAGCTGCAAGGGAAACACGTGGCTTTTGGCTCACAGGGCCCTGGTTTGTGCCCCTTGATCCCTACAGTGAGTATTCATGAAGTGTTTAAACTCCAGAGAGGAATAGAGGTGCCCACCCCATCCCCTCAGTGCCTGGCGCTTGCTTTTCTGCACAGGGAGGGCTTTGAGTATTTTATTTTCTGGATTCTGGCCAAGGCTCTTCATTAACGTGTTCCCTGTGTGGGTGAACCTGGCCTGCCCCTCCTTAGGCTGTGGGTATCCAGACCTGCTGGGGCCTTGAGCAACTGCCTCTCTGCCCAGTGACATCTTAGCATCTGTACTCGTTCCTGCCTGGGATGGAGCCCACAGTCCCCAGCTTAGACAGCATGTTTAGCTAGGGTGGGGTCGCTTCCAGAGGAATTTGTATTCCCTCATTCAGGAGCTACTGAGTCTTGTGATCAGCAAAATCCATTTTTTTAAATGGAATTCATAGGTCAGCCTGGCATACATTTCTCACAGCCATGCTGGGCAGAGCTTGCATGGCCCAAAGTTCTTAGAAATGGCCCTGCTGGGGACGAGCCCTGGGCTGGGAGTCCTCCAGAGGCCCTGGTGCCCATCTGTGACTACAAGGCAGCCATCTAAGTTCCATGTTCCCTATGGGGTTATGGGAGCAGTTGGACACTTATGGAGCACCTGCTGCGTACAAGGCATAGGGGAGAGCAAGGCCCAGGGAGCTCAGAACTTGGCGGGAAGCCAGACAGATGAGAAGGTAGCTCTGGATAGTGGACTGGAGCTGTTCTGGGGTCAGCACTGGAGGACTCTGGCTTCCAAATGTCAAATTTATATCCCAGCTTTGGCCCTGAAATCTCAACCCAGGCTGCTGTTCACACTGTACCTCCAGGAGGCAGGTGACAGTGCTCACAGCACGTTGGTCTGTCTGAGGTGCTTATCATGCCACTGGGCGCTCTTTCCCAGGATTGGCCCCGGTGGGTGTCCCCATGGAGCAAGCACTCTAGTCCGTTTGCTAGTATTTCTTTTTGGTACCTCGTGGGATGATTCCAAGGTTCTGGAACTGGGACGACCCCATGTCTCCACATAGAACCCGAGGCCTGATGGAAGGGGCCATCCAGGCGAGGGCAGCCCAGGGCCAGCCTCGGCCTCATGGCTGTAGTTGCTGGTTGATGGGAAGTGCAGACATGTCTCCATATCTGTGTGGTGAGCGCAGGGCTGTTTCTCTATGCACTTGGCAGCCGTGTGCTCATTCTCCATGCAGGCAACACCGACTGCTTCTGGCTAGGAGCACCTCTGGGGTGGGGGTAGGGGTGCCTCCAGAACAGGGTGTGGCCAGGAGCTCTTGCCAGGTGTCACTCTCAAGTGGGCACCATTGGCCTAGGTGAGGACCCTGGCCATCCATTGGCTCCAGCTGTCCTGCACATTTTCCTGTCCCCATTCGTTGGGACTTCAGGGCTATAGGAGAGGCTGATAGTTCCCACCATTGGATACCAGGATGCATGGAGAGGTGGGTTCCTGTGCTCAGCGCACCACTGTCTTTGTCCCTGCTGTGGCCAGGGATGGTAATGGACCTGGTGGGTGCAGAGCCGTGGACAACAGACAGTGTACCTTGCCCACCTGTAGCCGACCTTGCCTGGGGAGGCTGGCAGTGAGGATGTGAATGGGCAGGAGGCGGGAGCATCCAATAGAGACATGCAGGACTTGGGAAGCAGTTTGGGTTCCATTGGGCGCCCTAGGGGCTTCAGTCATTTCCTCAATGGTGCTCCCCTGCCAGTGCTCAGACCACCCCTCCCCCATGGTGCCCACCCACTCTGGACACCTAGGCTCTGTGCCCAGCTGGCAGTGGTTTGATTGGTTTGGAGGCATCCTGTTGCCCCCATGGCTATCCTGGTAGTACAGAGCCTGGCTCCTGGCTGAGATGTGAAGTTCTCTTTGTCCCTGGTGCAGGCCCTGCGGACCAAGCAGGGACAGTGGGAGCTTTGACCAGAAGTCTGCCAGAAGGGAGGCGTTCACTTAGAGATGTGAGCTCCAGGGACACACAGCAGAGAGCCCGCTGTGTTTATTTGTTCCTGGGCATATTGGTGGAGCTGCAAGAAGGTGGGGGTGCTCCCTGAGACTCCCCTTATCTCTTCTGTGTCTGTCAGTGTGCTCGAGTGGGAACCAGAGTTTACGCCTTTTCCTGTGTTTCTTTACAAAGGCTAAGTTTGGGCACACAGCCTCCAACAAGGACTAAAGTGGGACATTCTGTTCAGAGGGGGCACTGTGTCCCCTCAACCTTGGGTGGAGAGAGGGGGTATTTTAGATAGGGATACCTGCAGAACCCCATGGAAAGGCCCAGGTTCCATCAGCAGGAAGGTGGCTGAGACAGCAGGGAGCAGCCTTCTGCAACAGTCCCAGCACCAGTGAGGGGCCTTGTGGGTGGCCACTGAGCTGCCAGGCCTGGGGACTTCCGACTCCTTGGTCAGAAGATGGGGCCACCTGTGCTCCGTAGCCTCACCTCTTCCCTCTGAATAAGCATAGCTAGGTTGTCACCTGCCTCTTGCCTGTCTCTCTTGTCATCACTCCCCCGCTGTCTGGGGACAGACAATCCCACCTTCTCTCTCACCTGCTCCCTGACACCTTGTCACTCTCTGCTCTTCTCTCCTTCCTCCTTCAGATGTACCTGGGTCTCATTTTCACTTTGCAGTTGTGCTGGTGTCTGGCCCAGTTTTATCTTTCCTCAGGCGTTTGGCTCCCCTGTCCCCCTCCACACACAGGGACCTCCCAACAGGATCCTGGGAGGTCTCCTTATGTCTGTCCCTTAAGCCTCTCCAACACTCTCCAATGCTATGGGCATGGGGCAGCTGGGAGGACAATGCTGGCTGTTTGGAGCATCTAAGGACTTCATTCCACTGCCCTGGTGGGCCTGTACCCTCAGGATACTGTTCAGAGGGTGCCTTGCCCTTCCTCAGTCCATAGCATTTTGTAATAGGACAGAACTTGCACTTGAGTTGTTCTCTAAACCCTGACCTCTGCCCTGGGCTGTGGCAAAGTGGGGGCTGGTACTCTTACCCTGTGGCAAGTAGACAAGGTGTTGGCTGACAAAGGGTCACATGGAGGGAAAGGTGTTTTCTTTGTCCCACTTGTAATCTTATTACAGGAGACATTGCAGGGGGCTGCTGTGCCCCTCAAACCTCAATGTTGTTACTGTATTAAAACATAAACTTGACCTTCTAGCCATCTGAGGTGTGAATTAGTATTATATGTTCTCATTGCTGTCTGGCTGTTACTTCTGTCTGCCCCTAGAGACTGCTTTTTTCCTGGACAGAAGCTCTGTCTCATTAGACACTGGCCCCTCCCAGCCCTGGCACTATCATGTGATATTCTCTGTCTCTGTCTCTCTCTTTCTCTCTCTCTCTCTTTCTCTCTAGAACTTCCAGTCTCTAGGTGCTAATCAACTTTTAATAGGTGCAGAGCCCTCAGCAAACAAAAAGTGCCTAGAGAGAATCAAATCCTGGTCTGTTTTCATCGTGTAGAGCCCCAGCCCCTGATCCCGACATAAGACCCTTGGAACTAGAGGTGTTTATAAAGCAAGCCTTGTTGTGCAGGGCTGAGGATGGAAACCAGGCCATCTGCATGGTAGGCAAACACTCTGCCACTGAGCTACGTTCCCGGCCTTCTTTTTACTTTTGATTTTGAGACAGGGTCTGTGGTAGTTTGAATAGATGACCCCAGTATGTTCAGTGTTTTATTAGTTTGTAGCTTGTATCTGCAGCCACCTGCAGTAGGAGGTGTCCCTGGGCAGATCTTAAGGTGAGGTGGTAGGTTTGAAATTTCAGTCTAAAGGTATGCAAAGTGTTCCTAGTTCCACCTGGAGTTCCTGATGTGTGCTGTGTGGCTTTTGGCTTGACTTGTGGCTTTTTTTCTCTCTGCTTGGTCCTGTGAAAGCAGGCCAGCTTTTTCTGCCATTGTGGAACTTCCCCTGGATTTGTAAGGTTCAATAAACATCCCTTCCACCATAACTGTGCCTGGTCTGGAAGTTCATCTCAGTGAACCTAAAGCTGTCTGCTACAGAAATTGGTACCAAGAATGGGGTGAGATGAATCTGACCATGTGGATTTTGGTCCTTTGGAACTTTTGTTTTGGAGGAATCGGCATGGACTTGGTACTTGCAACTGAAGATGCCTTCTGGAGTGGTAAGCCAAGTATTATGGACTATTCTGATGAGAGTTTGAGAATTCTAAGTGCAGCAAGAATTGTATTTGGAGGCTTGGCTTATGAGCTTTCTAAGGGGAAGGAAAGACTGCAGAGGACTTTGTTGGAACTAGGCTACTGGCATAAGGGTTGGCTGCATCCTGCTGCCCAGACCCAGAGAGTTTGATCAAGGTTAAATTTGTAATGGACTGATGTGCTTGGCTTAAAGATATTGGACTGAGAGATTTAAGACTTGAAGATAGAAAACCTCAAGCAAATTAAAATTACAGGCACTGACACTGGTTTTAGGTTACTGAGCTGCTATTGTGTTAACACATTACCAGTCTTAAGGAAGATGGCCCAACTGCTTTACATTAAAACAATGGAGAGGATGCCTGAGGAAAGACTGTTAGAAATGCAAACTCTTTTTGGAAAGAGTTGACTGAAGAAGGAACCTGCTCTTCAAGGTCATGATTTATTTTGTCCTTGAATTAAGAATATGGCTGTGTGTCCTGTTCACCTGTTATTGCTTTTGGAAGCATGAAAAAATGCATGGAGTGGTCACGAAGTGCACATGGTTCCAGGAGCTGCTGCTGAGACACAGCATGTAGGCAGGGTGTTATGACCCTCATGAATAGGCTGGAAGAACCTTTGGAAGATGGACTGTGATTTGCATGAAGATACAAAGATGTTTTGGATATACCAGGACTGTGCAAGGGCTACCATGGAGTGCACTGTTGGCTTGGGATAGAAGTTTTTCCTGGCTATTCTGCCCAGCTGAAGGGGTGGAATTGGAAAATCTGGAGACTGTTAGTCTCTGGTTGTATTGGACCTGAACTGCAGAAGTTTGATGTTTGCTTGATGGTGGTTGAGTTTACATTGTTCCAGTCTCTCCTTGCTATGTCTTATACCAGTTGAAAATGTTTACTCTGTGCCTTTATATGTTGAAAGTATATAACTTGTTTGATTTTACAGGACTCACAGCTAAGAGACAATCTTAAATCTCAGAGGAGACTTGAGACTTTGGAACTATTTTAAGTTGGTAAAGACTGTGGGGACCTTTGAAATTGGACTGAATACAATTTACAATGTGTGATGGTTTTGAATCTGTTGGGGGCTAGGGATGGAATGTGGTAGTTTGAATAGATGGCCCCCAGTATATTCAGTGTTTTATTAGTCTGTAGTTTGGATCTGCAGCCACCTAGCTGGAGGAGGTGTCACTGGGGGGATCTTAAGGTAAGGTAGTCCATTTGAAATTCCTATCTAAAGATATTCAAAGCGCCTAGTGTTCCTGAAGTGTACTGTGTGGCTTGTGGCCTCCTTCTCTCTCTCTCTCTCTCTCTCTCTCTCTCTCTCTCTCTCTCTCTGCTTAGACCTGTGAAAGCAGGCCAGCTTCTTCTGCCATTGTGGACCTTCCCCTTGATCTATAAGCTTCAATAAACATCCCTTCTTCCATAACTGTGCCTGGTCTGGAAGTTCATCTCAGCGAACCTGAAGCTTTCTGGTATACTGTCTAACTAAGCTGCCAGACTGACCGTGGACTCATGGCATGATTGGCTGTTGATGATAACATAGCTCCACTGGGGTCAGGTCCCCACCCTGCCATTGAGTGTGTTCCGTGTGTGATACAGATCTGAGATGGAGAAGGTAGGTGATCACTTGTTTTTCAGTGCAAGGGAATTGCTACCAACCCAGGAGGTTTTTTGTTTTTGTTTTCAGAGTCTTTTGAGTTTCAGAATAGTGAGTGAGGAAGGGAGCGCTTTAAGAATTCCCTAGGTCCAAGTCTGATGACATGGACCAGCTACTCTGGAGGCTGAGGCAAGACGATCAAAAGTTCAAGGACAGGGCTGGAGAGATGGCTCAGTGGTTAAGGTGCTTGCCTACAAAACCTAAGGACCTGGGTTTCATTCTCCAGGACTCACATAAGCCAGATGCACAAGGTGGTGCATATGTCTGGAGTTTGTTTGCAGTGGATAGAGATCCTGGCATGCCTCCCATTTGTGCGCGCGCTCTCTCCCCCCTCCATCTCTCAAATAAATAAATAAATAAATAAATAAATAAATAAATAAATATTTTTTTAAAGTTCAAGGACAGCCTGGGCTACATTGTGAGTTCAAGGCCAACCTGGTCAACTTAGTGAGCTCTTGTTCAGACACCTGGGTCTTGTCTTGTCCTGGGTGGGGAGAGGCTGGCATTAGCTGTCCCTGTCCTCAAGGGTCCCCACTGCCTCTGCAGTGGCACTGAGCATTGGAGTCTTAGCCCTGCTCTGCAGAAGGTGTTGGCTTGCAGAGGCTGGGGAGCGGCACACAGCCCTGCTGGTGGAGGTGCTGAGAGATGAGCAGGGGCTTGGCCAGCTCTGGAGATCAGGGGTCTTGCACCACAGGAGGTGGTTTTAGCTGTCATAATGATGGGGCCACCAGCATTCTCTGGTGCCCTGTGATCCTCAGGACAGATCTCCAGAAGAGGTCTTGGGTCCTACAAGCCACGCTGTGGGGGTTAGGGGCTGACCACCCTGGAGCCTGCTGTAGGAGACTGGCAGAAGACACCCCAGGGTCCCAGGTGCACTCCTGTTCTGATCGGTCCAGACACTGTGCACTCAGGGACCCCATGAGGAGCCAAGCTGGCTGACAGGAGACTGGGGTCAGGCCCAACCTGCTGTCTCCATAGTGATGGGTTCCCTGACTCCTGTCAGGACCCCAGCCCTGCAGGAATGCCCTGTCCTGTGTTCTTCCTCCACACCTTTGCATCCCCTTTCCTGCCTCCCCTTTTCCCTTCCTCCCTCATCTTTCCCCTTTTCTCACCCATTCTTCCTCCCCCTGTCCTTCATCCTCCTCTTTCGGAGCTCTGCGCCCTGGCTCAGCTGGTGCTGCTTCAGTCAGTGGTTCTCTCTTGGGAGACTGTTGTGGTCCTGAGCTCCGAGTTCTCATCACTCATTGCACACCCCATTCCTGGCCATTCATGTGCCGGCTGGTCCTGGCACCATTCATTATGCCACCTAGACGGAGGTCCTGGGCCTTGCCTCAGTGGCCCACCCACAGGGGAGTTTAGTGGGTGGTATCTGTATGCTGGTGGGCAGCTGTGGGTTTTCACAGGCGAGCCTCAGGCTGACCCCCATGTGGTGGTTTTATTTAGGTGTCCCCCATAAACTTAGGTGTTTTGAATGCTAGGTTCCTAGCTGATGGAGATTTGGGAATTAACTCTGGAGACAGTGTATTGTTGGGGGTGGGCTTATAGGTGTTATAGCCATTTTCCCCTTGCCTTGCCCCTGTTGCTGTTGTACATCTGATGTTGGCCAGGGGGTGATGTCAACCCTCTGCTCCTGCCAACGTTTTCCCTGCCATCATGGAGCTTCCCTGTCGAGCTTGTGAGCCAAAAAAAAAAAAAAAAAAAAAAACAAACAAACAAACTCTTTTTTCCCCACAAGCTGCTCTTGGCTGGGTGATTTCTGCCAGCAATGCGAACCTGACTGCAACACTCCAGCAGAGGCCACCAGCAGCTCCAGTCAAGGACAGGCACTCTGGGGAGCCACCAGAACCAGGACACAGTGGCCCAGGAGGCTGAGTGGGGAGATGACATCCTCTCTTGCTGGCCCTGCTCTTGTGGGCAGCCGGTGGCCCCTGCCCATAGGACAGAACACAGGGAAGGAAGTGTGGAGGGTGAATCCCAAGCATTCGCATTTTACTGAGGAGGCAGCCAGGGCCCAGGCTCATGAAGATCTGTCCCAAACGCTCTGGGATGGTGTCATTCAGACTTCACTCCGCTACATGGGCTACAGGTCAGAGCTAAGCTCTAGTTCCATTGCCAACACCCCCAAACCAGGAGCACACAGCACGTTTGTATGTCTGCAGAGCCACGTGACCCTCACTACAATCCATTGCGTGCCTTGAGCCCCAAGAGGAAACTTGGCACCTCCTTAGGCTGTCACTCCTGCCTGATTCCACCCTCACCGCTGGTGGCTACTGATAGCTTTCTGGCTCTGGGACCTTCTGTGTAGTAGATGAAATCTTGCTGTGTGGGGCCCTGGTGCCTCGTGTCCTCCACTCGGGAGCAAAGTGTGTCCATGCTCAGTGGCAGTGCGTGGGTCTCCCTGCCTGACCATGGCTGCGCCATCACCCTCCACGTGCAGGATGACTGGTCCCTGAGAGTCCCACTTTGTGGCTGCTGTTGAGAACGACTACATGCAGATTCCCGGATGCTACATCTGTCTGTCCAAGGGTTAACGTGCCATACAGTGGGGGTCACCTTCCTGAGAATGGGCCAGACTGCGGCATGTGAGGCCCACTCCTCCCCCCATCCCGCCCTGGCCAGCACACTTGCTGTTGACTTTCTGGCTCCTGCATTGGTCAGGAATCAAGTGGCACCTCCCTGTGGTTAAGACTCTGACCTGCTGGCTCTGTCCCTGAGGCAGCCCTGTGCTGTCCTTCTCAGGAGCTGCAGTGAGTCATCTGGCTTCCCTGAGGACTCCAGTGTCCCCTGCAATGGGCTCATCTCCATCGATTGAGGCCTCAAGAAGCCCTGAGTTCCCTGTGATGTCAGGGCTGCCTCTGGCCCTCACTCGGTCAGCCCCTCGGGTGCTGGGTTCTCATGGCCATGATGGGGCCTTAACTAAGGCCTGGGGTGGGGATACCCTTTGAGCCCAGAATTCCAGATTCTAGGCAATTGAAGTTCCTGGCTAGAGCACTCTGGGGAGATGACCCTGAGCCTCCTCAGAACATTCTGGAAAGATGGCTTGTCTGACTTTTAAACCCTATCCTTATTTTGCACGTGCATCTGCCTTTGGGTACTTACTCTTCCCGTGGCCCATGAAAACGTGAATGCTGTTGTCATCCCCTGTGTGTTTCAGACACACAGCTCAGAGAGCTAGAGTACTGGCCCAAGGCTGCACAGAACAGGCCTTCTTGACCTTACTGTGGGCTGAGTGGGTGGCTGTGTTCAGGCGGGTCCTCATCGCCTGTTCTGTCCTCCTCAGTGTCCTTCTGGACTTCCAGCCATGGCAAGCTCTGGGGACTGGAACCCAGACTGCCAAGTCCTCCACAACTGGGAGATGTTCCCCGGGTGACGTGACCAATACCACTCACTCACCGATTCATTCACTCAACACGTCCAGAATGAACACATGTGGGCAGCATGGCATGAGCCAGCAAAGGTAGACAAGCCCTCCCTCCAGAGCTCCTGCTCCTGGCCTGGAGGGACAGGGTCACACCACAGCATGAGCCTGCCCCCCCGAGAAGGGTTTGGAGAGAGAGAAGGAGGCACAAAGAGCAACATCGTGGGGGGGGGGGGGCTTCCTGCAGGGGATGACTGTTGACCTCAGGTCTAAACCTTGAAGGCTGCCTGCTGGAGGTTTGAACTGGCCTAGGAGAGTAGGAGGAGCATGGGATCTGGCTGGAATGGCAAAATCGCGGAGGCAGCAAAAACGTGGTGGCAAGGTAGAGGTCTGGAGAGGAGCGGGGTAGGGTGGGAGCCCAGGCTGTAATGTGAAGGGCAGAGCACAGAGGAGGGCTGCAGTGGGGTTTCCATGGCTGGCTGTACCTGGTGAGATGCCCTGTGGCTCTGGAGGGTGGAGCCACCATGAAGCCAGAGGGTTGTGAACCAGATGTGAAGTAGCGGGTGGGCAAGAGGCTTCTCCCCACAGTTGAATGAGGCCTCTGGGAGGCAGCATCCACTTCCAGGACCTCAGCTTCTCCTGGGGTCTTCATCTTCTAGAAGCAGCTGGAAGCCCACGTGGAGTCTGGGGCTGCGAAAAGTTAAAAGTATTGCTTCCCTTAGCCAACCCTGGGCCCCTCCTGTACTTCCTCTTCTGCCTGAGCCCCCCAACCCCCACAATCCTCTAGGCCCTCCCCCACAGACTCTGGGTGCAGGCAGCAAGACGGACACTGGCGGGTGGGCTGAGCACTGATTCCCAGGCTCAGTGGTGAGCCAGGAGGACAGACTGTTTACAGCCTCAGCAGCTCTTGGCTCTGGCGGCCAGCGGCCGGCTGGCCTCACTGTGACATGTTTACTGTCCAGGCTGCTCTGCTCTTGGCAGGCTGTGAGGGGTCTCGGAGATGGAGGCAGGCTGGTGGCTCATAGCCCTGGCATCTGCTTACTCTTCTCCCTCAGAGCTTTGCACCCAAGGGGCCAAGAGTAGAGTGAGTTGGGGCTTTCCCCATGGTACTATCCCCATGAGAACCCCCATTCACCCCTCTTTGCCAAAAGCCCACATATACCATGGATTCTACAGCCAGGAGTTGGAGGCCAGCCCAAGTCTTGAGGTCCATGGGCCTTTGGCACTTTGCTCTTTCACCTTCATCACTCAGTCCTACTGTAGTATCCTGCCAAGGCCGGTGCGTGCTGCCCTATGAGGGCAGTAACCTGGGCAGATGCAGCTGGGCTGGCAGTCTGGCCAGAGTGGTCATTGCCTGGCACTGGCCTCAGGACACCTTGCACTCACAGGGCCTCAGCCCCATGTATGCCCCACAGCTTTCTGGAGCATGAGCTCCTGGGATCTAGAGCCAGGCGCCTGGGTTGAACCCAGGTCTTCCTGATTACTGGAGTGACTTGAGGAGCCCTGTAGCCTTGGCTCAGCTCTATCTATAAAATCGAGACACTGTATGCTCCTTTCTCCTGCTGGCCTCACCAAGCTGGTTCCTTGGTCACAGCGTGTCATGCTCATGTGGCTGTGATGGGCAGACAGGGTTCTTAGGGTGGCCTGTGGAAGAAGGCTGGCTTTGGGGAGCAATGCCCACAGATGGCTCATGTCAGGCCAAGTGTGGGACACAGTCATGTGGTGTCACCACTGCGTCCTTGGTCCTCACTCGGGGACCTGCAGGAAGGTCTGATGAAGGGCAGAGGGAGGTTGGGTGGCAAGTGTCCACGGAATGAACGGTGTTGGAAGGGCAGCTGCGTGGCTCAGTCTCAGTCTTGTCCTTGTCCTGCATTGGCTGGTGTCTTTGGTAGAGTCCTTGGTTTTCCCCTGTTGTCTGAACCCATGGGGTCCTAGTGTCCCCACCAGGTGTGGGCTTCTGGGTTTCAGATGGAGAGGGGCCAGGCCAGGTGCCTGGGCTTCCTCGTCACACAGGCCCTGTGAGTGTGTCACCAAGAGGACTCCAAAGCTGCTAGATACTGTGGGCAGCCTGTAGTCACCTAAACCCCCCAGGGACCCAGGGACATTACACCCATGACCGGTACCTCCCTGACCACACAGGCCCTTAAAATGTAACAATGTGTGCCCACACTAGCTTCCCCTCCAGACCCCTTGTGTCCTTGTCCCCACACCCTGTGTCCCTTTTCAGGAGACCCCAAGGGACTTCAGTGGCTGTAACTGTAGAGGGCCACATTGTACGTACTTTTGGCCTATGGGTCAGACAGTCACTTTGCCCCTGTCCCATTTCCTTCTTCCAAGCTCAGTAGCTTGTTGCCACTGCTACTTGGGCCTGGGGTGGCATGTGTGTTGGTTGTATGCTGACCAAAGCCCCAAGTTCACTGACTATCAGCCACTCATGGGTGGGGCCTGAGGACCCTTACATACACTGGCTTGATCCCGATGCCACTCCTGTGAGCCCATTTTACAGATGAGGAAACAGAGTCATGTAGGTGAGGGACCTCCAGATATCACAGTGGGTCAGGACTGCTCTGGGACATGCGTCCAGGCCATGGTGTCTTTACCCTTAGCTGCTGGGCAACTGCTCACCCTGACCCCACCATGATGATTTGAGTGTGGCAGGGGCTTAGAGTCCGTTTCTGGGGTTTGGTCTACATGTCCCCCTGCTATGTGGCCTTGCCCCCTCTCCTGTCCCTGTCACCCTTTTCTTCCCCAAATTAGGACAGATCTCTCTATAGCCATGCCAAGTTCCAGAAATGGCTTCAGCAGCACCTGCTGTGACCTGGCCAGCTCACAGGTCATGTCAGATGAGCCAGTGTCCCCTCAGCTGTTTGGCCTGCTTTCTGTAACCCTATATCTGAGGGTTAGTTTCTGTGTGTGATCCCCAGGTTGGAAGGTCAAAGGCCTTTGGGTCAGTTTGGCATTTTCCCCTAGTGATCTGAGCAGCTGGGGCTGAGGGCCACTAGGAGAAGTCCTCCCATTGAACAGGCCTGGAAGTGACCAGAGAGTCTGGTAAAGCTGTTGGCTCCCAGAGGCTGATGCTCAACTGCTAGCCTCCCTGCCTGCATTAAAACATAGGAGGATTTCTTTCTTTCTTTCTTTCTTTCTTTCTTTCTTTCTTTCTTTCTTTCTTTTTTAAAATTTTATTATTTATTTATTTACTTGAGAGAGAGAAATACAGAAATAGGCAGGTAGAGAGAGAAAGAATGGGCATGCCAGGGCCTCCAGCCATTGCAAACAAACTCCAGATGCGTGCGCCCCCTTGTGCATCTGGCTTATGCGGGTCCTGGAGAATCGAGCTTCAAACCGGGGTCCTTAGGCTTCACGGGCAAGCGTTTAACCACTAAGCCATCTCTCCAGCCCTGGCCTGGGGATTTCTATTGGTCAGAGTCCATGGAGGGTTTACATGTAAAGTTACGTGAGGGATATACTGGATGGGCTCCTACCTCTGGGGCTGTCTGCAGGCTGGGGAGGTGGAGAACCAGGCACCTATTTCATCCACAAAGCTGGAAGCCTCAGGCCCTGGTCTCTTTGAGTCACCTTGTGCTCTAATCACACCCTCCACAAGGAGAGGCACCTATGGGAGTCACTGATACTGGCTCCAGGGACACCCCTGCCCTGGGGAGACTGAAGCTTTGATGGCAGCTTTCCTTTGTTTTTTGTGTGTGTGTGTGTTGCATGTGCTGTGAAGGCCAGAGAACAGTCTCTGGTGTCATATCCTCATTGAGCCCTGCCTTCCCAGCACTGGGTTTACAAGTGCATGTCAACATGCCTGGATTTTTTACATGGGTTCTGGGGATTGAACTCAGGTTCTCTTGCTTTCAAGGCAAGCACTTCACTGACTCAGGTATCTTCCCAGCCATGTCTTTTTTTTTTTTTTAAGACAGGGTCTCTCCATAGCCCAGGGTGGTCTTGACCTCACCGTCCTCCTGCCTCAGCTTCCTGAATGCTGGGGTTAATGGCAATCTCTCTCTTGCTGAGAAGCCACCTGCACCAGACCTCTTCATGGGTAGCACCCCTGTGACAGCAAGAAGGCATCGCTGCAGTATGAGGGGGACACAAGAGCACACTCTCATCCTGACTCTGACACTGTGTCACTTGGACAGACATGGCTACCCATCACCTCTGGAGCGAGCTGACTTTCCCTGGCATCCCTGTGGGATGGTGGAGGAAGAGCCTGGTCTGGAAATTTTGGGTGACAGCTGGTTGGGTTCTTGGGGCTGGCTCGTGCCCTGGCCTGACGGGATGAGAAGGTGAAGTGACAGTGTGTGGTCAAGGGTGTGAATCAGGCCATCTTGTGCCAAGGATCTCCCAGAGCCCCGAGTCATAGAGTAAGAGGTTACCTGCCTCCTCCCTGCCCCTCGTGCTGCCAGGGTGGAGTGATCTGGGGTGGGCCTTCCCTCCCTAGGTCATGGAGACCTTGAACTCAGGTTCCAAGGCCACAGGGGGATGAAGGCCTCCATATGTCCTCACTGTGGGTCACACAGCTTCTGTCTGGTGAATGATAGCCACTATGGGTGGAAACGCATCCCTAAGTTTGTAGGTGACGTCCTAACCCAGCGTCTAACAGTGCAGCTTCATGGTTAGTCAGGCTCCATTCTGTGTCCTTGTGGAGAGCCATTGAGACAGACACAACTGGGGAGATGGCTCAGCAGTTAAGGTTACTTGCTTGCAAACCCTCCTGGCCAGGATTCAATTCCCCAGCATCCACTTAAAGTTGGACGCAGTGGTAAGAGACCCTGGCATGCCCATACGGTGTACCCACATATATACACATAAACACACAAAATTTTATTTTTTGTTTGTTTTGTTATTCGAGTTAGGGTCTCACTCTGGCCCAGGCTGACCTGGAATTCACTCTGTAGTCTCAGGGTGGCCTCGAACTCACGGCGACCCTCCTCCCTCTGCCTCCTGAGTGCTGGGATTAAAGGCGTGCACCACCATGCCCACGCCTGGCTCACACACAAAATTTTAAAATAATTTAACCAGGTGTAGTGGCACACGCCATTAATCCCAGCACTCAGGAGGCAGAAGTAGGAGGATCGCTGTGAGTTTGAGGTCACCCTGAGACTACATAGTGAATTCCAGGTCACCCTGGGCTACAGAGAGACCCTGCCTTATAAATAAGTATCTAAAAATAACATCTATTCACAATCCCTCCTCCCCCCAAAAAAAAAGACATAGAGTGAGGATGAGGATGAGGACAGCCACATGGGGCCCGTGGATGATGCCATTTGCAAGCTGAGGAGTGAGTCTCTGGGAGGAGCCATGCTGCCACCCTTAGCTGGGTGCTGGCCTCTGTGCCCAAAGGTAAATTCTGTGACTCAGCCACCATGTCGGTGTCTGTCATGAGATGTGCATGAGGGAAATGACAATGGAAGATGACCAGTAGAGGAGAAGGGGTAACTTGGGTCGCCTGCCTCCCATCATATCATTGGGACTTGGAGTGTTTTCCACTCTTCTGAATGTCTATGCAGGGGCTGTTTCTGGCCCTGTCAGTAGCATTTGCAGGGCAGGATTCCAGGCTGTGTCTTATATGACTGCGCCCATCCCTAAGCCCCCAAGCATGACCATGTTCCCATCCTTATGTCCCTGAGTATTCCTCAGTCACGTGGCACTGTGTGTGAGGGAGAGCCTGTTGGCTTGGGGAGCTCAGAGCCAGGCACGCACTCAGGCCCGGAGCTGGGTTCTCACAGGAGCAGAGGGCTTGGGGCCACAGGAGGGGCAGGGTCTGCAGCAGCTCAGACTTGAAGATCCAAGATGGTGGAGGCAGGTCAGTGTGGGCATGGGAAAAGAGGGGGGAGCTGTTGAGTGAGGCAGAACCATCCCAGGACATCTGCGAGGCTGGGAGCTGGCACATAATATCCCATAATAGGTCTGGCCTTTTTGGAGTCCAGAATCAGGAGATTGAGTGGCACAAGTGCTAGACCCTGAATGGAATGCCTGCCGCCCCGTTTCCATGTTCATGGCTTCTGTTCTCGGTTTAGACAGCACCTGAGAAGGTGACGTGTCCTCAGAATCAGGTCCCCTGGAACTTGTGAGTGTCCCTTATTTGGAAATAGGGCCCAGCGCTGTTTGAAGTGTGCCCTCAAGTTAAGACAAGCTGGGTCTAAATCTAGGGACTGGCATTCTTACACCAGAAGGGCTATTTGAGGGGCTGGGACTATGGCTCAGCAGCTAAGAATGCTTGCTGTGCAAGCCTGAGGGCCTCATTCACCCTGAGTTGATTGCCCAGCACCCATGTAAACAGCTGGGTGTGGCCATGTGCACTTGTCGTTCTGGTCCTGTGGGGAGCAGATAGTGGAGAATCACTGGGGCTCATGAAAATGGCAGCTACTGGCTCAGAGATATACAGATGAATGCTAGAGGAAGACATTCCATGTCTCTACAGGCATGCTTATGAAGTTTGCACATTGGCACATGTGTATACCACACACATCATACATATGCCACCACCACCTCACATACTATAGACACACATGCCAAAAAGAGGGATGTTTTGAGACCCGGCCCCAGCTGAGCCACACTAGGAGGCACTTCTGCAAGCTGAGGAGGGTCTGGCCCCAGCAACTGGCTGGGTGGGGTTAGCCACTCCGGGGACCCATGTGATTTCAGGCTGTGCCAAACAGTGTGTGTGTTGCAAGACCCCATTTGTGGTCCTTGGTCATAGGGCCCTGGGGTGCCAAAGCATAGGCCCGGTGGGAGCTCCTCGGTGGCCCTCCGTGGCCTGCATGTGTCACAGGAGATGAGAGCATCTCAGGTCAGGGGTCCTTTGGGCCTGGTTCACAGTTTGTTTTCAGTAGAGGGAGTTGGATAGATGGATAGATGCTGGGCTTTTGTGGAAGGACAGTGGACAGGAAGGGGACTCATAGCAAAGCCAGCCCCTATACTCCCTGCCTTCTAAGGGAAGGGGACAGGTAGAGGTCTATGGTCAGCCAGAATGCCACAGAGGAAGGAGCCTGTGGTCCAGAGCCTGAGGGCTCTGCCAGAAGCCATGATGACCCATCCCATAGATAACAGATGTGGACCGTGGCCTTCCGGAAGTCAAGTGGTTAAGACTCACTTCAGTTCCAGAATGTAGAGTCAAGCTGCTGTTCCTCAGCTCTGAAACACTTTGATCTTGGTTAGGATGTTTGACTGCTCCATGCCTCTCTGTTCTCATCTGTAAAATGGGAATACAGAAGAGTAGCTCCCCCCCCCCCCCGCCGCCATAGAGCTGTGGGCGAGGAGCTATTTTTGACTACCCCAGGTGAGCTCAAGGCTGCTGTGTCCTCCACCCAACCAGCCGCAGCTGCTGGAGCCTGTGGCTTTGCAGCTGATGTTGAACACTCCTGGCTCCTGCCCTTCACCCCTCATCCCTGTCAAGGGCAGGAGGGGGATCCCCAGCCGGTCCCCCCCCCCGCCAGAAGCCACAGTACACAGCCCTCTCGGGTCCCCTTGGCAGTGGGTGGCTGTAAAAATAGCGCTGGGTTTCAGTTGGAGCCGCGGGTGGGGGTCGGCCGGGCTCCTGGAGGAATTGCCCGGCCACATGTTCCAGGAGCCTTGGCTGGGAGAGGCAAGCGCGGCTCCAAGCCGGCGAGCGGCGGGCCGCGCAGATGGAAACTCGATCAGCGCGGCTCACAGACTGTTTGATTTATTTTAAAATCAAGCAGATGGCTGTGGCGGGGTTTGTTTAAGTTCAGCTCAGAGCCGGGCCCGCGGCCAGGAGCCTCCGGCAGCTGCGCCAAAAATTTTTCAATGACTTTGGTCGTCAAACCACCTCTTCCCTCCCTGTTGAACTTCAGCCCCACCACACACAGAGGCTCTGCTGGCCTCCTCCAGGCCTGGCCCCTTTGTCTCTGCTCCGCTGGGTCTCTGCCTTTCTCTTCCTCTTTCTGTTTCTTTCTCCTGTCTCTTATAACATCTCTGTGCCTCTCTGGGTGTGAGTCTGGGTGACCATCTCAGTGACACCTCATCTTCCTCCCCACCCTGCCTGTCTCAGGAACCTTCCTGAATCATCCCCCTGCTCCCTGGTTCCTCTAGCTTCCATCCACCCTGCCCCCACCCTCTTGCTCCCCCTAGGACTCCCTCCCCCCCACCCACCAAGGCCTACAGGAGAACAGCCAAGCCTTTGTGGCCTTCTCGGCCTGGGCCGTCCTCTCTTTGAGAAGTCTTGGTTGGGAAAACAAGGCCCCCAACTATAAAATCCTGGAGCAGGCCAGGCCACCAGGTCAAGTGGCTTAGCCTGCCCAGAGGCAGGGAGGCCAGGGAAGTGGCTTTCTGGCTACAGGGTCACCATCTGCAGCTGTCCCTCTGTGAGGGGGTGAAGGATGACCCTGTGGGTCTGGCTTCTGGGGAAGTGACTGTTCTATAGAGACACCACACATGCATATTTATACATATACCATACACGTATGCTACTTGCATGCACAAGCACCACATGCATACAACACCCACACACATGTATATGCATACATTTATGTACCATGTACATATGTATACATAAAACATGCATATACATACATATGCATGTACTACATACATAACACATGCATATACACACATGCACATGCATACAAACACCCCACTACACATATCTGCAAATCCTATATATTTCTTTCTTTTCTTTTCTTTTCTTTTCTTTTCTTTTCTTTTCTTTCCTTTTCTTTTTTTTTCATTGAGGTAGGGTCTCACTCTGGCCCAGGCCCTACATACTTCTTAAATGCACACATGTATACAACCCTGTACCACATGCATGCATGCATACACTGTTATATGTATACAGACATCTCACACATGCATATGCCCCTGTACATCCCCACATTTCTCACATGCACACACATGTGCACACCCTTGCATACCGCATTCAGATACGCATACCCCTTACGCACATGTGTACATCCCTCATCCCTTCGCACAGCTTGAACAGGGTGAGCCACATCCCCACCCTCCCGTGGGTGAGCAGGTCCCCTGTTCAAAAGGCAGCAGGCTCCAAGTCCAAGCTTGGCCCCAAGCCACAGCTGCCCTTGCCCACATCTCAAGAAGGCAGACCCAGCATCTGCCTGGCCGTGGCCCCTTAACAACATGAGGCTTTAAGATGGCAGCTGGCTCTTAAAACTACTCCAGCTCTCCAGTCAAGGTTGGGCACCGCTACGTTGTTCACAGCATGGCCCGCCTGGGCAGGGGTCCAGAACCTGTGTCAGGCCAGCTTGGAGCAGGGGTGTCTTTCTGCCTCCCATTGCAGAGGCCAGCCGATCTAGGGAGCTGATTCAGCCACCCTCCTTGCCTCTGTCCCACAGGGTCATCCAGGACCAGCTGGCCTAGCCCTGCTCTGGACATCCTGGGATCTGCAGGGGGCAGGGCAGACAAGCCATTCACTTGAGTGGAGGAAGGGACTGTGTTTGCACCTCTATCTAAGGGTCATGTTGTGAGGACAAGAGACAGGCCCCATTCCATGGCCCCTCCTGTTCATAGATTCTGGTGTGTACAAGCTTGGAGCCTCAGACCCCGCCCTGACCCAAGGCCTCATTGTCACATGTGTGCAGATGGCTGGTATCTTGGAGGGTGCTCCAGGACTTGGGGCTGGGCAATGTGCAAGGCGAAGGGTGCCTCCCCACAGCCCAGCCCCAAAGTGAGAACTTCTCGCTGCCCCTTTGATGTTTCCATCACCACAGCTGCAGATCCCACAAGAACATCGCCAGGACATTGGCGTCTGATTCCCAGCAGAAAGCCACACTCTGGCATCTGCTGGGGGCTCTGACAGCTTGGAAATTAGAATGAGTTTTTGTACCTTCTTAGGCACAAGTGGAGCAGAAAACACAGCACGATTAAACATGCGTCCCAGTCCAGCCATGTGGACTTCTGGGAGGATCTTGGGCTCTTTGGGTAGGGAAACCTCTACTTGTTTATTTTCTGACTCACCAGTGTTGTTATCTCCCCCTTTCCTCCCCTAGCCCAGTGCCCCTCCCTGTCCCCCCCCCAACTTGCCTGCCACAGATCACCCTAGAGCCACATGCATTCGCCATATGCACACTCTTTCTCCTTGCTCGTGAGTTCTGCTGCATGCAGAAAGAAAGCTATAGAAGAAATGGGATGGGGACTGTGTGCCACAAAAGCATGCTTGTAGAGGGGTTCAGAATTTTATCTTCTCTGCCTGGGTATGGTGGTTGCACGCCTTTAATCCCAACACTTGGGAGGCTGAGGTAGGAGGATATCTGTGAGCTTGAGGCCAGCCTGGGCTAGAGCAAGAGACCCTACCTTGAAAAAACAAAACAAAATTTATCTTCAGGAACTCTGGCCAGCTTTGCTGTTGTATCAAGGGCAGCTCTGGCTTTGAGGCATGGTACATGCAGGAGCCAGAGTTGTCAGACCCCAAGACAGGCAGGCCAGATTTTTAGCCCCATTTTCCTACATGTCCTTTAAATATCAAACCTTCATGATGCCAAATGGGACTAGCTCCATTAATTTTTTTTTTGTTGTTGTTGTTGGTTCAGTTGTAGCGCACACCTTTGATCCCAGCACTTGGGAGGCAGAGGTAGGAGGATTGCTGTGAGTTTGAGGCCACCCTGAGACTACATAGTGAATTCCAGGTCAGCCTGTACTAAAGCAAGACCCTACTCATAAAAAAAAAAAAATAAAAATAAAACAAAACAAAACATTTCTTTTGTTGGGCCTGAGGAGATGGCTCAGTGGCTACAGGAGCTTGCTTGCAAAATGGGGCATTTGTTTGTAGCAGCAAGGCTCTGACATGAGCATGTGTGTCTGTGTCCCACACCTGTAACTCCAGTCCTATGGGAAGCAGAGCCCAGAGATTTTCTGGGGCCCACTGGTCAGTTTGTATGAAGGCAGGGTGTGTGGGGGGGAGGGAGGGGAACCTGCAGCTCCATGAGAAACTCCCCATTCAATGAATCTGTATCAAGGAAACACAAATGAGTGATAGAAGGACACCTCATGTTCCCCTTTGGCCTCTATGTTGTACATCTGCAGACACCATGCATTTAAAAAAAAAAGTGGGGCCAGGCGTGGTGGCGCACGCCTTTAATCCCAGCACTTGGGAGGCAGAGGTAGGAGGATCGCCATGAGTTTGAGGCCACCCTGAGACTACATAGTTAATTCCAGGTCAGCCTAGGCTAGAGTGAAATCCTACCTCGAAAAAAAAAAAGTTGGGGGCCATGAAGATGGCTCAGTGGACAAAGTGACTTCCATGCAAACATGAGGACCTGAGTTTGGATCCTCCGAATCCACATAAAAGCCAGATGTGGTAGCGCTAGTGTCTGTAATCCCGGAGTGCCTATGGCAAGATGGGAGGTGGAGCCAGGAGAACCCCTGGAAGCTTGTGGACCAGCAATTCTGGTGTATGTAGCCTCCATCAAGAGACCATGCCTCGAGGTGGAAGGTGGGAGCCATCGGTCCTCTGACCTCTACACTTGCACTTTGACAGGCATGCCCCCCCCACAACCCGCGGTGATCACTCAAACCCCATTAAAGCAGAAATCCAGAGGCTATGGAGAACTTAACACTAGATCAAACTGCCAACAGGCCTGTCATGGCTCAGGGAACATTGTGGAAGAGGGGCAGAAAGATTGTAAGAGCCACAGAGTGAGTAGGAGTACCCTGAGACACGGTGCCCCCACTACTCCACAGGGACTGATTGAGGCCTTCCTGACCCCACAGTGGACATCATGATACCACAGGGGAGGGGCCCCAGGATGGCGGGGGCTGGGGAGAGAGGAAAAGAGTATAACCTGTTATATATAAAATAAAATTTAAAAACCTTGTGGAAATACTTAGGGCCTGAAGTTTGCCATTGTGACATTTTACAGCATCCAACTCAGCGACATTTAATGTGTTCAGTGCTGGGTGACCACCACCTCTGTTTAGTCCTGCAACTTTCTTAACATCCCAAAAGCACATGCTATACCCATTGCCAGCATGGTTCTCAGGACATTCCAGGTAGAGGTGCTCCTTCCTGGGTGGTGACACGTGACCTGTCTCGGAGGCCATAGAGAAGGAAGTGTGATGGATTTCCTGAGGGAGGGCTGCATTCCACATGCTGGTAGGAATGGAACAGCGAAGACTTGGGGGCTGGGGTGGGTGTGGAGGGGGGACGGGGAGGAGGCAAGGAGAGGAAGCTAAGCGCACACAGGAGTGTTCCTGGAGCCCGCGGTCTGCTTGGCAGCTGAGCACTTTTTGTATTTGAGTTTGCTCTGGGCTCTGCAAATTGGCAGGGTGTGCTCCAGCTGGGGTACAGCTTCACTTAGTTTATACCAGCTCCTGGCTTCCTGGATGCTGAGGCCAGGACAAGATCCAGAGTGGAGCCCTCCCTCCCTCCCTCCCTCCTTCCCTCCCTTCCTTCTTTCCTCCTTTCTTCCCTCTCTTCCTCCCTCTGTCCCTCCCTCTCTTCCTTCCTCCCTCCGTTTCTCCCTCTGTCCCTCCCTCCCTCTCTTCCTTCCTCCCTCCCTTCCTTCCTTCCTTCTTCTTCCCTCCCTTCCTTTCTTCCTTCTGCAGAAGTTTATTGAGCGCCTACTAAGCCCTATGCCTGTCCAGCTCCATGGAATGACAGCAGCAGGCATGGCATACTCAGAGCGAGGCAGTGAGGCTGGAGGTGCAAAGGGACAGACAGATGTCCAGGAAGGACTGACGGACCAAGGCTGTGGTCAAGGTACCAGTGTGGAGCCAGGGCCACCAGCTGAGGAACATTACTGCCAGAGAGGATAGAAACCCAGTCTTCAGAGCTCCCCCCCTGCAGTGACGGAGACAGGAAGAAAGAGGAAGCGTGTGTGGTGATGGCCACAGCTAGAAGCACTGAAGGTCACCTTTGGTGGCAAGCGGACCTCTGCAGGATGTGGTCCTCTGGTAGAGCCCCTGAGAGCTGCGTTCATCCTTTCACAGTCTCTCTGACCCTGTAGCTGCTTCCAGAGTCCCCCGGGGACTTGTCCAGCAGGTCCTACCCATGCATACCTTAGTCTGTCCTTTGCTGTGTGACAAATGCCCCTCGGCACTAAAGCTTTCTCTTTTTGGTCCCCTGGGGCAGAAACCTAAGGACAGAAGGGAGGGCCCACTGAGGGTCTCCAGCCTGGAGCTCCAGCTTCCATGTGGCTGATGGAAGTAGGGCCCCTCTTATGTGGGGGTCTCTTGTGGGGTTGTAAAGGCATCCCTCCTCTGGCAGCTAGTTCCGTGGACAAGTGGACCAAGGGAAGAGGGGGGAGCACTCGCTGTACCTCCCACAGCTTGGGAGCCATGCTGCATCCACCTCTGGTCACCTGAAGCCAGCACTCAAGGCCTCCACTCTAACACATGTCCAAGGGGCATGGGGCAGCACTTCATGGCCGTCACTAGCGGATGGAGGCCTTCATCAGAAAAGGCCTCTGTCCCTGGGGAGGGGAATCTCAGAGCTTACTTTCCTGGTCTCCCTGCCTTCTTGAATGCAGCCACAGGCATTGAAACGCACTGCAGTTTTAAAAGTGAGTTGGTTGAAGGAAAGTTAAGAGACAGTGAAGGGCCAGCAGGGCCATCATGCCAGAGGGGAGGAGGATGCTGGGCCTGGCCTGTGAGTATTGACCTGGTGGCCGAGTGGTTGAGAGCCAGGTGGGGGTCCTGGCTCTGCCACCTGTGGCTAGGTGACCTCCAGCATTTTGCCTCTGTGGCTGGGCCTCAGATTTCCTAGTTAATGTGGAGATGCAGCCACTGTCTAGAGTTGCTGGGAAGCTTGGAGCAGAGCTCTGACAGCACAGGGCCTACTGTGTGGTCCTGAGGTCGGGGAGTCCCTTCTGAAAGTCTATCCACCCCACCTGCTCCACTAAGGATCCCATTACTCAGTGGTGGAAGCTGCTTGGGAGCGGGGCTTTTTGGCAGGGTTATCTGGCCAGAAATCTGGAAAGGAATAAATAGCCCAAGCAGTGCTTGGCTCTACCTGGGACTTGCCTGCCCTGTTACCTTTCCCCTGTGTCTGCCTGTGCAAACAACCATTCGTCTGTCTGCCCACTCACCCACCCATCCATCCATCTGCCCATCATGCATCTATTCATCTGTATCTGTCGTCCTTCTCTCTAGCTAATCTGCCCATCCCCCCACAGACCCCCATCCATCTAGCAACCTGTCCACCCACCTGCGCCTCATGCTCGGTGGCAGCCATGCACAGCCACTCCTCGTGTGCTTCGTGGTGGGGATGTTCAGAAGGACCCATCAGCTCTTTCATGCAAGGGCGGCAGCTCATGAGCGAGTCCCTGAGGGACATGCAGGAAGGAGTTCATGGGTGTGTGAAGGAGAAAGGTGACCCAGGTGGCAGCAACAGGATGGCCAGGCCAGACTGGCTCAAAAGGCGTGGCAAGTGTGGGGAGTGTGAATGGCTTGAGATTTCTGATCACGTAGAGAGAGAGTATGTGGGAAGCTGGGGCTGTAGTAGGCTGTCTCTGGGCCACTTGAGGGCACCTAGAGAGTGGGGGAGGTCAGGATGGGAGGAGAGGCAGGGTAGGGTTTCTGTTACATGCTGGCTCTGCATTGAGCTGGGAGATATGGCTTCATTCATTTGTCCATTCGTTCCTTCACCCAGTAGCTCTTCAGTGTTGGCTTTCTGCTGGCATGGTGGCTACACAGTGAAGGAGATGGCAGGGCCACCCTCCCGGGCTCACCTTGGCTTGGGTCATGCTCTGGATGGAGAAAGCTGTGGTGTGTGAGGAATACTGTGTCTGAGGCTGGGGAACCCTTCTGGGGAGAGTGATCTGGGAGGAGGGAAAGGTCGTGAGGGGGGAGTGGACCTGGCCAGCAGTTTTGTCACCTGGCTCACAGTGAAATGAGTATGCCCCAGGATGGTGTCAGGAGGTAGCAGTCCAAGAACTTTGTGAAGGATTTGGTTTGGGTCTTCTCCTGTGTATGTTGGGGAGCCTTGAAAGGTTTTTGAGTGGGAGAGGGTGTTTGCACTGTGAAAGGGGGTGCTAGGAGTTAGTGTTGGGGTGCTTGGGCTTCAGGGTCATCCAAGCCCAGTTTGAACCCTTTTTGTACTATAAGGACTTGCTGTGTGGCCTGGGCTTCATGGTGTCTCACCTGAAAAGTGGCAACAGTAGTGGTTCCCAGGAGGCTGTGTGTGAAAGACTCAGAACCAGCCTAGGGTTCTGTCCCCAGGCAGCCCTGGAGGCTTGCAGGGATTGTCAGGGGCACAGATTTGGTGACATTGGGAGTGGAGGGACAGTGCTGTTACTGAGAGAACAGTGAGCAGAGTGTCTGCTCCAGAAAACTGGAGACTCGAGCCTGCTTTAGCCTCAGTTTACCCCCTGGACCAGAGCTGGGCTTTGGCTCTCACTGGAGGGCAGCATGGAAAGAGTTAAGTTGCCTGTTTCCAGCCTTGCAGGGCCTGGGCTGATGCCACGCCAGCCGCCAGCCGCCAGCCGCAGAGCAACTGTGTGTTGCAGGCTGCCAGCTGGAATAGCTTCTGCGCGCCCCTGGGGGGCTGGAGAGGCCGGGCTTTCCCACCCAAGAGAGAGCCACTGGCCTGGGAAGCCAGCAAGCACAGCAAAGCAGGGCTGTGGACGCCTAATCCTGGCTGGCTGCAGGAGTGATGGGGGTCCTAGGGCTGCGTCATGGGTGCCTGCTCTGCTGCCACCACCGGACTGCTGAAGCCAGCGGCTGGCCTTGGCAAGGCTAACACACGAGTCAGCACAGCCCTGGTGGTGCCAAGGCTGGGAGCAGACTCTCTGCTCCTGTACGGCTCCTGCAGGCTGGGCTCGGTGCCCCCCCTCCTGGCTTCACCCTCCTCCCTCACACTCCCACATCCTCTGACTATGCTTGGCTCATGGGACACTTGGTATGTGCCAAGCACTGTGCTAAGTGTTTTCATGTCTACTAAATTATTTAATACTCATAAGTACTTTGCATGTTTTATAGAGTAGGAAAACAAGGCACAGAGAGGTTAAGTCACTTGCCTAAGATTATACAGTCAGCAAGTGGTAAAGCTGGACTTGAACCCAGGCAGCCGAGGTCAGCTTCCGCATGTCATGAGATCACCTCTGAAAGAGTGAAGCCCAAAGGGTACACCACAAGGCCTTTCCTTGAATCTAAGTCCAAAAATGAGTCTCTTGGTTTTTTTTTTTTTTTTCTTCCTTTCTTCTTCTCATGGTTGCAAGATGGCTGCCATAGCTCCATGCATGGCTTCCAAAAGTAGGATGAGCAGGAACAGAGGGCTTCCCGCCCTGACCTCTTCAGGTAAAGAGAAAGTAGGTATCAGGAGGTTCTAGGAACCTTAGATCCCGTTGTCCAGATCTGGCTCACATGTCTGTTTAGAGTTGTAGGGGTTCTGACTGCCTGAGTCTCCATGGGGCCAGGAGTGGGAATGGGTGGCTGGGTGCCCATCCTGTCATGATCCTCAAAGCAGCCTGCACTGTAGGTGGGGAAGGGGGACTCCATCTTACATATAGGGAAACTTGGTGAGGGGTCTGGTGCTGAGGTCTGGACCACCACTTCTCCAGTTGAGATTGGCCTCTGGAGGGAATGCAGGCTTCTTTATGTGTTGTGTGTCTTCAGCAGGCTTGAGGCTGTGCTTCTAGAAAGTTCTGAGCCAACTTGTACCATATTGGAAGAGTTTTTGCTACCCACACCACTCTCTGGAGGTGTTGTAAAAGGTGCGAGAATCTGTTGAGTGTTGTGTCTGGCAAGGTCACATGGCCTTGATACTAAGGGACCTGGCATGTTCCTTTATGGTATCAGAGACAACCACCAGCAAGTTAGGGTTGACATCTAATGATCCTGGGGGCTAGGCTGTTAGAGACTCCTAACCAATGTCCTTGCCAGAGTCTGATCAGGTGACCTGTAAACACAAAGATGTGGGTGGACAACCCCACAGAGGCAGGAAGGATCCGGGGCGGTTAGAGAAGATGGAGGATGGAGGGATGG